>SMDT01001473.1:600000-1149577 GCA_005392925.1 Aquilaria sinensis | reverse complement strand
TACTTAATTGCAAAACTCTCAAGAAAGAGCCTTGGAGAGTTATGGAAAGGATATGAATGGTCTGAAAATGCTATTGGAGGACCAAATTGCTCATGGAAGACAAGTTTGGACAAAGGAAATACTAAAGGCATTAAGGACCTAAATGTCATAGTGTAAACCTTAAGGTGTTCAAGCTTTTGACTTAAGTCAAAGGGTGGAATTGTGGGGTTATCCCAGCATGGGAGAGGTGGCTATGGTTTGATAAATAGTCAAAAAGGTGGGCAAAATACAGACCAATAAGTTTAGGGCAAAGAAATCATGCTTATGGGCAAAGAAAATGACATAAAGTATGATTAAGGCTAATAAGGATGTTTAGTGCCCTAAAGCTATATTAAGAAGCCAAACTCAATTTTCTTCTCTCATATTGGACCCAACCAGCCACCACCCTCATCCACACTTCTTCCATAGCTCCTCCATAGCCACCATACCTCAAAGATTGAAATTGAAGGCAAAAGGAAGCAATTAGAAGCAAATTAGAGCTATTGCTTGAATACTTCAAGGATTAAGCTTCAAATTTGGCCTACTCATCTTGGTAAGAGTTCTCTTGCTCTCATGGATTGTTTACTGTATTTTCAAGCATCCATGGAGCTAGGGCTAAGCTTGGAAAAGAGCCATGAGCTTGATGAACCAAGCTTAATGAAGGGAGTGCACTTATTGAAGGTTCTGTATCCTAGTGTGAAGTGCACAATGATGGTAGTGAAGTGAGGGTTTCGAGAGCCCAAAGTTAGTACTAACTAGTGTTAAAATCCTCCTAAGACCAAACATTAGCCTGAGGAGGGCTGCCATCGTGATTTTCTTAAGTTTATTGCATGTTTTATGGACTAACCTATGGTTTATGTTGCTGCCGCATTTCATGTGTTTGTTGGTTATGAATGGCTACCGCATTTGGTTGTTATATCTTGTATATATGCATTTTTGGTTTTGTGTTTTAGTGTCTTTGGATGCAGGTTTTAATGAGGGTAACATTTCCTTAAGAAACCAAGTGTTTCCCTTACTAAGTTTCACAATGACCCCCCCCGAAACTTACTCTCCTCAATTCTAGCATCTCAGGTACAGCAGAAAGATCACATTCAAACTGATCATTTTCATTTGATTTTTTATCTAAAATTTTAGGTAAAGGAACTTCCATGTGTCTAGTTATGATCTGGAAAGTTTGGTGACCTTAGGAGCACATTTGGTATTTTTAGTGATGGTGAGTGTTGTGTTATGCAGCAGTTGTCCAGCATCCTGTTTCTGGAGTCAATTGTGTCACAGGCGCTTCTGTAACTTAGGGTGCATATTTAGCTGTGTTAAGACCATTATGTAGTGCATGTATGCATGTACATGTAGTGTATGTAAAATGAGACAAGTATGTGAACATTTGAATAATGTTTTGGCTATGTATGCGATGTGGTGCAAAGCTGCCTAAGTGTGAATGATAGGCTACTTAATTGTAAATTCTGTTTTGGCCACATAAAGTTGCTTGCTAGATGAAAAATAATTTAATTCCTATGTGTATTGGACATGTATGGATAGCCTTGGAGGGCTTACCCATTTTGAATGAAGTATTTGTACACATATGAAATTTTGTATGGGTAAAATGGTCATAAAGTTACCAGAATTTTGACTCTACACTCAGAGTTCTATATCTCCCTGTGTAGGATGAATCTTGATATGCAATTTTGACCACACATAGAGAACATCTAGAGGTTGAAGTGAGATTTGAAATTTCTGAATTTGGAGCCTTATAGCCAAAGATATGACATTGCGAAGTTGGCTAAGTTAGTGTTCATTTGGTCAGAATTTGTAACCTAATTAAAAAATCCATAACTTTGTCCACACGTGGGCTATTGATGTAAGAAAAAATTCCTTGTTTTTCTTAAAGACTGTAGTTTATAATGAAATGAAGAAAATAGGGGCTTACATGGCTAGATTAATACAGTTTTGCCCTAAACTGCCCCGGGCCCATTTGGGTCCGATTACTTAAAACATGCAGCGGAAGTTTTTATTACACAGAAGGGGTTTTTAAAAACTCATTAAGACTTATGGGCACGAACCCCAGGATACTTACCGGTACTAGCTCGTTAAGTTCTTTAATTAAGGTTAAGTTGAAAGTGCTCTCAGAAACAAGCTAGCACCTATGTGGACTTCATGTGTTCATTTTCATGGTCTTTACCAAGCTTAGCCAAGAATATGCATGGCAACCAAAACACCAACTTAAGTTTGAAAACTTAATTTCATGTATATGCTTTGCATGCTTATGTGTTTTGGTGTTCACTAGTGCACACAATCACTTAATGCCTTTAGATGCAACTAATGCTTAGGCATGCATTAATTCACATATGTGCACTTAAATTCCTTATTAGCCAAACTTTACACAAGCATCCAATTTCATGCTCTTTCTAAGTTTACTTGCATGTTCTTTACTAAGTGTGCATACATAGCCAAACATTGCTTGCTTTCAACATAGACTTGGGCTTATGGGCCTTTTAGTACTTAACATGCATATGGCCCAAAATTAACCAAGAATATATTCAAATTTTCCAAGTTCTTATTTAAGCCCAAAACGTACATTAAAGCCTAATTTCAACATGCTTCAAGTTTCATGAAAACGTAACCCATAAATTCATGCATGGGCCTTAGTAAGTCCACCAAGCAATATAAACACCCAAAAATGTCCAAGTCCATAATACAAGCCCAAAGCCAAGTTTGGCCGAATTTTAGCTAAGTCCATAATTTGGTCACTAAAGTTAGACAAACAAAAACATGCTTAAAAGCAAGCCATAAATCCATAAAGCCATGGAACACAAATTTCCACCTTAATAGACCTTGTTCCCACAATTCTAAGACTTCAAGTCCTGCACAGAAAGTCCACATTTTTTTTTAGCTTGCTTACAAGCAGCTTATATACTTAGAATACTTAGAATATTTTGAGCAATACCATACACAAATCCAACCTTAGCACATAGAAAGAGTACTCAAGACTCTTAGTTTGATCTTTCAAGCAAACTTTTACCTACAAAAGTAGAGTAGGGCAAGTGAGTTATAAAACTCAATAAGGATTCCGTGGCATCCAATGCCTAACTTATAGCCTCCAAGGCCTAACATATGCCAAGAATGTAATGGAAAAATAATCCTTACTCCTGCAAAGAAAACATAAAGACAAAGAAAACACAAAGATACATGCATATAACAATAATATCATAATCGGGGGTTAGCATACACAACAAATCAAAGAAGCACACAAACACATGCGACTTAACACTTCATTCACAGAAGGGTAGCAAACATCCCTTAAGTTTTAATTCATTAATTTCATATACTTAATGTTTTCGGAGAGCTCACTTAGCATAGGAATTAACTTGGCTGCCTTAACTCCTAGCCCATAATGCTTGCTTACTTAACTTAGCTCATGAGCAAAACAGAATTGCCGAAGCAATAACATAACTTAAGCCCTCTTAGCACTCCTAGGATCACATGGTTTTTTGACCATCACCTAGGGGCCCGAATACTCACAAAAAAAAAGCCATGGAACTATACCATGCTATAAAGTGAGTATAGGAATCCTTACCCACAATACTGAAAGCTTTAGAAGCTTATTTTCCTTCATTTTCCTTGCTTGTTGATTCTAGAAATTGTTTTCTAGCATAAGAACCAAGATGGGCCAAATTTTATTAGTAACCATAAGGCACCAAGAACACTTGGTGATTAACTCAAATAACACAAAATACCAAGAACACTTAGTGTACACTTACAGAACCTCACAGAAGAGGTAAGGCCAATTTCTTGTGCTTGATGTTCTTCAAGCTTCTTCTTGATTTCTTGTTTCTAATGAACTTAGAAACTCAATCACACAAAGAGCTCCTTGAGTAAATCTTAAAACCTCCAAGAAATGGAAACGGCCAAATTTTCCTCCTTGGTTTTCTTTGAATTCTTCACTTGCTTCTTGCTCTTTATGGTCTTAGAGCTTGAATTCTACCAAGAATACTTGGTTCTAATTTGAGGAAGGATGATTTATAGCTATGGATGAATATTTAGATGAAGAAAAGAGTTGGAAATGTGTTTGGAGTGGTGAGACTTGGTATGGAAGAAAATGGAGAGAGAATGAGAGAGTTTGAGAGCAAATGGCTTTGAATGAGTGGATTGATTATGTTTTAATGTGTGGGAAGGTGATGGCTGGCCATATGGGAAGGAAAATGAGTGTATAATGTTCTTGGAAGAGTGGGAGACAAGATTTAATGGAAGGAAGACTAATTGGAAGACTTTGTGTAAGTTGGTAGAAAAAGTCAAAAGTAGGAGACATGTAGGTGAAGAAAGAATCCAAAGTCTTGACGATGAGAGGTGGATTAAAATAATAGGGAATGAATAATGTGTTTGAAATGAGTGGGAGACAAGATTAAAAGAAATGAAGACTAATTGGAAGACTTTTGGGTAAGTTTGGTACAAAAAGTCAAAAGTAGGTGGAGAAAGAATCCAAGGTGATGACTAAGGGTGGGAGGTGGATTAAACTAATGGGATTTGGAGGGAGGTGACATAAAATATTGGGAATTGGAGGGGCATGGCTGGCCAAGGCATCCTAGGCCATTAAAATGACCTAATTCCCCGTTTAGTCCTCCAACTTTCTGATTTTTGGGCAATTGAGCCCAACTACTAAAAATCCCTTTGTTCAATTGAGTCCCTCACCTTTAAAAACCACCATTTTCATCACTAATTCTCTTGGCCTAAGCCAAGCTTATTTTTAAGATGTTCAACTTTCAATTATGCACATGCCATATTGTCTCCTCAATTTAATTGAGCTAAATTCCCGATTAAGGAAAAATTCTTATGCTCCAAATCCATTTAACCCGGGACCTAATCACTTTGGATTGTCCGGGCATTACAACACTCCCCTCCTTAAGAAATTTGGTCCTCCAAATTTTCTAGAAGTTTAGGGAAGATATCAGGATAATTCTTAAGCATTTCAGCTTCAACCTCCCATGTGGCCTCCTCCTCAGAATGATTAGTCCATTGGACTTTTACCATTGATATCCACTTACTTCTGAGCTTCCTAGTGTCCTTTGCCAATACCCGAATTGGTTCTTCTTCATAGGTGAGATCTTGGGTGATGGGAACACTAGTGACATGTACCACTTGTTTAGGATCAGAGACACACTTTTTCAGCAGGCTTACATGGAATGTGTCATGTACATGTCCCAGCTCAGGCGGTAGCTCTAACTTGTAGGCTACATTTCCTACTCTTGTGAGTATTAGGTATGGTCTTACATACCTTGGGGCTAATTTTCCTCGCTTTCCAAACCTCATTACTCATTTCATAGGAGATACTTTCAACCATACTCGGTCTCCTACCTGGAACTCCAGGTCTCTTCTTTTCTTGAGGTTGGCATATGATTCTTGCCTATTGTTGGCAGCCTTAATCCTTTGCTGGATTTGCTTAATCTTCCCAGTAGTTTCTCTTATGAGTTCTGGGCCAATTTCCAACTTATCACCTGGCTCATGCCAGCAGTGTGGAGTTATGCATATTCTTCCATAGAGTGCCTCATAAGGTGCCATGCCAATCACTGAGTGATGGCTATTGTTGTATGAAAACTCCACTAAAGGCAAGTGTTTATCCCATTCTCCTTGGAAGTCAATAACACAACACCTTAACATATCTTCCAATGTTTGAATGGTTCTTTCAGTCTGTCCATCCGTTTGAGGATGGTATGCAGAACTGAATTTTAACTTAGTGCCCAAGGCATGGTGCAAGGACTTCCAGAATCTGGAAACAAATCTTGGGTCTCGATCTGAGACAAGATCGTCTGGTACACCATGTAGCCTTACTATCTCCTTAACGTATAGTTGGGCTAATTTCTCAAGGGAGTCTGTAAGGTTTATGGGCAAGAAGTGGGCTGCCTTAGTCAATCTATCCACTATGACCCAGATTGTATTACACTTTCTTCGAGTCAGTGGCAAACCCACTACAAAGTCCATGGATATGGATCCCCATTTTCTTTCTGGTATAGGTAAGCTCTGTAATTTTCCACCAGGTCTCTGGTGCTCCACTTTGACTTGTTGACAAGTCATACACCTAGCCACATAAGCACCAATCTCTTGCTTCATATATGGCCACCAGAAATGGGATTTCAAATCCTTATACATTTTCTGAGCTCCAGGATGCATACTCATCAAACTGGAGTGGGCTTCTTCTAGGATTTGTTGCCTGATTCCATCCTTATTTGGCACATAAATCCTATCCCGGAAATATAATATTTTAGCCTTAAAGGAAAATCCTTGATACAATTTTCCTTGTTTCTACCCAGAGATCCTGGGAATCTCCTCATCTTGAAGCTGAGCTTCCTGAATTAGGTCTTTCCACTCAGACCTAATAGTTAGGACCTTTACTTGGTCCATTTCCCACTTATCCCAATCTTGGGCCAACTCAGATATACTAAGTACTTTTGCCTCAGTAGGCTCTCTAGTGGCTTTGAGTATTCCCCTGTACTTTCTACTGAGAGCATCAGCCACCACATTAGCTTTCCAGGCCGTATACTTGATGATGCACTCAAAATCTTTCAGGTACTCTGGCCATCTTCTTTGCCTCATGTTTAGGTCCATTTGTGTAAACAGGTACCTTAGACTCTTATGGTCCGTGAAGATTTTGGAATCTGCCTCCAAGTAGGTAGTGCCTCCACTGCTTCAGAGCAAAGATCACTGCTGCTAATTCCAGATCATGAACTGGATAATTCTTCTCGTGAGGCCTTAGTTGTCTTGATCCATAGGCTATTACTTGCTTCCCTTGCATTAGGACACAACCCAGACCTACTCGAGAAGCATCAGTGTAAACTATATACTCCTTAGTAGGGTATGGTAAAACCAGTATTGGGGCTGTAGTCAATCTTTCCTTAAGTTCTTGGAAGCTAGCCTCACATTGCTCACCCCACTCAAACTTTTGGTCCTTTCTTGTTAATTGAGTGAGCGGAGCTGCTAGTACAGAAAATTTAGGCACAAATCTCCTGTAATAGCCAGCAAGTCCCAAGAAGCTTCTTATGTCCCTCACAGTCTGAGGTTGCTTCCATTCCAAGACAGCTTTAATTTTCTCGGGATCAACAGCTAAACCATGCTCATTGATTACATGTCCGAGAAATCCAATTTCTTTAGCCCAGAATTGGCACTTACTTAATTTGCCATATAATTCATGTTCCTTTAACAGGCTTAGCACCACTCTTAGGTGCTCCTTATGGGCTTCTTCATCCTTTGAGTACACCAATATGTCATCAATAAATACGACAACAAAGTGGTCTAAATGAGCTTTAAACACTCTTTGCATGAGGTCCATAAAAAAGGCTGGTGCATTTGTGAGCCCAAATGGCATCACCGTGTACTCATAGTGACCATATCTGGTCCTGAAAGCTGTTTTCGTGACATCTTCTTCCCTGACTTTCAGCTGGAAGTATCCAGATCTGAGGTCTATTTTGGAAAAGACCTTAGCTCCCTTTAACTGATCAAATAGATCCTCGATCCTTGGGAGGGGGTACTTATTCTTAATGGTTAGTGCATTGAGCTTCCTGTAATCAATGCACAACCTAAGGGTTCCATCTTTCTTCTTCACAAAAAGTACAGGTGCTCCCCAAGGAGATGTACTTGGCCTTATGAAACCTTTCTCAAGCAACTCATCCAGTTGCTTCTTTAGTTCCATCATTTCAGGAATAGCCATCCTGTATGGAGCAATAGATGCTGGTGCAGCTCCTGGCACTAATTTGATCTCAAACTCAACCTCTCTTGCAGGAGGGAGTCCTGGGAGATCAGTGGGGAACACTTCAGGGAATTCTCTTACTATGGGTATTTTACCCAGCTCTATTTCTACTTCTGTTCCATTTAACCCTAGGTATTCACCTTTTATTAATAAGGGTTTGTGTTCCACCACCTTTAAATGAAATTCTGGGACTAACCCAGAAGATTTTTCCAAAGATTGAGGTTTGTGCCCAGGCAGATAAAGTTGCCTGGCATGGCAGTCTATAACCACCCGATTGGCACTAAGCCAGTTCATTCCTAGGATGATGTCATATCCATTAGTATCCAAGACCATCAGGTCGGCTCTAAGCTCTAGTTCACCTAGCTTAAGCATGCAATCTTTTACAATATGGTATGTTATCATAACCTCATTCCCGGCAGTTTTAACCAGGTACATTTTATCTGTATTGCATACTTCGAGGTTTATATCTTTGACTAACTTAAAGGATACTATAGATAAAGATGCTCCAGTATCGAACAAAACTGATACTTCATAACCATTTATGGAAATGGTACCTTTTAGAGTCTTCCTGACCAGCTTAGCCTGGTCTATTTCTTCCTCATCCTCCTCAGCTCTGTTGACCTCTAGGTCCTCTCGTGCTTTCATCAATGTTTCAATCTGGAATACTTTTCTAGTAGCCTGATGTTCTCCCTTCCTGGCCTTATCTTGGTTCATTCTCTGTGGGGGTGGAGGCATATTGGGCCTCCTTATGGGCAATTGCCTCTGTGCCTATCTGTTATTGAACCCTCATAGGGTCTTCTGATCTTCTCCCCTGACAGGATAGTCTTTTACCTAGTGATCCTGGGCACCACACTTAAGTCATCTGGAAGTGAGCCTATAACATGGCTTCTGGCCATGGAATTTTCCACATGTCTCACATTGTGGTCCATAGGGGGATGCGGTTCTCTCTCTTGTTAGCCTTTCTTGGCTCATATGCCAAGCTTTCTCTGCCTCTCTTCTTAGAGGATTTTTGCATCCCGCTAGTACTTCCAAGGCTATTCATGGCTTGCCCCCTAAATTCTTGCTCCAGGACCATAGCCCTCTGTACAATGTCGTAGTATTTGTGGGCTCCTACTGCTCTAAGTATTTGCCTCAGCTCTGGCCTAAGTCCCCGAAGAAACCTCTTGGCCTTAAGGTCCTCTCGATCATCGTACTGTGGTGCGTACCGTATGAGGTTGCTGAACCTCTGTTCGTACTCCAGTACGGAGAGCTCTTTCTGCTCAAGCAGGTCAAACTCAACCTGCTTCTAGTTTTTTAGTGCTTTACTGAAGTATTGCTGATGAAACACTTGTTGGAATTCGGCCCATCTCATTGTTCTTCTACTTTGAGCGGGCCGCCTAGCATTTTTGATGGCATAAGTCCGATGGACTGTTCTCCACCACAATTCAGCATTTCCTTCCAGCTTGAATGTTGCCAGTAAGACCTTCTGAGAAGAGGAAACCTCCATTCTCTCAAAGATCTTTTCAATTTGGTTTACCCAGAATTCTGCTTCGTTTGGGTTACAGCTTCCTTTAAATGTTAGGGGTCTTAGGGTAAGGAACCCCTCTAGTTGGCCTTCTCTTAGGCCTCCACCATTATCCATATTAGGCCTCCCTCTTTGGGCCCTCCCTACTCTAGTGGTGACAGTGAGTTGGGCAGGCCCATCAATATCTTCTATGTTCAGCTCTTCTGCATCTAGACTTTCTTCTTCTTCTTCCCTCAGTTCTTGCCTGATCTCAGATTTTATTCTTCTGGCTCTGGGGTTTCTCCTTTCCTCGTCCTCATCATCGCCATTTTCGCTAGCTGGATCATCGAGTATAGGTTCATTTCCTGGCCTTCTTCTCATTGGTGGCTCTCTTTGTTGCCTAACAGGTTCTGGGACTTGGGTTGGACCCCTTGCCAGGATTTGCATGCTAGTTGCTAATTAGGCCATAGTGGCCTACATAGCTTCCATCATTGCTTCCATTCTTGCTTCTCTTCTTTCCTGGGCATCAATGCTAGGCCCAGTAACATTAGCCCTTATGAGCTTCGAAGGCTTGACTTGGGCCTTTAGCACAAAGCCAGCATTTTCATTCCTCTGATGGGAAGTTTCATTTCCATTTCGGCCTCGGTTCGTATTTTTGGCTATCATCCTGTAATTAACAACAAGCAGGGCACACAATTGCTCAATATTAATAAATATTGATTAGTGGAGTTAACCTATGTGGGAACAAGTCTATACTAAGAATCATAGACCAAAACTTTGGTCCTTAAGAGCAACTGTGCTCTGAAACCAAGCTGTCGTGCCCTAAACTGCCCCTGGCCCATTTGGGCCCGATTACTTAAAACATGCAGTGGAAGTTTTTATTACATAGAAGGGGCTTTTAAAACTCATTAAGACTTATAGGCACGAACCCCAGGATACTTACCTGTACTAGCTCGTTAAGTTCTTTAATTAAGGTTAAGTTGAAGTGCTCTCAAAAACAAGCTAGCACCTATGTGGATTTCATGTGTTCATTTTCATGGTCTTTACCGAGCTTAGCCAAGAATATGCATGGCAACCAAAACACCAACTTAAGTTTGAAAACTTATTTTCATGCATATGCTTTGCATGCTTATGTGTTTTGGTGTTCACTAGTGCACATAATCACTTAA
Organism: Aquilaria sinensis; assembly: GCA_005392925.1. Lineage (NCBI taxonomy): Eukaryota > Viridiplantae > Streptophyta > Magnoliopsida > Malvales > Thymelaeaceae > Aquilaria > Aquilaria sinensis. Next base: position 1,139,175 of record SMDT01001473.1, on the reverse strand, counting down.
TGCCTTTAGATGCAACTAATGCTTAGGCATGCATTAATTCACATACATGCACTTAAATTCCTTATTAGCCAAACTTTACACAAGCATCCAATTTCATGCTTTTTTAAGTTTACTTGCATGTTCTTTACTAAGTGCGCATACATAGCCAAACATTGCATGCTTTCAACATAGACATGGGCTTATGGGCCTTTTAGTACTTAACATGCATATGGCCCAAAATTAACCAAGAACATATTCAAATTTTCCAAGTTCTTATTTAAGCCCAAAATGTACATTTAAGCCCAATTTCAACATGCTTCAAGTTTCATGAAAACATAACCCATAAATTCATGCATGGGCCTTGGTAAGTCCACCAAGCAATAAAAACACCCAAAAATGTCCAAGTCCATAATACAAGCCCAAAGCCAAGTTTGGCCAAATTTTAGCTAAGTCCAGGTCACTAAAGTTAGACCAACAAAAACATGCTTAAAAGCAAGCCATAAATCCACAAAGCCATGGAACACAAATTTCCACCTTAATAGACCTTGTTCCCACAATTCTAAGAATTCAAGTCCTGCACAGAAAGTCCACATTTTTTTTAGCTTGTTTACAAGCAGCTTATATACTTAGAATACTTAGAATATTTTGAGCAATACCATACACAAATCCAACCTTGGCACATAGAAAGAGTACTCAAGACTCTTAGCTTGATCTTTCAAGCAAACCTTTACCTACAAAAGTAGAGTAGGGCGGGTGAGTTATAAAACTCAATAAGGATTCCGTGACATCCAATGCCTAACTTATGGCCTCCCAGGGCCTAACATATGCCAAGAATGTAATGGCAAAATAATCCTTACTCCTGCAAAGAAAACATAAAGACAAAGAAACACAAAGATACATGCATATAACAATAATATCATAATCGGGGGTTAGCATGCACAACAAATCAAAGAAGCACACAAACACAGGCCACTTAACACTTTGTTCATAGAAAGGGCAGCAAGCATCCCTCCAAGTTTTAATTCATTAATTTCATATACTTAATGTTTTTAGAGAGCTCACTCAGCATAGGAATTAAGGTGGCCGCCTTAACTCTTAGCCGATAATGCTTGCTTACTTAACTTAGCTCATGAGCAAAATAGAATTACCGAAACAATAACATAACTTAAGCCCTCTTAGCACTCCTAGGATCACATGGTTCTTTGACCATCACCTAGGGGCCTGAATACTCACACAAAAAAGCCATGGAACTATTCCATGCAATAAAGTGAGTGTAGGAATCCTTACCCACAACATCGAAAGCTTTATAAGCTTATTTTCCTTCATTTTCCTTGCTTGTTGACTCTAGAAATTGTTTTCTAGCATAAGAACCAAGATGGTCCAAATTTTATTAGTAACCATAAGGTACCAAGAACACTTGGTGATTAACTCAAATAACACAAAATACCAAGAACACTTGGCGCACACTTACAGAACCTCACAGAAGAGGTAAGGCCAATTTCTTGTGCTTGATGTTCTTCAAGCTTCTTCTTGATTTCTTGCTTATAAAGAACTTAGAAACTCAATCACATAAAGAGCTCCTTGGGTAAAGCTTAAAACCCCCAAGAAATGAAAATTGCCAAATTTTCCTCCTTGGTTTTCTTTGAATTCTTCACTTGATTCTGGCTCTTTATGGTCTTAGAGCTTGAATTCTACCAAGAATACTTGGTTTTAATTTGAGGAAGGATGATTTCTAGCTATGGCCAAATATTTAGAGGAGGAAAAGAGTTGGAAATGTGTTTGGAATGGTGAGGCTTGGTATGGAAGAAAATGGAGAGAGAATGAGAGAGTTTGAGAGCAAATGGCTTTGAATGAGTGAATTGATTATGTTTTCATGTGTGGGAAGGTGATAGCCAGCCATATGGGAGAGAAAATGAGTGTATAATGTGCTTGGAAGAGTGGGAGACAAGATTTAATGGAAGGAAGACTAATTGGAAGACTTTTGTGTAAGTTGGTAGAAAAAGTCAAAAGTAGGAGACAAGTAGGTGAAGAAAGAATCCAAAGTCTTGACTAAGGATGGGAGGTGGATTAAAATAATAGGGGATGAATAATGTGTTTGAAATGAGTGGGAGACAAGATTAAAAGAAATGAAGACTAATTGGAAGACTTTTGGGTAAGTTTGGTAGAAAAAGTCAAAAGTAGGTGAAGAAAGAATCCAAGGTGATGACTAAGGGTGGGAGGTGGATTAAAATAATGGGATTTGGAGGGAGGTGACATAAAATATTGGGAAATGGAGGGGCATGGCTGGCCAAGTCATCCTAGGCCATTAAAATGGCATAATTCCCCCTTTAGTCCTCCAACTTTCTGATTTTGGGCAATTGAGCCCAACTACTAAAAATCCCTTTGTTCAATTGAGTCCCTTACCTTTAAAAACCACCATTTTCATCACTAATTCTCTTGGCCTAAGCCAAGCTTATTTTTAAGAGTGTTCAACACTCAATTATGCCCATGCCATATTGTCTCCTCAATTTAATTGAGCTAAATTCCCGATTAAGGAAAAAATTCTTATGCTCCAAATCCATTTAACCCGGGACCTAATCACTTTGGATTGTCCGGGCATTACACCATGGCTGCCACCTCCCTCCATTTCCCATTATTTTAATCCACCTCCCATCCAACTCATCACTTAGGATTCCTTCCTCCACCTACTTGTCCCTACTTTTGACAAATTCACCCAACTTTCACCAAAGTCTTCCAATTTGTCTCCCACTTTGTCTCCCACTCACCCCAGGTGAATCACATGATTTCCTTCACTCTCCCCTCCACATGGATGACCATTACATGCCCAAAAACACTCCAATTGCCTCATTTAACTCTTCTCCATCTCTCTCTACTATCTCTCACTAAAACTCCTTCATTTTCTCTCTCAAATTTTGCCTTAAACTCTAAAACACTCTTCCAAACTTCTTCTTCCTTCTAAAATTTGTCCAAGACTCTTTCTTGAGCATCCTTGAGCTTTTACCAAGTGTTCTTGGTGTCTACAAACTCTTAAGAACATCCCAAGAAAGAATCAAGAAGCAAGTAAAAGGAGGAGATGTTTTTGGAAGCCATCAAGCCAAAGGAGTTTTGGCCAAGTATTGTTCTTGGCATTCTTGAGTGTGAAGTAAGCATCCTTGTTGGAAATAAGCTTCTAAGGCCTTCCAAGACAAGGAATCAAGTGGTGGATTCAAGAAAAGAGGAGCGGGAGCTTGAAGGAAATCAAGCCGAAGGATTCGGCCATACCTCATTTGGTTGACATATTGTGTGTTCCACTAAGTTTTCTTGGTATATGTAAGCTTTTGAGCTATGGTGATGCAAGAATATACTTGCTAATTCTTTGGCCATCGTACGTTCTTGAGCTAGAAACCAAGTTCTACATACAACAAGCAAGGAAAAAAAAAGAGCTAAGCTTCTAAAGCTTTCGGGCAACAAAGGTTGCGAAAAGGTTTTGGTAATGATTCTGATACTCTTTTGAGTGTTCCGGCCTTGGGTGATGGATATTGGATGCCATGTGATCCTAAGGTGCTATAGAGGGCTATTTTTTGTTGCTTAGGCAACTCAGTGCTAGCTAGCTCTGTGTAAGCATTACGGCTAGGAATTGAGTCGGGCAACTTAATTCCTAAGCATAAAGAGATCTCGGATTAATACAGACTAATAAATGCTTAACCGAAATTAAGAAAATATGCTCATGCTTGCTCTGCCCTTCATGGGAATATGGTGTTAAGTGGTGTGTATGTTTGTGTGCTTCTATGTTTGGTTGTACTTGCTGACCTTGATTATCATTATATGCAAATATCCTGTATTTTCTTGGTCTTAGTGTGTTCTTTGTAGGAGCTTGGATTATATTTTGCCTAGATATACTTGTGCTATGTTAGGCTCTATGAGCTGTACGGAATCCTTACTAAATTTTACTCACGCCCTTTCTCTACTTAATGTAAGAAAAGGAGCACTAGAATGGAATTAAGATCAAGAGTATTTTATACTCTTTTTGTTGGTAAAAAGGTTTGTGTGTGTACATATGTGTTAGCTCAATTTTCTAAGTATTCTAAGTGTTATGGGTTGCTTGTGTAACAAGCTAATATGTGTGGACTTTATGTGCAGGACTTGGAGTCTAGATTGTGGGAACAAAGTCTCTAAGGTGGAAATGTGTTCTGTGTGTGATTTTCCATGTATAAACATGTGCTATGTATTTTAGTTTTTAGTAAAAACCAAATTTGTGATTCTAAGTATTTATGGACCCTTTTGGGTACTTAAGTAAAATGGCATGCTAAAATCAAATCTAAGTATATTCAGCCATGTTGTATGTCTATGGAATACATGTGAACGCTTGGGCATTATGGTTGATAATCATCTTTGGGCCTTGGCAAAAAAGTTGATAGATATGCATGATCATGTGTTCTAAGCCCATGTTTGAAATATGGAATCATGTATGTCTAGGCCTTATATGTGTGTTTAAAAAAGAACATTAAGTAAACATGAACTAGAAAGAGAATGCATGCCTATAATGAGCTAAAATGGTAACCAATGGAATTAAAGACATATATGTGTTTATGTGCAATAGTGGGTTACCCAGACACATATGAGTATGTAAGACATATGCAATATAAACAAGTTTTCCAAAATTAGAATCTGGTTTTTTGGTTGCCATGCATGTTCTTGGCCACATTTGATAATGAGCTTGAAATGAATACACAAATTCCACATAAGTACTAGCTTGTTTCCGAGAGCACAATATCAACCTTTAAGTAAATAATTAATGAGCCAGTGCTAGTAATATGCTGGGGTTCATGCCCGTATGTTTTAATAAGGATTAAATGCGCCTTATATGGAAATTCCACTGCATGATTAATTAATTGGGCTCAAATGTGCCGGGGCTAGGCTGGGCATGACAAATTGGTAATAGAGCATGGATGTTCTCATGACCAAAATTTTTGGTCTATGGATTGTATATAGTGTAGACTTGTTCCCACATAGGTTAAGTCCACTGTTGTGTCTACTTGTGAATATTGAGCATATGTATGCCTTGCTTATTGTTATTTACAGGATGAGAACTAGGAACATGGATAAGGAGGCCAAAGGCCAAATTGACAACAGAGCCACCCATCAAGAGGGTAAGCAAACTAGTTTCAAAACAGAAGTACAAGCTAGGGCCATTGAGCCCGTTAGGCCGAATGTGGCTGGACCTAGTAATAGTGATCAAGGGAAAATGGAACAGATGATGGCAACATTGCAAGCCATTGTTGCCCAACTTGTAGGTTGCATGCAGGCCCTAACTAAAGGTTTGGCATAAGTCCCAAAACCTATTGGCCAAGAATAAAAACCGAAAGTCAGAAGAAGACCAGGAAAGAAACCCATGCTTGGTGATCAAGCTAGTGGAAATAGGAAAGAGCTTAATAATGAAGATGATGATGATGAAAGGAGAAATCCAAGAGCGAGAAGGGTAAGGTTTGAAATTAGACACGAGACCCGAGTTGAGTGGGAAATGAGTCCAATAGCAGAGGAACTAGACATAGAAAAAACAGAGAGGTCCACCCAACTCACTGTCACCACTGGAGCAGTAAAGGCTACCAGAGGATGGCCTACTGAAAGAGATGGGAGAGCCCCTAGAAGAAATGCTAGAGGCTTAAGAGAACGTCAACTAGAGGGGTTTTCTGCCTTAAAACCCCTAGTTTTTATAGGGAGCAGTGGTCTAGATGAAGCTGAATTCTAGATTAACCAGGTTTAGAAGATTTTCTAAAGAATGGAGGTTTCCTCTTCTTAGAAGGTATTGCTCGCTACCTTCAAACTAGAGGTTAATGTAGAATTATGGTGGAGGGCAATCCATCAAACCTATGCCAGCAAAAAGGTTAAGATGCCTACTTCCAAAAGAAGGGCAATGTGGTGGGCTGAATTTCTCCAAGTTTTTTAGCAGCAGTACATCAGTGTAGCCCTAAAAAACCAAAAGCAAGTCGAGTTTGACCTACTTGAGCAAGGAGAGCTCTCGGTGCTACAATATGAGCAGAGGTTTAATAACCTCATCCGCTATGCCCCACAATATGATGGCCAAGAGGATTTGAACTCTAAGAGGTTCCTTAGTGGACTAAGGCCCAAACTGAGGCAAATACTTAGGGTAGTGGGTGCCCATACGTATTATGACATTGTTTAGAGGGCTATGGCCTTAGAGCAAGAATTTAGAGGCTAAACTGTGAGAGGCCATAGTAATGCTAGTGGGATGGAAAATGCATCTAAAAAGAGAGGAAGAGAAAACTTGGCACATGAGCTAAGAAAGGATAACAACAGAGAAAAGAAGGCAGCTCGTTATGGACCACCATGTGAGACTTGTAGAAAATTCCATGGCCAAATTCTATGCTATAGACTCACAGATAGTTGCCCTAAGTATGGTTCCTAGGATCACTGGGTAAAAGATTGTCCCGTAAAGAGTCAGGGACAAAGGAACATGGGGAGATTCAGAAACAAATGGGCTCAAGGGCAACCACCCATGAGGAGCCAAAATGTAATTATACCTCCATTAAGGAAAACTTTAGGCCCTAACATGCCTCTGGACAAAGGAAGACAAAATTAGGCTCCTAGAAGAGTGTTCAAGTGTTCCAGATAGAAACCTTGAGAAGGGCCCAATATGCCTAGGAGGCCAAAGGAGCAGAGAGTGAAGAGGAAGAAATGAACCTGGCCAAGCTGGTAAGGAAGACTTTAACAGGTACCATTTTACTTAATGGTTATGAAGTATCAGTTTTATATGATACTAGTGTATCATTGTCTATCATGTCTGCTGGACTTGTTAGAGCTTTAAATCTCAAAGTATGCAATACTGATGAAAATGTACCTAGTAAGGACTGTGGGGAATGAAATCCCATTTGCATGCCATATGGTCAAAAGTTGCATGCTTAAGCTTGGTGAAATAGAACTTAAAGTAGACCTGATAGTCTTGGATGCAAATGGATATGATATCATACTGGGTATGAACTGGTTTAGTGCCAATAAAGTATTCATAGACTGCCATGCCAGGCAAATTTGTTTGCTTGGACACAAACCCTAATCTCTGCAAGGATCATCTAGGTTAGTCCCAGTGAGTTAGTTAAAAGTGATGGAGTACAAACCCTTGGTACTTGAAGATGAATACATGGGGTAAAATGGAACTGAAGTAGAAATAGAGTTGGGTAAAATACCCATAATCCAAGAATTTCCTGAAGTGTTCCCTACAGATCCTGAAGTGTTCCCTACATATCTCTTTGGACTCACTCCTGTAAGAGAGGTCGAGTTTGAGATCAGAATGGTGCCAGGAGCTGCACCTGTGTCCATTGCTTCTTACAGGATACTAATTCTTGAAATGGTAGAGCTCATAAAGCAATTGGATGAATTGCTTGAGAAGGGTTTCATTAGGCCAAGTACATTTCCTTGTGGAGCACCTGTACTTTTTGTTAAGAAAAAAGATGGAACCTTTAGGTTGTGTATTGACTACAGAAAGCTCAATGCACTAACCATTAAGAATAAATACCCCTTCCTGAGGATTGAGGATCTGTTTAATCAGTTAAAAGGAGCTAGGGTCTTCTCCAAGATAGACCTTTGATTTGGATACTTCTAGCTGAGAGTCAAAGAAGAAGATATACCAAAGACAACTTTTAGGACCAGATATGGTCACTTTGAGTACTTGGTGATGCCATTTGGGCTCACTAATGCTCCAGCCTTCTTTATGGACCTCATGTAGAGGGTATTCAAGGCTTATTTGGACCACTTTGTTGTGGTATTTATTGATGACATATTGGTATACTAAAAGGATGAAGAAGCCCATAAGGAGCACTTGAGAGTGGTGCTAAGCTTGCTAAAACAACATGAGTTATATGGCAAGCTAAGTAAGTGCCAATTCTGTGTTAAGGAACTTGGATTTCTCAGACATTTGATCAATGACCATGGCTTAGCTATTGATCCTGAGAAAATTAAAGCTGTCTTGGAATGGAAGCAACCTCAGAATGTGGGAGATAGAAGGAGCTTCCTAGGACTTGCTGGCTGTTATAGAAGATTTGTGCCTAAATTTTTCTCTACTAGCAGCTTCGCTCACTTAATTAACAGGAAAGGACCAGAAATTTGAGTGGAGTGAGCAATGAGAGGCTAGTTTCCATGAACAAAAAAAGAAACTGACTATAGCCCCAATATTGGTTTTACCAAACCCTACTAAGGAGTATATAGTTTACTCTGATGCTTCTCGAGTAAGGCTAGGCTGTGTCGTAATGTAAGGGAAGCAAGCAATAGCCTATGGGTCAAGGCAACTAAGGCCTTATGAGAAGAATTGTCCATTTCATGATCTGGAATTAGCCATAGTGATCTTTGCTCCTAAGATGTGGAGACACTACCTACTTGGAGGCAAATTTCAAGTCTTCACAGACCACAAGAGTCTAAAGTATCTATTTACACAAAGGGACATGAACATGAGGCAAAGAAGGTGGCATGAGTACCTAAAGGATTTTGAGTGCATCATTGAGTATACAGCTGGAAAAGCTAATGTGGTAGTTGATGCCTTTAGCAGAGACTATACTAGGGTGCTCAAAGACATTAGAGAACCTGTTGAGGCAGATGTACTTAGTTTAATTGAGTTGGCCCAAGAATGGGGAAAATGGGAATTCGACCAAGTAAAGGTCCTAACTATTAGATCTGAGTAGAAAGACCTAATTTAGGAAGCTCAGATTCAAGATGAGGAGATCCCTAGGATCTCTAGGTAGAAACTAGGAAAATTGTGTCAAGGATTTTCCTTTAAAGCTGGTATATTATACTTCTAGAATAGGATTTATGTGCCAAATAAGGATGGAATCAGGCAACAAATCCTAGAAGAAGCCCACTCCAGTTTGATGAGTATGCATCCTGGAGCTCAGAAAATGTATAAAGATTTGAAATCCCATTTCTGTTGGCCATATATGAAACCAGAGATTGGTGTTTATGTCGCTAAGTGTACGACTTGTCAACAAGTCAAAGTGGAGCACCAGAGAGTTGCTACAAAGCTTGCCTAGACCAGAAAGGAAATGGGGATCCATATCCATGGATTTTATAGTTGATATGCCGCTGACTTAAAGGAGGTGTAATGCAATCTGGATCATAGTGGATAGATTGACCAAAGTAGCCCACTTCTTGCCCATAAATGTTACGGACTCACTGGAGAAATTGGCTCAGTTATATGTTAAGGAGATTGTAAGATTACATGGTGTACTAGATGACATTGTCTCAGACAGAGACCTAAGATTTGTGTCCAAATTCTGGAAGTCTTTGTACCATGCCTTGGGTACTAAGCTAAAGTTCAGTTCTACATACCATCCTCAAATGGATGGACAGATTGAAGGAACTATTAAAACCTGCGAAGATATGCTAAGATGTTGTGCCATTGACTTCCAAAGAAAGTGGGATAGACATTTACCTTTAGTGGAGTTTTCGTACAACAACATGAGGCACTTTATGGAAGGAGGTGCTTGACTCCACATTATTGGCATGAGCCAGAAGATAAGTTCAAAATTGGCCCAAAGCTCATCAGGGTGACTACTGGGAAGATTAAGTTAATCCAGGAAAAGATTAAGGCTACCAACAATAGGCAAGAATCATATGCTAACCTAAAGAAAAGAATGGACCTGGAGTTCCAGGTAGGAGACCAAGTTTGGTTAAAAGTGTCTCCTATGAAAGAAGTAATGAGGTTTGGCAAGAAGGGAAAGTTAGCCCCGAGATATGTGGGACCATACCTAATACTCGCAAGAGTAGGAAACATAGCCTACAAGTTAGAGCTACCCCTGAGCTTGGACATGTACATTAAACTTTCCATGTAAGCTTGTTGAAGAAGTGTGTCTCTGATCCTAAACAAGTCGTACATGTCATTAATGTTCCCATTACCCAAAATCTCACATATGAAAAAGAACCAATTCAGGTATTGGCAAGAGACACTAGGAAGCTTAGGAGTAAATGGATACCTATGGTAAAAGTACAATGGACTAACCATTCTGAGGAGGAGGCCACATTGGAAGTGGAAGCTGAAATGCTTAAGACCTATCCTGACATATTCCCTAAGCTTTTAGGAAATTTGGAAGACCAAATTTCTTAAGGAGGGGAGTGTTGTAATGCCTGCAAAATCCTAAGTAATTAAGCCTTGGGCTATGAGGATTTAAGGCTTAAGAATTTTTCCTAAATTGGGAATTAAGCTCATTGAGTTTAGTAGACAATAAATTAAGTGGGACTAAGGAGTATTATGAGTGTTGGACACTCCCAAAATTTAAACTTGGCTTAGGCCAAGCAAAATGGTGGAAATTTAAGGTGAGGGACTCAATGGACGAAGGGGACTTTCGGTAGTTGGGCTCAATTGCCCAAATGCGAGGAATTGAGGGACTAAGAGGGGGATTAGAAAATTTTAAAAGCATTGGATGCCATGGTTGCCACCTCCCTCCATTTCCCATTATTTTAATCCACCTCCCATCCAACTTATCACTTAGGATTCCTTCCTCCACTTACTTGTCCCCCACTTTTGACAAATTCATCCAACTTTCACCAAAGTATTCCAATTTGTCTCCCATTTGGTCTCCCACTTACCCCATGTGAACCAAATGATTTCCGTCATTCTCCCCTCCACATGGATGACCATTACATGCCCAAAAACACTCCAATTGCCTCATTTAAAATTTCTTCATCTCTCACTAAAACTCCTTAATTTTCTCTTTTAAATTTTGCCTTAAACTTTAAACCACTCTTCCAAACTTCTTCTTCCCTCTAAAATTTGGCCAAGACTCTTTCTTGAGCATCATTGAGCTTTTACCAAGTGTTCTTGGTGTCTACAAACTCTTAAGAACATCCCAAGAAATAATTAAGAAGCGGATTAAAAGGAGGAGACATTTTTGGAAGCCATCAAGCCAAAGAAGTTTTGGCCAAGTATTGTTTTTGGCATTCTTGAGTTTAAAGCAAGCTTCCTTATTAGGAATAAGCTTCTAAGGCCTTCCAAGGCAAGGAATCAAGTGGTGGATTCAAGAAAAGAAGAGCGGGGGCTTGAAGGAAATCAAGCCGAAGGATTCAGCCATGCCTCATTTGGTTGATGTATTGTGTGTTCCACCAAGTTTTCTTGGTATATGCTAGCTTTTGAGCTATGGTGATGCAAGAATATACTTGCTAATTTTTTGGCAGTTATAGGTTCTTAAGCTAGAAACCAAGTTCTATATACAAAAAGCAAGGAAAAACAAATAGTTAAGCTTCTAAAGCTTTTGGGCAACAAAAGTTGCAAAAAGGTTTTGGTAAGGATTCTAATACTCTTTTGAGTATTTCGGCCCTTGGGTGATGGATATTGGATAGCATGTGATCCTAAGGTGCTACAGAGGGCTATGTTGTGTTGCTTAGGCAACTCTATGCTAGCTAGCTCCGTGCAAGCATTATGGCTAGGAATTGGGTTGGCCAACTCAATTCCCAAGCATAAAGAGATCTTAGATTAATACAGACTAATAAATGGTTAATCAAAATTAAGAAAATATGCTCATGCTTGCTCTACCCTTCATGGGAATATGGTGTTAAGTGGTGTGTGTGTTTGTGTGCTTCTATGTTTGGTTGTGCTTGCTGACCCTGATTATTATTATATGCATATATCCTATATTTTCTTTGTCTTAGTGTTTTCTTTGCAGGAGCTTGGATTATATTTTGCCAAGATATACTTGTGCTATGTAAGGCTCTATGAGCTGTATGGAATCCTTACTAAGTTTTACTCATGCCCTTCTGTACTTAATGTAGGAAAATGAGCACTAGAACGGAATTAAGATCAAGATTATTTTATATTCTTTCTATTGGTAAAAAGGTTTGTGTGTGTGCATATGTGTTCGCTCAATATTCTAAGTATTCTAAGTGTTATAGATTGCTTGTGTAACAAGCTAATAAGTGTGGACTTTATGTGCAGGACTTGGAGTCTAGATTGTGGGAACAAAGTCTCTAAGGTGGAAATATGTTCTATGTATGATTTGCCATGTATAAACATGTGCTATATATTTTGGTTTGTCTTAAAAACCAAATTTGTGGTTCTAAGTATTTATGGACCCCTTTTCAGTACTTAAGTAAAATGGCATGCTAAAATCAAATCTAAGTATATTTGGCCATGTTGTATGTCTATGGCATGCATGTCAACTCTTGGACATTCTGGTTGATAATCATCTTTGGGCCTAAGTAAAAAGTTGATAGATATGCATGATCATGTCTTCTAAGCCCATGTTTGAAATATGGAATCATGTATGTCTAGGCCTTACATGTATGTTTAAAGAAGAGCATTAAGTAAACATGAACTAGAAAGGGAATGGATGCCTATAACGAACTAAAATGGTAACCAATGGAATTAAAGACATGTATGTGTTTATGTGCAATAGTGGGTTACCAAGACACATTTGAGTACGTAAGACATATGCAATATAAACAAGTTTTCCAAAACTGGAATCTGGTGTTTTGGTTGCCATGCATGTTCTTGGCTATGTTGGATGACGAGCTTAAAATGAACACACAAATTTCACATAAGTACTAGCTTGTTTTTTAGAGCACAATATCAACCTTTAAGTAAATAATTAATAAGCTAGTGCTAGCACTATCTTGGGGTTCATGCCCATATGTTTTGATAAGGATTAAATGCCCCTTATATGGAAATGGTGCTGCATGATTAAGTAATTGGGCTCGACTGGGCTAAGGGCTAGGCTATGCATGATATTTACACAGTGCCCAAGAGGACACTTAGGTATGCACACTAAGGGTATTGTTCTGATGGCCTACAGAACATACCAATCTTGCGAGTTTTAAATGCACAATTTTGGCACCATAGCTAGACTACCCTAGAGTGGGTAATAGATACGAGGGCTAGTATCCAAGTACCCTAGTTGTATGAGCTCAAGACAGTTAAGAACACCTTTAGGTGTAAGGAAATCCTAAGTGCATAAACATGTGCATTCACTCATCCCTCCATACATTACGGTGCATTGTTGTTGTTGATTATTAATTGCTTGTGCTTATTGTCTATTGTGTTGCTTAATTGCTTGATTTGGTTGTATATATATTGCTTTCCATGCTTGCATATGTTTTCCTTGCAAGTGTCAAATCCATTACTGAGTACTTTCGAGTACTCACCCCTTAAGTGCTGTGCACATATTTAGATGGCTAGTCGGGCCTAACAGTTAGTGAGGGGTGACTGCTTTTGATAAGTTTTATTCATTTTAAATATACTCTCTAAGTATGAACCTTCTGGTTAATGAGTGCTTATAATATAAGTTTGTGCTGACCAAAGTATTGTCTTTTTAGCTTTCAAAGCTATATATGCACAATGAAAATGAGGCTTGCCACTTAAACCTTGGTTGCTTGGGTGGAAGGCTAAGGGTGGATCTTAGTAAATAATGTTGTCACTGTTATATGTATGACATTTTCATACTAAATGTTGCTACCGCTAGTGTCCATTGGTGTGTATAACACTAAGGTTACATTTAGGTGCATATAAGGTTAAGATATATGTGATGAGTTATTACTTGAAGTTCAAGCAACTACAATTTTCTCATCTTGGCTTGTTTTAACTTATATTTTATTAACTAGCATGCCATGGTTTCCTTGATAGTTCTATTTACATGTTATTGCATAGCCAAGATTACACATTCATATTTTCTATGTAGGGTAGGCTAAGTAACTAGTTGTACGTAATGATTTAAATTACTTTACGAGTAATAGCTAGTGAATTGTAACCTAAGTGGGATCATAGTTCCCTAAAAGGCTACCAATGGTTGTATTTAGGGCACTAGGCCCTTGTTCCACCACTGCATGGCCTAGTGCTTGAGCTGCATGAGCTACGCGGCAAGATATGCACCCACAAGTGTAACAGAAGTGACACTAGCCCTCATTAGGCTTGCCCAGGGAACCTATGGGAACTTGTCCTATACTAGTCACAATTGTCTATTTGATTACATACACACTAGTTAAAAAAATTCATGCTTTTAGTTAATTAATCTACTATGCAACCATGCATGAGTAATGCTTTGACTTATATGATAAAACATAAAACATTGCCATGGCATTTCATTAAAATCAAGCATCAAAGTCATCAAAGCGTACAAAACATTTATGTGATTAACTACTCATAATCAATTGTGCGTGAACACCCAAGCATAAAAAGTCCATGCTCTTACCCAAAAGTGACTCTAAAGTCTAACTACTCAACCATGTACATCGAAGGCAAACAAATGTACAAAGCTATATACTTATGATAATCTATTAAGATCCATAACTAGCTCCCACCTCATGGTTATACTCAAAATATATGAGCTCCATAGTCATCCGTTGTGCCAAATTAACCACTACCGGCAAAATAAACAACTATAGTTAGTACTATAACTTATCTAAAAAGTAAAGCACAATCTAGAATCATAGAGATTCAAATAAACATAAAATCTGCTCGTGAGGTTAGCTCAACAACCCTTAATAGTTGTCAGCTCTATGGAAACATATCTGCACAACAAACATGAATGGAATAAGAATCTAGGATTCTCAATAAAGGATCCTTCAACCTATAAGAAAAACCATGAGGACACAAACACACATACACACATATATATATAATATGCAATCTACTACGAGCCCATACAACATGAGGCTAAACCTATGTGCATAGCATTTTAGTCCTTTGGGAGTTGTCCTCTACCTTGTCCTCCCATAAGCATCACTCCATGTCTAATAAGTTATGGCTTTTAATTCATTCTTAGCTAGCCTTAGCTTATTGACACAATAAGGTTAGCTCACCTTTTTGCAACCCCTTGGCTGTTGTGTAGGTGAACATGGTAGATGCACCTCGCTTGAGATCCAAGGAACTCACTAGGTCTACTAACACTCCACATAGTGCCTCAAGTCCTTATACTTGCCTAGGCTACTTATGTACTAAGCTTCCACCTTAAAAAACTTACCATGAGTGCACTAGGTTTTCACTTATGCCTCAAGTAACCTTGCCTAGGCTACAAGTACACTAAACCTTTACTTAAGGCACATAATTATCGACCATTACTTAGTTTGCCCTAATGGAGTACGAAATGTCATGGTTGAACTCATAATTTATAGGCTTGATGGAAGCCTCCTTAGTGCACTAAGGCCTTAAGGTCCCTACATCAGGACCTTGAACCAGGAGGCTTGGCTAGGCCCCCGATGACACTAAACCTTACACCAATCTAATGGTGCTTTATTGTGGCCAATTAACCTAAGTCATGAGGGAGTTTTGGAAGTCCTGGTGGGCCACCGAGTGACTTTAACCCTTAGGCACCGCCCTAGACCTCCCCAAGAACCCAGCACAAAAAGTGCTACTTTGCTATCATTTTGTCTGTGGGGATGTGTCACTGACCCTTGGAGACATGGCACCATCGTGTAAAACTCTTGGATGTTGGCACAAGGGCTAGGTGTTGCATGGATAGGCCCCTAAGCCCTGCACCCAAAAATGGTGCTCTAAGCACCTTAGGAAGCTTCCCTTAGCCCTAAAACCACTGAACAATGCCTCCTACTTTGAACGCCTGCAAAATAACATATATAGGCCATAGTACACCATTTAAACCAATCCTATGGTGTCCACAAATACCACACAAACCGCCAAAACATCATTAGTCCACCATGACCCATACTATTCCCCAATTAACAACATTCACAATTTCACATGAATTCTACCTCAAGCAAGCTAATAATGGCATCAATCATGCATGAAACATAAATCCTTTACCTCAATTGCTCAAGAATTAGCAAGCATCAAGACTCACAAGCCAAGATTTCCAAGCTCAGGGTTCCACGAAGGGTTTTCCTAGGTTCTAAAGTAAATACAAGGTTCATGGCACTAAATTAAAGCAATCCAAGCAAAACCCAAGCTCCAGAAAGATTAATGGTAGTCAATGGGGATCGTGTGGTCTTGGCCTAGAGGTTCAGTGAACTGTAGATTGTGCTCTTGTGCATAAAGATAGCATTATAGCCTCGTGATTTTTTTCCCATGGGAAGCTCTCTACCAATCAAGTTAGATTTTTGGTGAGTGGAGAAGAGCAAATAGGTAGAGAATCAGGATGTCATACTTTGGGATTGGTGATTAAGCTAGGCTCACATAACTGAGGGAGATCCGAGGGAATCGCTCTAAGATGGGAATCAATTAGCTTATCCCATGATTCTATGATATCCTTTCCATCTGGAATGAGAGCTATCCTTATTGATCTATTGAGCTTTTTATTTTTAGTCCACCAGACTTGGATTTATCTATTATGGGCCTCATGTTAAGCCTATTTCCTACCAATAGGTCCCCCCACCATTTAAGAAATTGTGTTCTGGGTTCTGCATTTTATTGAACATCATCATCTTCAAAAGGGGTGGTTTATGTTTGAATAGGAGTGGTACTATCCCTCTCGTTTTGTGTCTAGCTGGGGTGCCTTATTCAGTGTCATTTACTGAAGGGCTATGATGGTTGTCTGGACAACTTCCTAAAGAAGGTTAAAAAAATGTTGTCGCTTCCTTTCACCTTATTTTGTTGCTACATGTGGCAGGTTCAATGATCAGGGAAGAAGGTGAAGTGGCGTCTAATAAATGTATCTTATAGAAGTGACTAGGTGTGATCATCTTTTGACTATTATTTGTGGTCACATGTTCTCCTCTTAGTGGGCTAGAAATCTGCCATGATTACAATGGCAGTTATAAAGAGGTAACCAAAGACTTGTTCCTATATATATTTTATGGTCTTTTTACCCTTATTTTTTCACCATCTAACAGCCTCTTCTTTGCTTGTTGTCGAGTCACTTTTTGCTCTTAGATAATCTCACTTTTGCCTGCTACTTCCCATCAAACCTCTTATAATTAGGTAATTGGACATATATCTTCCATCCCTATATAATTTGTAATGGTGATATTTGGTGTTTTAGAACTTTTTCTTTCTGCTATTTTGGGTTTTCTTTTTTGCCATTTTGGGTTTTCTTTGGCTATTTTTTTGCCATTTCTCTACCACCTGTCATATGCTAGTAGTAGCCCTAATGTGTTGCACAATCATTTTTCTAGATGACATCTCCAAGATCATCATCCATGGCTATCACCGGCAAGGCCGACTCATCAAAAGCACCATTCTTTCCCCACATGTGATTGTTAAAGGGTGCTATAAAGGAGTTCACCAAAGGAATGTTAACAACAAATTTGCAATACTATTTTTTGCCCAATGGCATGGCGGTTGTTCTATCCCATGATAAAGCATTGGTAGAATGGGCCATAGTATATGGTGATAAGAGTGTTGACATCCTTATCGTTTTCACTGATCAGCTATAAATGGTGTTTCAGTTTCCTTTCCACCCATTAGTAGAGCAATTTTTGGGGCACTACCAAGTGCCGCCATCACAGCTAACTCTGAACTCTTTTGTGCACATCGGTGCTTTCATTCTCTACTACAAGATGGTGATCATAGCCCCTCTTCTAAAAGTGTTCCTCCAGTTTGACATGCTGGATTTGAAGAATTGCTCACTTTTGTTCCACTTTGCCCTCATCAATAGGGAAGGAAACAAGTCCTTTGCCTTTGTTTCCTACAAAGATTTGTGGGCCAGCTGGAAGGATCATTTTTTCTTTACTTTGAAGGATTTAATGCGGGGCTTCCCTTGTGAGTTTGCTGAGAACCCCTAGCAAGCCCTGGTTTCAACAATTGTCAATATATGGTGGCTACGAATACCACTGGGCCTACTTCAGTGTAGTTACTTGGTTTGAATCAGTGGTAGGTAACAACAATTTTTTCGAGTTGTTCCCCATTCACTATATGGAAATTGATGAGATGACACTTAGGTGGGTGGGGATCAATAGTGTTATGGACCTCCTAGTAGCAAGCACTCCTGAGGAAGGTAAAATGTTCTAAATTAAGTTGAAACCCAGTTTCAAGTTTACATAGCAAGAATAAAGAATTTTAGCAAAGTTCACTAAGTTCCGAGGAAGTTAAGGCACTAAATGAAGTTCAGGGGTAAAATGGTAATTTTGCATCTTGAATAGCCAGGCGTGGTCCCTAGTGGTTAAAATGGGTTTTTATAACTTAACTTTCGACCTTAACCCAAACTTGAAGAAATAAACAAGAATTAATCAAGAATAACTAAGTTACCAAAAGATGGGGGTTTAATTGTATTAAGCTTAACACTTTGGTGGCTTAGAGGTTAAGTGAGGGTTTAAGAAAGGGAAAGTGAGGCTATGGTTGCCATAATCTTGTTTCCAACCTTCTCACTCTCATTCTGCTCTCAATTTAACCTCAAAATCAAGATTTCTTGGTGCTAAGAAGAGCTATCAAGACTATACAAGCTAGGAGGAGCTTATTTCAAGCATTAAACCATGGTTTGGAGCTTAGAAGTGTGTTTTCTCATATCCCCTATTTTTAGAACGAGGTAACCAATGTGTTCTTGATTGAATTCATGTTATTTGGTTAGTTTGGAGCTTGGGTTTTGGTTAGGAAGCAAGGTTTTGATGATTGGCGTCTATATTTTTGTTTGGAACTTAGGTGATATTTTGGTGAGCTTAGTTGATTGGAAAAGAGGTTGATTCTTGCTTGTTACTTGGAATTGAGGTAAGGGAGCTATGACTTGAAGACCAATTAATGCTATTGACATGAGTTTGCTTGAAGAATGAGTAATTCTAGTAGTAGCATTAGTTAGAGGATTTAGCTGAATTATGGTGGATTATGAGGTTTGAGAGGATTTGGATGATGTTACAAGACATCATAGATTGGCTTGTGATAGTTGGTTATGTTTTATGCAACATGGACTATGTGTGTGTGAAATTTGGAGGCTTTCCAAGCATGTTTACTATGTTTTCTAAGTGTCCAAAGTTCATAGCTGTAAAATGCGTGCCAATTTTGCAGATTCACAGATTGGCGACACGTTGCCAATTTCGTGCACCAGTTTGCGACGCATTGCCAATTGTGCAAATGTGGTCCAAACGTTACCAACTATGGTGACACCTCACCAACAGTTGGCGACGCGTCGCCACAAGCAGGATGGCAGAATTTCTCACATTTTGCTAAGGTAATCGAGGTGAGACCTAAAGGGGTTCTTAGGGTGCCTTGGGGCCTAAGTATGCCCGGGGTACTTCGAGACTTCCGAAAGTCCATCAAGACTTAAACGTTTCCTTAAGGTTTGAAAGATTTTATGGTTGCTTAAGCCATAAGCAAGGAAACTAGTTGCAAATGAGCACAACTAAGTACCATCAGCTCGGGTGAAAGGTTTAGAACCCTCGGTGACCTAGCCATGCCGTAGCCATGAGGTTAGTCTACAAGGTCTAAATGACCTAGTCTACAATAGTCCCACTATAATTCCCCTGTATAACATACTAAGGGAGATGTTCAACTGGTGATTTATCAATAGTTAGGCTGGCAAGCGCAGCTTGCTAGTAGGTAAGACAATGCCTTGTAGTTTAAGGACAAGGATGAGGAGAGTCTCAAGGGACCTAAATATATGCATATATTAGACCCTTAGGCTGTATGAGCTTATAGCAGGTTACATATGTTATCATATGTGGTGTCCTTAGTAATTTTCTTGCAGGTACACTGAAGACCCCTTACTGAGAATGTTATGTTTTCACTCCCTAGTTATGTTGTGCAGATTCAGAAGTTGTTGGATCAGATAACCATTGAGGGTTATTGCAGTAGTGGCCTTTTGTGCACAGGTATTGCACTGGAGAATCCTTGGGATTCTAGTCTACATGGGTAACTTAGACGGTTTGTTGGTTAAGTAACAGTACTAACTAGAGTATTCCTTTGGCTGCAAAGCCTAGTAGTACTTGGACAAAGGGATTTTTGAGACTCACCACTGGGATTCATAGACAATACTCTAGTTGCCTCCATTGTCTATGTTATGAAGAGTCCTAGACTCTAGGGTTGCTCTTGGGTGAGGGCATTAGTCCACTCTATGTATAAATGCCCCCACGAGTTGTTATGTGTAGTAAATTCACATAAATGTTGATTTTGTATGCTTTGTCTATTTGTACTTATTTTCTATAGAGATTAGTTGGCCAAGTTAATGTTTTATGTTTTCATTAATCCAAGTCAAAACATGAAGAGCATGCATCTTGCATATTCTAGGATAATCAACTAGTATCATAGGATTTTAATCCGCACACATATACAACTAGCCAATTGTAACCACCTTGAGACCAGCTCTCACAGGGCTTCCTAGGCAAAGGCCAGGGATGGTTGTGTCAAATAGAGCCTACTTGAGTTATTCGGATGTGAGGAAGCCATCCAACTTAGAAGAGGGTCAAGAGGGGAAGTTGGTGGAAGCTTTTAGGATCCCCTTTCGAACTTAGTGAGGCCCCCAAACACCAAAAGTTGTATTACTCATCAAAAATTGATCTCTCTTAACTTTTATGTGTCCTATTGATCTTAACCTCTTGTTTATTCTTTGTAGAAATGAGTAACTAGGCTAATGAATACATGAACAAGTGGAAGATCATCACTAATGCTCAGAAAATCTCCATTCTTTCAGTTGATGCGGCTTATGCTTTAGGAGTAGCCATAAAGACTCTGAAGTTTCCCTTTTCCTAGCTAGCACCCCTAGTTTATGTGTAAGGGTCACACTCTTTGGCGTCAATGAAGGTCAATGCGAGGTCAAGTGGAAGTGGCAGTAGGGCTTTCATAGACAACCTTTCCTTCTACAACATTGGTTTTATTAACCTGACATGATTCTATGCTAATTGTGGGCCTGTTCATCTAGCCCTACCCATAAAGCATTCGAAGATCCTAGGACCTAATTATGCCATTTGATCGTAAGTCTCTGGTGGCTTCGTAAAGGTAAACGTCTACTAGGGAGGCATTATAGAAGTACAAGGCGATGGGCTAATTCTCTTCCTCCTCATCCTACCAAGATTTTATTGCGGGTTGTTCCTGAGAGGGTGCTACCCATTGGCAGAGGTCTTTTCAAGCTAGTTGTTGATGAGCACCTCTATCCCCATAACCTAATTCCTGAGCGTAGTCATTCTCAAAAGCACAACTTGGCACTGGATTAGGTTTTTGACCCTCTATGGGTAGTAGGTATTAGCGAATTCATCCTTGAAGATCCAACAAAAATTACTCACCACAACCTTGATGGTTGAAGAACCTTAGGGATTAGCCCCATCTGGCTCATCCAGCTTAAGGGGACAATAACCAGTTGATGACCATATAGTGCAGCCTACTCCAAATAAATTCTTAAATGGTGAAAAATGTTCTATCCTTTGCTTGTTTCTAATTAGTTTTGGTTTAGTAGGAGGCCATGGTTACCTATGGTCTTGGGGAACAGTGTGTAGCCAAGGAAAAGGACATCTAGTCTCTCTCTTCATAAGGTGAGGGCCTATGAACCGCCAGGGTCTCCCTAAGGATGGAGCTAGGGAGTGAGCGCACTGCTTGGGATGCCTTGGCAAAAGACCTCCAAGTGATGAAGAGGCCAAGGAGAAAGTGGAGGCCCACATCCAAGAGCTCAAGGAAGAGCTATAGAAGGCGTCAGAGGCTCTTAAATCATCATAGAGAAGGAAACCATGTTCACTAAGGGGGTTGAATGACTAGCTTCACTACTGAAGGCCTTTAAGGACAAAAGTAGTGATGTTAAGGAAACCCTTCCCAAAGTGTATTTGCACCATTGGGTCTGAGGACTATTCAAGGTAAGGCTAGCTCTAGCTCAACCGCTTCTACGATGCCTTTCATGGAACAGATCGTGCGGGTTTGTTTATGGGGCATGAGGGCCACTTAGTGTACTAGAGTCTTTGAGCCAAGGCCAACACACGTGAGGGAGCTTGGCTTACACCTTTGAATGGTGGAGAAGGGGTTAGGCAAGGATGCTTTCCTTGAGTTCAAAGAAGGCTTCCTTTCCTTCCTCATCTAGGTAGACTGAGCCCATCCAGACCTAGACCTTTCATTTTTGTCAACTTACGAGGAATTAGGTTTGGTGGTGTGCTTATGGTTCATAACAAACCTTTCCCACAACACTAATGAATAATTTGGATGTGTCAAATCTGTTTATACTATTAAATATGTAAACTCATAGGCAAGCGCACTTATCATCAAAGTATAGTAGTGACAAGTGCAAAGATCATTATTCCCAAGGATGGAGGTTGTCTACTGTACTCAATCTTTCTTTATTATCTAACCGACAACTAAGGAGTTTGTTTAACTCACTACTATGAATTAACTAAACTAAGCTAATGTAGTAAAATAAAATACTAACTATTAACTAACTGTGAAAACAATAAAGACAATCAACAACCTAAAACCTCATACTTAGAACCAAATCCCCATAGAAATTCCTTTGTGTTGATTTTACTTTGGTTTGACAAGAGTGTGATTTACTTGGACCATGGTGTGCTACCTAATGTAGATTAGTTCCTTATTATTCCCATTACACTCACCATATTCTTAAGTCATTGATAGGGTGTCTAGGCCTACAGTGCTTCCTAAAAACACATTATAGGTTCTACAACCCACTACTAGGTGTCACCCTAGTCTGAAAGTATTATATGACACCTATTACTCTCGGTTATGATAGTATCCATTTTATCCAATGGTAATCCATGACAAACATATGGGATACTAACTGATGCGTGTTCATCATCCCACAATTAGTTAATAGGCCAACTTTTATTAGTCAATGCATCAAAGAACCTTGCATAAATAGCAAGAAAAACACATAATAATATTAAACCAAAAAGCAATAAAATCAAAAAATCATCCTAGGGTTCAATTAAACCAAAAAGCAATAAAATCACAAAATAATCCTAGGGTTCATATACTCTAAGCATGAGTAGGAAAGGTTTAGCTCATAAAATAAACACAATAAAACCAAAAGAAAACTAAGAAAAGAATAATCCATGGCTAAATTTCTTCTTCTCCAAGGAATCTTTAATCTAGCACCATTGCTGAATTTCATCTTCTCCAAAAAATCTTTGATCCAACATTTATAAAATGGTATTAGTCATCAAAACTACCTCTAGCAGCCTTCCTCCATCAAAAACTCTATTTTTTTTTGTATGTTCAACTCCTAGCCTTCCCAGGCAGACCTTGGCCACCCTTGGGTGTCCCCTGCTTGTTATCATTGAAACCCTTAAAAATAGCTCATGAACCCCTAGCAACATGGAAACATGAGTTGCAATATGGGTGTGTTTAGTTGAGCATGGTCTCTGACACTTAGAACACAAAAATTGTGAAGTTTAATGACACAGCTTGGAACATAGACGTGTAGGTTGACAGGGGTGTGTAATAGAGCATGTAATGCACTACATGGGTGTGTAACAAGGTATGTCTGCTCTAAAACTTCACAAAAACTTGCAATTTAGCTCTAAAACTTTGCAAAAATCCTTCCTAACTCAAAAGAAGTTGAAATATAACTTGAAAATAAAATATGCACCAGTTAAGCCCTATATCCTAGCTTAAACATATCAGAAGACAAGCAAATACAAGGGAGAAACTTATAGAAAGCCTGACTAAATGTGAGCATATCATATTTTTCCTACACACTTGAACTTTTTTTTGTCCTCAAGCAAAAAATGAAGAGAAAAGTTAAAAAATTTCTTAAAACCTTGAAAATGATTAGAACACAGAATCATTCCTTGAGCAAAGAGACATAAAGAAGATTGAGACTCTAATTATCTTTAGAAATTAATAAGGCTACCAAGTATGAAACTCCTCCTATCTAGCACTTTTCAAAATAAAAATAATTTAATGGCAACAATTCATTTTCAAGCTAGAGCTCGCAACCGATATGTCTCGAAACTAAAAAGATAACATCAAATTTTCATTCAAAATAAAAAGCACAACCACACTAAGCCAGAGTTAACTATGCACAGCCTTTCATACTACAAACCATGGATTGGGTGATTAATTGATTTTTTCAATTTCTTTTTCTTTCTTTTCATCAATTCTTGTCATGTGTCAAAAACTTTTATAGCAAGTGTACATTATAGGAGCTTTATCTATACCCAAGCTAATCCTTAAAATAATCCAAGATGACCTTTTGATCATACTCATGCTCTTAACATCTTTTCGAGTTATGATTGACACTTGCCTTAGGAGAAGGCACCAACCTTTTTCAGCACTAAAAACAATGGGATACATTATATTCATACTTTACTTTGCTTTATCAACAATCAACCATAAATCCATTAACCAAACTTTCAAAAAAGCAACATATAACTTAAAAGTTAGCATGCTTTGAACAATGTATGAAACCAAAAAACTTGAAGCAAATATAGCTTCTTGAGATCATCTTCCACTATCATGCAAACAAATCAGAAAAACGTTTTAAAAGAAAATAAAGCACCAAAAGCGAAAGATTCAGAATCATTTACTTGGTCCTCAAGCTAAGAACCAAGGACATTATTTTAACAATCACTCTCTAGTAAGCACATACTCAATGAAATGATTCAAAATAAATAAGCTCAAAAAATAAATTCAAAATTTTTTTTATAGTTATCAGAAATATTACTATAAAGATATAAATAAGCAAAAATAGAATAAATAAGGGCTAAAAATGAAATCGACTACCCTACACTTAAATTGTACAATGCCTCAAAGTACTAGTATGGAAAATAAATTGAAAAAAAAAAAAGAGTGTTAGGAACCGATATAGCCCTTAAAAGGAAAAATTTAGCTGCTTCTCTTGTAAGCTGATGTAACAAAAAGAAAATTCCAATAGGACGGTTGATGTGGGATTCCGAAAAAAAATTTGAAGGCTTCCAAAGAAAACAAAAAGGATGATCAAGTACAAAATAAAGTAAATGAAACATAGGAAAATATAAGAACTAAAATGAAATAATACGACAACTAGACATAAGAGCAATTGATGCTCCAATATCTAACATAAAAGTAACTAATGAAACATAATATGTAAATAATAGCAGCAATATCCATAACAATATTCGTAACAACATTGCAATAAAATATAAATAAATGTATGTCCTGGATCAAATGCTAGGGAAGAACTAGTCTCTCCTTCTGCTATAGCCTGAACTTTCAAATAACCTCCTCTACATTCACACAGCTGCCTAAATGATCCTACACAAGTCACATTTTCCACTTGGAAGATTCTCTCCTAATCCTCATCATCATGGATACCCTACTACCTCATCAGCTGTGTAAGTAACTCTAAAAAATTACCCAAAGGTGAAAATTACCTATGGCCTCCCTAATACTCCTCCATATGGGTGTCCTTACACTTATTGGGCCATGAGTGGTTAATGCATATGGAATCTCAACCTTCTTTTTAGTAACATCTAGGGTTGGCAAAGTTAGCAGCAAACTCACACTAATAAATGTGACCTAGGCCTAGAAATCATGGCTTAACTATAAGGTAAGGATGGTGGGTGGAAAACTAGGTCAATTTATCCAAGCACCCAGTCTGCTACAGGGTATGACAAATAACCCCTCGGCGAGAAATGATGAATTGGTCCTTAAACATTTTGGATGCCAATGAGCGTATTGAGCTAGTTGATGTGAATGGTCAACTGTAGTCTTCTTGTCCTGACTTGCATTAGCGGTTCTAATAAGTGGCCGTTGGCATGAGTATTTCCATAAAATTCATGCACTAAAGTTCATGATGCAATGCTTGGTAACCTGCAAAAAACATGCCATCCACAGTGTTGAATGGTAGCCAAGATGGGTTGGTTGTGAAGGCTAGAGTAGTCAAATCCCAACTAATGAATCACTTCTTTTCCTAGTATAGTGGTATGAACTTGGAAAGCTTGAAAGGAGAAAAATCTAATGCAATCCATTCTTGCTCCTACCATTGGTCATCCTAACCTTCATTGTCAGACATCTTAAAAAATATAGATGATTTTTCCCTATGTAACAACAATCTCAAATACAACATATTCAATAATGAGTCCAAGAATAAGAGCTCCATCCCAAAAATCAATAGAATTTCCTCACGTATAAAAATTAGACTTTAACTTTAGGTATTAAGGTGATCAGGCTTAACAACATAAGCTAAAAGCATGACAAACATGGGAATTCGAATCAATTTGAATCATGATTAGGCTTTTTCGTGGCACACAAGAAACCTATTGACTACCACAAGAAAAACTACCAATACCTAGAATTCATGGAATTTCAAAGCAAAGAAAATAACAAAGGCAATCTCAATAATCCATAGATCGTATAATCATCCATTTAAGTGATGAAACTCATAAAATCATCAAACAAAATAGTAAATCTATCAACCATGCAATTCCAACTTTTCCTCTTCGAAACATAATACCCAAAAAATTCAATCATCATAAAACATGCTGTCAACTTAAAACATACATGAGTAGGCATGCAAAATCAATCAACTAACTAAAATACGACCTACCCATAAGAAGAAATCAAGGTATTCTTCGAAAAATTTCAAACAAAGTTAAAGAGAAAGAGTTATGTTGAAAAAAAGAAAATCAAATATATAGGGATGAAATCAAGGATCTAAACAGGGAATGAAATCCTCATATGGTGGAAAACCTCATCTGGGATGTAAGGAAGCTAGTGTTGAAATTTAAGGACTCAAGGAAGAAATTTGAGTGAGTTTCATCTGGAGCAGAGAACTGAAATCGTGATCAAGCTTAAATATTGGCAAAACAAGATCTGTAAACAGGCGTGTAGCAGACCGTCTTGCTTAAAACTTCCCCAATACATTGTTAAATAGGTGCATGTAACATGCTGTGTGTTAGATTAAAACCCTAAAATTTTTAAACCACATATTGGACACATGGGTAGCAACACATGTAAATGACCATGTATTGGTAACATGACTTCTAAGATGGTCATGTAAAGAACCGTGTTTAAAGTCTAATGCACAAGAATTTTTTCAAAACAGAAGGACAACATGGGCCATAACATGGGCATCTTTGAGATTGTCCTAATCGGGCAAGTTTAATAACATGATCATGTGTATAACCGTTTATGTGCTCTATAATGCATAACATTCTTAAAAACATAGATGAAACACATTTTCAAACATCGGGGTGTATATGACCGTGTAACAAAAATATGTTTTAAAACATGGGCATGTATGTGCATGTGTTTGAGCTTTGGAATTTTAGGTTTTTGAAGAACACGGGTATGAACATGGTTATGTATAAGATTGTGTAAAGGAACATGCTTTTTAGAACTACTAAACAGAAACTGTGTTTGTCTACTGTAGCTCCAATAAAAATTCTTGTGAAAATCAATTTTAAGAAATCAAATATGGCTGTGCTTAAGCCTATGTTAAGCAACACAGATATAAACATGGGCGTGTTTAGGAGTGTGTTTAGCTCCTAAACTTTGAAAAATTTTGCAAACTCACCTAGGATTGTACTCAACCATTTTCCTCCACTTTTAACACCAAAATCTTCACAGAATACCTTAGATTCTTGGATTGACAACATAGATTATAAAATCACATGGCAAAAAAAAAATCTAATTAAACCACTGTAATATAAAATAAAATAAAATAAATGAAAGAAAATGAACTGGAAAGTTTAACACTTGGGTTGCCTTCCAAGGAGCACTTGGTATAATGTCATTGGCTGACATTTTCCTTGATTCCTCGAGGAGGCCCTTCCTTGCTCTCATTGACTTTTACATCTATATGACCATCTGCCTTATGATGAAAAACTAAATTGTCGACTTTTCTAGGATTTGCCTCGGTATTTGCTAATAAAGTTCCTTGCAACCTTTCAGAAAGTATCTTAGCAAGTTGACCCAACTAGGTCTTCAAATTTTGCATACTTGCCCTTATATTACACAATTCTGCCTCCTCGCATCAAATTGTTGCATATACTTGGAAATTAATTCCTACACAGTCGGCCTTCTTTCTTGATGCAATCATGGCTAAAAACCAAGTGATTGTTGCCTCTGATTATTCCAATAAAAATTTGGATGCTTCCTCCATCCTGGATTATACATATTGCTGTATCAATTGTTTTGTGGCCTCGGTGGAATTTCAACAAAGTCCACTTGTTCAGTTTTTTTGAACAAATTAGACGTTTGACATTTACTACTTGAATGACCATTTCCATGAACTTTGTATTGCATCATGGCTTGCTTTTGATTAGTCAAAAAGTTGCTGAACTCTCTAGTCAAAGCTTTGACTTGACTTGCCAAAAGTAAGCAAGAATCAAAATTCTAAATCACAACCACTCTATTCGGCTTAATTCTTGATGAAAATTGCCATTTGTAATTGTTCATCACCATCTCCTTGATCAAACCTTAAGCTGCTTCAGGATTCTTTCTATTTAGAGTATCACTAGCTGCTGCATCAATCACTTGCTTGGAAGCATAACTCAAACCATTATAGAATGTTTGTACTTGCATCCATTTAGGTAATCCATGATGCGAACACCTTCTCAATAGACCCTTGAATCTTTCCCAAGCTTCATATAATATTTCTGAATCGATTTGATTGAAAGTAAAGATATCATTATGGAACTTCGTAGTCTTGGTTGGAGGAAAATACTTCAATAAGTACATCTCGATAGAAGCATTCCAAGTGGCAATAGAACCTCTTAGAAGTGAAGTTCACCATTGCTTAGCTCATCTCTTCAATGAGAAAAAAATAGTCTCAATCAAATGCTACCCTCATTAGTTCTATTAATTTTGAAAGTATCACATATCTCAAAGAAACTAGCAATATGAGCACTAGGATCGTTATACACCAAGGCATTGAAATGAACATAATTTTGTAGCATTTAAATAATACTCAACTTAATCTCAAAATTGTTGGCATTGACAGGAGGTCTAACAATATGTGATTTTGTTCCTTCAAGATAAGGTTTGTCATATTTCGACATAGTCCTCACTTGATTGCGATTATCCATGATTAATCTTTCCTGATTCTCTCTTTCCTATGCTAACTCAAAATGTAATTGTTCTGACTTGGTACCCTTTGAAGATAAGAGTCTCCTTGAGGTTCTTTCAATTTTTAAATCCAGTTCAACAACTTTACTAGGATGTTTATAAGTCATACACTAAAATTCCTACAAGAAAAGAAGAAGAAATCAACAAACTAAAAATAATTAAAAATTCAAATAAAAATACTGGACTAAAAAAAATGGATAGATTAATAAAAATAAAATTTTTAAGTAGCAAACTCAACAAATGTTCCATGACAATGATGCCAGAAGACTTGGTGTGTTCATAGTTCATGACAAACTTTTCCCATTACATTAATGAACAATGTGGATGTGTCAAATGTCTATAGACTCTAAAATATATGAACTCATAGGCAAGCACACATATCATCAAAGTATAGTAGTGGCAAGTATGAAGATCATTTTTCCCAATGAACAAAGATTGTTAATTATGCTAAACCTTTATATATTAGCTAAATGAAAATTAAGGAGTTTGTTTAACAAACTACTATGAATTAACTAAACTAAACTAATGCTATAAAATAAACTACTAACTTTTAATTGGTAGTCAAAAACAATTACGAAATCTAAAGTAAAAAGAGTATTGACATAGAATCAAATCCCGCTAGAAATTCCTTTGTGTTGCTTTTACTTTGGTTTAACACAATTGTGAGTTACTAGGACCATCGAGTACTACCTAATGTTTAGCTCCTTTTTATTCCTGTTACACTAACTCTATTCTTAAGTCACAGATAGGGTGTCTGGGCCTACCTCGCTTCCTAAGAACACGTTACAGGTTCTACAACCCACTAGGGGATTCATCATAGTCCAAAGGCATTATATAGCACCTATTACTCTCAGTTACGATAATATCCCTTTTATCCAATAGTGATCCATAACAAACATGCCGGATACTGCTAAATGCATATTGATCAACCCACATTGAATTAACAAGCTAGCTACTACTAATTAATGTATCAAAAAATATTGGAAAAACTTCAAGAAAAACACATAATCATATTAAAGCACAAAGAAATCACAATCATAAAATCATCTTATGGTTCATCTTCTCTAAGCATGAGTAGGAAATTTTTTGCTGATAGCACCATAAAATAAACACAAAAAAATGAAAAGAAATATAAGAAGTGAATAATCCATGGCTAAATTTGTTCTTCTCCAATAAATCTTCAATTTGGCATACATAAAATGGTGTTGGTCATCAGAACTGCCTCCGGCAACCTTCCTTCATCAATAACCTTTTTTCTCTCTGTAAATTTTCCTCCTTGCCTTCCTAGGTAGCCCTTTGCTTCCTTTGGGCACCCCCTACATGTTCTCCTTGAAAACCTTAAACATAGCTTGAGAAACCCTAACAGCATGCAAACATGGGTTGTAACGTAGGAGTGTTTGGTCAAACACAGTCTATAACATGGGCATGTAACAAATCGTGTTTTACACTTGGAACATAAAAATTATGAACTTTAATAACATGGCTTGGAATATGGGTGTGTAATAAAATGTGTAAAGTTTCACATGAGCATGTAATAAGCCATGTCTGCTAAAAAACTTTGCCAAAACTTACAATTCAACTCCAAAATTTTGTGAAAATCATTCTTAACACAAATAAAGCTAAAAGATAACCTAAAAATGAAATATGAACAAATTAAGTTCCATATCTTAGCTTAAACCTATAAAAATACAAGAAAATATAGCGGAAAAACATATAGACAATATGACTAAATATGAGCATATCATCCAAACTATGAGGCATGGCCTAAGGAGGGGAAGGCCAAGATTCCTACCTTTGATGTGGATGCATTAGTGACAGATATTAATGGGACTCCTTTTTAAGATGAATTTTAAATGGCCTTGCTGCTCATCCTCTCCTACATCTCCTTAAACAAATTATTTTCCAAGATAATAAAGTATTGATTTCACTTAGTGACTTTTGATGTGATGCTTTCAGTTGAGCTTGTGTTAGTCTTTTTGTTGCTTTAATTTCTTGTGCATAGAAGTATTTTTTGTTGTGATATTCTTTCTTGTCTAAGCCAATTGTCAGTAGAGATCATTCAACCACAACACTTCGATTGTTGATGCATCATATATAACTTGAGCTTTTATGTATTTGGGAAAGTTTTCATAGATTGCTTGGAGAAAAAAGCTCTTGCTTATTTTGTGAAAGCCATAAGTCATTTAGGAGGAGTGCTTTTATCTTTATTTTGTGAGAAAGTGCAGTAAGGAACATCATAATGAGTCCATTAAAGTGAAATTGCACCATTATGTAAAGTAAGGTAACAGATCATCTAAATGATAATTTCTAAGCAGCTTCCTTCCTTTGGAGCTGGATAACTCATGGGCTCCATCTCTGATTCTCTTTGTGACCAAGTAGGTTCTCAATGCTCTGTACCCTGGGTTTCTTTATGCCATTTTTGCCCTAACGAGGGTGATACCTCCCACCTATATGTCTTTTTTAATCTTTCCATCTGGAGTTAGGGTGGCTTGCTATTTCAAAGCTCTCATACATGCCCTCACGTCTTCTCATAGTTCTTTTAGGAGATCTAGGTTTCCTTCAAGTTCCTTGTCATTTTTACTTGGATGATAGGCTTGAGTTTGCATGGCTAGACAAGAAATTTCTACTACGATGAGAGTGTTAGTTATATGGACATCACAAAAGGGGATTCTCCAGCGGGTCTACAAGGCATCATTTTGTAATCCCATATTACACATGGCAGTTCTTCTGCCTACTTCTTTTGGCCTTTCATAGCCTATTCATTAGGCCCTATTTAGTAGTCCTGTTGGTCCCTTCTATGTGTCCATTTGATTGAGAATGTGACATGGTCGCAAAGTAGAGGCGAAAGCATTTTGCCTCTATAAAAATTGACAAACCTGTTGATTATCAAATTGCTTCCTGTTATTAGTAACAATGGGTCAGGGGCACCCCAATTGATAGATAATGTTTCTCCATAAGAATTTAGTGATTTAAGAGGCCGTGATGGAGGCTAAAGGTTGCACTTCCACTTACTTGGTAAGGTAATTGCTACCATGATGTAGTATTTAACTTGTCTTGGAGCCATGGGAAATGCCCCAATCAACTCCAAACCCAACACAACGAATGGCCAAGGATTAGTGGCTAGAGAGGTACTGAAGGAGGGTAGCCTCTATATTCGCAAGTTAAGTTGATAGGGGTGGCATCACTAGATGAATTATCTTGTGTTTCCTCGGATTGTGGCCAAAAATATCCTTGGTGTAGGGTCTTATGGCTAAAGAGTTAGCACCAATATGTGCTCCACAATCTCTTTTGTTGATTTCTCATATAACGCCTTGCCCTTACTAGGGAGTTAGGCATCATTGTAAGGGAGAGGCAAACCCTTGTCTATACTATTACCCACTATAAGGTAGCCAAGTTATAGTGCCAAAATTTTGCATTTAAAATCCCAGGATTGGTATGTCCTGTAGGCCATCAGAACAATACCTTTAATGTGCATACCCAAGTGGCTCTCTTGGGCACTATGTGAATACATGCATATTGGACCAACCATTACACACACATTCACATTTTATGCACATCTTGATAGCAAGGAAGAAAAACACTAACATAAGTCTTAATCTTGGCTACCACACATTAGGCAATCTTGTTAAGTTCATGTTTCCAGCCACTACACCCAAACTTCTTTCAAAAACCTGTATTAATCTAGACATGTTCCCCCTATTTTATTTGCTCCATTATCAAGTAAAAACTTAGTCCAAACCAAGGAATTTGGTTTTACATCAATAGCCCACCTATGGGCCAAGTTATGGATTTTTTAATTTGGTTATAAAATTCTGACCAAATGAACAGTAAATTAGCCAAATTTGCAACACCATAACTTTAGCTACAGGGATCCAAATGTAGGAATTCCAAATCTCCTTTAACCATATAGATGTGCTATAGGTTTGGAAAAAATTTCATACCAAGATTTACTTTGCACAGGGAGATATAGAACTTTGAGTGCAGGGTAAAAAATTCAGTCCACTTTATGACCATTATGCCCATATAAAATTTCATAAGTGTACAAACACTTCATTCACAAGGGGTAAGCCCTCAAAGGCTATCCCATATATGTCCAATACACATAGGAATTACATGCTCTTGCATATAGTAACTTTGTGTGGTCAAAACAGAATTTACAAACAAGTAGCCGATCATTCACTTTTAGACAGATGGAGCACCACCTTCACATACATAGCAAAACCATCCTCAAATGTTCACATACTTGTTCCAACTTTACATGCCTTACATGTACATGGATCCATTCACTACGTCATGGCCTTAACTCAGCTAAATACACACACCCAAGTCACAGGAGATCCTTGAGACACAATGCACTCCAAAACAGGATGTCGGACAGCTGCTATGTAACACAATAAGCACCATCACTAGGAATACCAAATGTGCTCATAAAATCACCAAACCTTCCAGATCAAAACTAGACACATGGAAGATTATGTACATTAAAATTGAGACCAAAACTCAAATGAAAAAGGTCAGTTTAAAAGTGATCTTTCTGCTGGACCTGAAATGGGTAGATTTGAGGGAAGGTAAGTTTCATGGAGAAACCTAGTAAGGAGAACACTTTAACACTAAGGTAATGTAACCTTTAGCAATCACCTACATCTAAAGACACTAAAACAAAAGAAAAAAAAATGCAAATATTCAATATAGAGCATCCAAATGCAGCAATCAAACACAAACAAAAAACACATGTATGGGGCATGACCAACATTCATTGGTTAGTCCATAAAACATGTAATAAACATAAGTAGATCACTATGGTAACCCTCCTCAAGCATAAGCTTGGCTTAAGAGAGTTTTAATACCAGTTAGTACTAACTTTGGGCTCTAGAAACCCTTAAATTCGCTACCATCACTGTGCACTTCACACTAGGTCACAAAACCTTTACTAAGTGCACTCCCCTTACTAAGCTTGGTTCATCAAGCTCATGGCTCTCTTCTGAGCTTAGCTCTAGCTCCATGGATGCTTGAAAAGACAGTAAACATCCCATAAGGGCAAGAGAACTCCTTACCTTTTGCTGGAAATCCAATAAACCTTGGATAAACTCGAAAACTAGGGTTTATGGTCTTCCTTGATGCTTTGGTTGTCTTCTCCTGCCTTCTCT
Organism: Aquilaria sinensis; assembly: GCA_005392925.1. Lineage (NCBI taxonomy): Eukaryota > Viridiplantae > Streptophyta > Magnoliopsida > Malvales > Thymelaeaceae > Aquilaria > Aquilaria sinensis. The sequence goes on along the minus strand of SMDT01001473.1, from coordinate 1,105,221 downwards.
TAATTGTTTGTAGTAAGGTGGCTATAGAGGGATGTGAAGGAGTTCAAGGAAGAACCCTAGCAGGTGGAGGTTGAATTTTTGGAACAAAATGGGGAAAAAATGATTTTTTTTCTAGATTTATTTCTTTCTTGGTCTTTAGTAATGGCATGTTTGCAAATTTTGTAAACTTTAGGCCACATTTGGACAATGTTTTTACGAGCCATTTGGGATAGGAAAAAGACAGTCTTTGAACTATTTTAACCTTGGTCAAAGTTCATTTTCACCTTTTGAAAAACTTGGGACACTTAAGCCCTTAAGTGTCCTAAAGCATTAAATGACTAACTTTGCCTCCTTGATCAGTTTGGCCCCCAAAAAAATCCTTAATTCCATCCATGTCCTTTCTTCATAATTCCATCCATGTCCTTTCCACAATTCCATCCATGTCCTTTCCATAGCATTCTTTGGAAATTTGTGCAATTGAGTACCCAACTTTTGTAACCTTACAATTTAGTCCATAGGTTACTTGAAAATTAGGCAATATGCCAATGCTTTCTTAAGGACCAAATTATCATTATTTGTGCCACTTAGGGGAGTGCATATTGAATACTTTACACTTCAAAATTCATACACTATGGTGAAAATTAAAGTATACAAGTTTAGGTACTTATGCTATAATTTTCCAATTTTGTGAAGGTGGTAACATATACAGTTCATTTACAATTATGAAAAATCTTCTAGATCAAATTCTAATTATTCTCTTTTCCTTGGTCATACCATTCAGGGCTCTGGTTTTAGGGTAGAGTTTAATTTTATCTGGTGAATCAAAGGTTCTACAAGTTCTTTTGTTAGGGTTTCTTCTCCATCTTTTAGGAAGGCATCTGCCCTTGTGTTCTTGTTCCTTGGAATCTTCTGAACCTACACAAGGTCAAACAACTTCATCAAATCTTTTGTCGTATTTAGGTATTTACAAAGAGTAAGCCTTTTTGCCCCTACCATTTCCGTAATTTGGTTTATTGTTAACCGTGAGTCACTATATATCTGTAGGCATCGTACCTCCACCCGACCAGCCATCCATAGCCTAGCTAGGAGGGCCTCGTATTCAATGACATTATGTTGTGACAGGGAATTAGAACTTTATTCTAATAGTTGTTTCTTTGCCCATTGATCCTTTTAGAATGATGCCTGCTCCTCAATTTTCTGGTCCTAAGGCTCCCTTGATGTACATTTCCTAGAGTGCACCTTTGTCTAACAACTTCTCTTCACTTTTTTTGCTGTCATTTTGGCAACAAAGTTTACCAGGTCTTGTGCTTTTATGGTGCTTCTAGGCTTATAACTGATATCACACTAACCCAACTTAACGCACCATTTAGCAAGTCCTTCAGATTTATCTAGCTTTTGAAAGGTATCCAATAGAGGTAACTATATGTGAACAATAATGTGGCGCATTTAGAAGTATGGGCGTAGTTTTTGAGAAGGCATAATGAGGGCTAGGATTGCTTTTTGTAGTGTGGGGTACTTAAACTCTATTCCCTAGAGGGTTCGACTAACATAGTATACTAAGCAATATTTTGTCTCATGTTTTCTTATATGTAAAGCACTAACAGATCCTTCTATTACAGCCATGTAGAGCATAGGGGGTCATCAAGCTTCAACTGCTTTAGCATCGATAGGTTTCATATGTAATCCTTGATCTACTTGAAAGCTTTATGAGATTCATCAGTCCATTCAATTATTGCTTCATTTTTAGGTATTTGAAAGAAGGGCTTACAATGATCTTTGAAGGATGATATGAATCATTAAACGGCTGTTAACCATATTACTAGTTTTTGGATGTACTTTTTATTCTAAGGGTTAAGCATCGTGAGAATAGCCTCAATTTTATTCGGGTTTGAATCTATTCCTCTTTTGGAGACCATGTAACCAAGGAATTTTTCAACTCATACCCCAAAGCCTCATGTTAAATTGGGCCATTGCTTTGCTCTTGATCTTTATGCCATCCATGCACACCTCCATGTTCCCCCTTAATTGTTCGGTAAAGATCCAGTTCATAAGCCTTCTATAGGTTACTCCAGCATTTTTTAGTCTGAATGGCATTCACTAGTCACAAGTGAAAATATGCTGTCTTTTTTGTTATAAAGGGCATTTGTCTTCATCCTTAAGGTGTATATGGATTTGGTGGTAGCCGCTGAAAGAATCCGTAAAGGATAGCATTTTGAATTTTGATGTGGCATTAACCAATTGGCCTTTGATGGGTAGCAGGTATGGGTCTTTAGGGTACGCATCATTGAGGTTTGTGTAATTGACACACATGCTTCATTCAATGTTTTCCCTTTTTACCAAGACAACATTGGCAAGTCATTCAGGGTACCACAACACTAAGATGATACTTGCCTTCAATAGCCTTTCCACTTCTTCTCTATTTAAATATTTTCTATCAAGTGCTATATTGTGCTTTTGTTGCTGTACTGGTATGGCGGAGGGATGTACTTCTAATTTATGAATGATAATTTTTTGTCTATTCTAGGCAATTCATTGGGGAACCATTCAAACACATCTATATTTGATTTTAAGAACTAAATGAATGATTGCCTTACCTCAAGTGGAAGATCTTTGCTAATTTTTAACATCTTTCCAGGGGCTACTTCTACCAACTTGGAACCATTAGACAATGTCTCACCTACTTCATTCACCTGGGATTATTTTTTTTTCTTCTTTGCATCTGTTGGTCTAAGCTTATAATCTCTTAGCCTTTGTAAGGTAGCCACAGAGCTTGGTCGAACTGAGGCCTGGTCAACAAAGATGGTGATGTCTTGAGGAGGGGTCACAAAATGCATTATTACCTACCTAACATTAGATCAAATGTGAAATTGTACCTAGGCTGGTCTCCTAGATATAGCATTGTAGGGTGAGGAGACATCTAGCACTAGAAACTTTGTAGTATGAGAGTCATAAGCAAGTCTTCCTCAATTTTTCTGTTCTTTCTAGCATAAGGTGTAAGTTGATGGTTCTAAGCATGGGGTCCTCTTATCAACCAACCCCAAAGGTAGGTCTCCACGTAAGGGATAGGGTGGACCTTTTAGTTTTGATTTTTCCTAAGAAGTCTGTAAAGATAACATTAATGTTGGCTTCAGTGTCCAGGTAGACCTTTTAGACTTTCAAATTGTTGATTCAAGGCCTAAATACTGGTTGATCCATAGGAAGGATGGTCACTTGGGGACACAATGGGTCTCATTAGGCCCTTACTAGCATTAGTCGCCTTTAGCTGAGTAATTTCCTGCCCTTGCCTTTTTTGATCCATGGTGGACACATTTTTAGTAATTATGTGGGTGACTCATGCTGACAGTCCATGGTTCTTACGGACCTCCAAGAGGGATCGATATCTTTTTGGCCTCTGTCCCCTATCATGATCCTCATCATCATCCCTTCTAGTGGGCCGCTTATCATGCCACCAACAAGGGGAAGTTTGTCTGAACCAATATTCCTTTAACTTTGCTTCCTAGATCATTTCTTTGAGGCATTTTTTCAGCTACTAACACTTTTTTGTGTCATACTCCTTGTCCTTATAGTATTTATAGTACTTCTTTGTTTCCCTTTTATTTGAGGGCTGCATTGGTGGGGGCCACTTGGGAACTTGATTTTTCCTTTCCTGGGCATAAAAAATATTTAACAATATTTCTCTTAGGGGTGGGAGGACTAGTTATGTCTACAAGTGCCCCTCGCTCTCGTACCCTTCATTTTGGATCCAATTTCTGAAGTCTTTGATTGCTCCCTTTGTACCATTGGTTGCTTGAGTTCTTCAGTGTGCATACATTGAGTAGCCTGATCAAGGGACTCCTCTATGTCTATTATAACATTCTCATGAAAGTCATAGGATAGCCCCAAGTCTTGCGTTAGTCTCTGAGTGATTGCGACTAGTTGTAATCCCGAGGAAAGTCCATGCACTTGAATGACCTCAACATTGATTCCCTAATTAAAATCATTTAGTGACTTGTTATGGCCTTTTTGAATCTTTAAAAGGTGAGCCCTTATCTTTGGGGTCGGTCTACTTCCCAGGTAGTGGTGTAAGAATGCCTAAGAAAGGACCTTAAATTAGGAAAAATAATGCCTTGGGTGAGTTCCAAACTAGGAATCAGCAGCTCCTATTAATATTGAACTGAAGGCTCTATACATGATCACATAAGTGGACCATTTTGACCTTACAGAGGTAACATTTCTCTGTAGATAGTTAACTAGCTCAACAAGGCCATCATGTAGGTCAATCTTGGGCATTTGGGGTACTTTGGGGGTAAGAACATTAATTATCTCATCTATAAAAGGCTGGAGCCACATTTATTCTACATCGAGGCTGGAGCCACATTTATTCTACATCGAGGCCCTCATTTGGTGGCTCAAGGGCAAGTTTGTTCTATTCCATCTAATTGAGCGTTTATAAAATAGCACTGATGTCGCTACTTCAAGGGCCATTAGATCAATCTAAGGATATCAGTGGTTCAGGGCCCCAGGCCCTCGAGGGTGGGTCCTGTGGAAGAGCTTGCCTGGGCTCTTTAGCTACCAGATGACTTTCAGCTGCTTCTTTTAGAGCTTTTGATAGTGTTCTTCAAATTTCTTACTATAGCATTATCTTTAATTGCTCAAACAAGGCACTTTATAAGGCTTAAACCTTTCAGTGTCCAAAGGTGTGAGTCCATTCCCTTTATAAGGGTCCCTCAAAGGTGGCATAGGCTTCTTAGGGTTAGCTCTTTGGTAGGTGTCTTCACCCATGGGCCTTATGGGCCTAGTATGGTGATGGCTCTCCTACTTGTTTCCTAGTTAATTTTGATTCTCCATGTAGGACTTTCATGTGTTCACTATGAGCTCCCATAGACAATGCCAAATTAATAGCCAACAGGATCGTGTAAGCCTAACTTAGAAGTCTGGTGAACTGTTGACTATAGTCCTATTCACAAAGACAGCATCAGAGCCTTAGGATGTTTTCTCAGTGGAAACCCTCCAAAGATCAAGTTAAACTTCCAGTGAACGGAATAGAGCTAGGAGGTAAAGAATTGGAATGTCATACCTTGATATTAGTGATTAAACTGACATATACAACTGAGGGAAATCCATGGGAATTGCTTTTAAATAGGAGTCACTTAGATCATCCTATGAGTCGAAGATATGTTTTCTATCTAGAATGAGACATACCCTCATTGATCTATTGGGCTTTTTATTTTTTCTTAACTAGATGCAGATTTGTCCGTTATGGGCCTTGTGTTAAGCATATTTCATACTAATTATAAAACAAGGCAACAACATAGGCAAGAGGTTACTTTAGGAATTAACCGATGCTTAAGCATGAAAATGACCCAAGAAGCTTCAAACTAAGAAAACAAGTGCAAAACAAGGAACACTTCACTTAGGCACTAAGAAAACCTTCAATTTTGCACTAAAAGATCATGATTTTGAAAAAATTTGAGCAAGAGGTGAAGAGGGGAAGAGACGGTTATGAAAATGGTGGAGAAAGGGATAAGGGAATAACAAGAAAACAATCTCCTCACAAGTTTTAAACAACCTAAGCTCTCTTCCTCCAACTTTTTTAAAATTTACAAATGTACCCCACCCCTAAATAGCAAAAAGCCTCTAAACACTTAATTAAAACTTGCTTAACTTGAATTCCTATTTTTTTGAAATTTTAATTTTAACTCTCAAGACTTGTCCTGACCCTCCAAAGCGTAAAATTAGCATTTTACCCCTAGACAAACCTGGTGCCATAAACCACTCAAAACCAACTAACCCATGAAAACTTACTTGATTTTGCTAATTCATGTTTATTTAAGGCATCTAAGTTAGGGATTTATGAATTTACCTTTCTCACCAAGTTTTTCCACTAGGAAGGCTGTAATAGGAAGTGCAAAGTGCGAGTGCATGTGCATATGCATGTACCTCATCCTGTCGTCCATACATAGTTGCATTGCATTTTATATTTTTTTAGCATGTGCTTGTTTGTTTATTTTTGCTTCCTTGCAAGGCATGTTGTGCATTATGTTTGCACATATGCTTATGTTTTGTGGATTGCCTGTATTTACCCTTGCAAGTATTCATTCAGAATCCCTTACTGAGTACTTAATGTACTTATCCATTTAAGTTTCCTTATGTGTAGATAAAGGAATAAAAGTATGGTATAAATGGCCTAGCACCTAGAAGTGTTGCCAACCTAAGTTTCATTGTTGGTACTAGTTTGTGAGCCTTTTCTCTAGTTTAAGGTTATGCATGATTATGTGTTAGACTAACCACAATTGTTTTGATGGTTTCTTCAAATTAGGAGACTAAATGGCACACAAAAAGGTCCATGAGGCTTACACTTAACTAATTAAAGTGTGGAAGCCAAGTGGAAAAATTCTTGGTATAAGTATGCTCTAGAATGCCTTATTGCCTAATTTTGGTAAGTACTAAGTGTTGTCTCCAGAGTTAGACTAGTAAGGGTTACTTTTGAGCCATACATAAAGAGTTTTGTCTGTAGAACATTCAATTATTATCTAATGGTTAAGTAACTTCTATTTTCCTAGGTTTTGCTTGTTTTGCATTGGTTTTTAAAGTTTGGCCAACATGGTTTCTATTTATTAAAGTTTTATTATTGTTTACATAGCTAAATTAACTCATGCTATTTTTTATGCAGGGTAGGTTGGACAATAATTGCATATAGGGAAGTAATTAGCAAGTTTGTAACCCAGTGCTTAGGTTCCAATGACTCAAGCTAAGTGTTTTCATATGCCTTTTGGCTAGGTGTTCCGGCATAGTTAGTATCAGAGCAGGGGTTAGTGCCCCTAGTAGTGTGGTTTTTGGTTCATAGCTATTTCTAGTACACTAATGAATAATATGGCTGTGTTAAATCTTTCCATACTTATGAATAGGTGAACTCACAGGCAAGCGCAACCATCATCAAACTATTGTAGTGGTAAGTGTCAAGATCATCTTTCCCAAAGCATGAAGTTGTTTACCGTACTCAACCTTTCTTTATTATCTAATTGACAATGAAGAGTTTTTGTTTATCTAATTAGCTACTACTTGAACTAAACTAACTAATGTAGTAAAAAAAATAACTAACTATTGGCAGTGAAAAATAGTTAGGCAATCAATAATAAGATACGTCATACTTAGATTCGAATCCCCCTAGAAATCTGTTGTGTTATTTTTACTTTGGTTTAACAAGCATATGATTGACTTGGACCATGGAGTACTACCTAACTTAGATTAGATCCCTATTGTTCCCATTCATTAACCCCTATTATTAAGTCACCGATAAGGTAGCTAGTCTTATTGTGCTTCCTAAAAATGCATTACTAGTCTTACGACCCAGCTACTTGGTTTCACCCTAATTTTGAGGTATTATATTGCACTTATTATTTCCGGCTATGATAATATTGCTTCTACCCAATAATGATCCACAACAGACATACTAAATACTAACTGCATATGTTCATCATCCTACATTGAATTAATAGGCTGGCCACTATTAATCAGCGCAACAAGCTTGTTGGACAAATCACAAGAAAACCATGATCATATTAAACCAAAAGTAATAAGAATCACAATATCATCATAGGGTTCATCTACTCTAAGTGTGAGCAAATAATTTAGTTCATCATGCAAACATATAAACACAATAGAAATAGAGAAAAGCTAGGAAAAGAAGTCTCCATCTTTGAATTAGTTCTCCTCCAGGGAATTATTGATCTGATGCATATTAATCGGTGTTGATCATTAAAACTGCCTCTGGCAGCCTTCTTTTATGAAAACTCAACTTTTTTTCTCTTTGTTCTTGCTTTTTTCTTTTTCTATTCAATCTATTCTTTCGAATTAACTCAATAAAATCCTAACAGTAAGTAAACATGGGTTTTGACATGGCTGTGTTCAAGGGCATGTACAACCTCTAAAATGTAAAAATCATGTACTTTAATGACATGGTTAAGAACATGGTCATAACAACAAACATGGGCATGTTTAACAAGAACACTAGCATGTTTTCAGCTGACATAGGCATGATCTAGACCGTGTTCAATCCAATTTTTTCCAAAACTTGCAATTCAACTCTAAAACTTGTACAAACTCTTCCTAACCCATGTTGAGCTAAAATATGACTTGAAAACAAATTATGAATTGACTAAGCACCAAAATCTACTAAAAACACATCAAAAGGCAAGCAAATGTCAAGGAAAAACATATAGAAAACATGTATAAATATGAGCATATCACCTAGCTATAGTAAAAAAGGGTGGTATAAGATACTAAGATGAAGTTTGGACATTGTGCTACGTAGTAGTTGGTTAGCACTAATCATAAATTTTATATTGCTACCTTAGGATGTCTTCTAGTTTTGGTTGTAGGTTGTTATATGTGTTGGGACTCCATCGGGGGTTTAAGCTGTGATGACCTTTCTTATGGCAAACCCGGATTACCAAGGTATCAAGGTTATTTTGGTAATTATAATTCTTAGAAAATCATTTGCAAGCTAAATTCTTGGTTTAGTAGGATTTAGTAGCCAAAAATAAGCTGGGCTAAGAAGGGCATTCTAGTCATGTCATATAGTGACCCATTTTTATTGCATGGTTGGATAGAGCAATACAAAATATCAAATTTTAGGTGCCATAGTTTTTCATGATTCATGCTCTATCATCATGAAATTTTGGATTGACTAGAATGTCCATAGATGGCTTAAATGTGACTCGTAGACATCTGAGGACTAAATTGCACATTATGAAAAGTTGGAGGCTAGATGTGTAATTAAATCTTTGAGGAAAGTACACGCGGCTAAATACTAAACTTGGCCCTAATTTATGTAGTGTGTTTCACAATGGTACCAGGTTTTCTAAAATTGTCACCAAAGGCACCAGGTGTGTGGCAAAAACAAGTGAAGCAGTGGTTGGGTGACTAACCCTACCTGGTCACCTTCACCTTTGTTTAGCCACATGAAGCCTCTCATTTCTCACATAAACCACCATGGCTGAATCCCTGATGCCCCCAAAAAGCTTGAACCTAGCTAATCAAGCCAAATTAAACACAAATTCAATAGGGATTAGTGAGGAAATTTTATGTTATTGCATGAGGATTTAATCATGAGCTCCAATTTCCTAGGTGAGTTATGGTTCAGTTTTCTGTAAATTTTTTGGATTTGGTTTGGTCAATTAATTACTGGTTTTGTTGTTAAATTAGTTTTTTTTTGCTTGTTAGTAAAGCATGGAAAGCTTGGAATGAGCTTGGTTGTTAGGGAACCTAAGCTACAGTTTGGGGGAGAGGTAGGAAACATTATTTTATTAAGTTTTGTATCCATTTCTAATTTTTCTTGGGGGCTAGGTTATGAATTAAAATTACTTCTTTTAAGTTAATTTTTAGAATTAAGAAAAGCTATCAAGAAAAGCATGTTGGGCATAGAGAAGAATTAGGACCGAATGATTAAGGTTCTGGTTCCTGTTAAAATTTCCATACTATTTCTTGATTAATTCCTGGTTCTATAAGGGATGGAATAAATGGTTCTTTGTTGTTTGTAAGAGAAACAAATAATACAAACCAAGTTTCAAGTGATTGGAACAAAACTTGAGGCAAAAGTAACATTAAGGGTTTGTTATTAAATAAGTCCATGGGAAGGGAAAATTTAGCCATCTAAACCACATGGGAAACTATTTAATTTGCCCTAGGAATGCCTTGTCTTATGGTTAAATTATCAATTATAGGTAATTATTGAAGCTACTATAGAAAGATTCTTGAAGAGACTAAAACCGAAACAACCAGGACATTGGCTAGAACATGAAAAGCTTGTATTTAATATTGCTAAGGTAAGGGTTAAATTCAGTTATCACTTGCTTATTTATGTTAATGTTAGCTGGGAAATTTGTATATGGGTACAAATGGCTACATTGTTTAGGAAGCAAGCATAAGAAGAGTAAGTAAGGGTGGGTAGCTCTTGGTTGGAATTGGTGTGGAATACATTGGGAGGATGGAGCAATTGTGTAGATAAAGGGTGTTAAATGGCCTAAAGATCTTGGGAGACCTAAGGGATCCTTGGGAGAGCTTATGGAGTTGAGGGTGCCTTAAGTAGGTCAAGGAATCCTAAGGGGGTACTACACCATATTTGACACAGATTGGCTTACCAGTATACTTACTTGTACATGTAGAAGGAAAAGTAAATTGGATGCTAGTGGAATACTAGCAAGTTCATTAGTATACTAGCTATGAGCTAGTAATTATAAAGAGAATATGAACTAGGTAGGTCATTTTGATGAGGATAAAGACATGTGATTTTCTTATAAAGAGTAATAAAGGGGAAATTATAAGCAAGGTGTTCTAATGGGGCCCTTGAATGTGGTGATCTTACATTTGAGGCCTAGTGGTTGGGAGCTCACCATCTACGAGGCAAGTAGCTTGTGGGGACCTCTAACATGGGATGATCACTGCTAGCATGCTACAAAAAGTGAATAGATCCAATGTCATGACTATGTATACATTTTATACATAAAGTCCTATTTGGTTGTTACAGGCATGTAAGACCTTACTGACTATTCATGAAATACTTACCTTTTACAGTTACATGCAGGTAACATGGATATGGAGCATAGCAACCATAACATTGTTTGCCTAGAGGGGTCAAAGCAGTAGACATTGGGCACGAAGGCAGTAAAAGGAGTCCGACACCATGGGCATTGTGGTACTAAAAGGTACATGGTATAAACCTATAGTATGGATCTTATACTAGGATCTTATGCCATATAAGGTCTTGCATGCCTTAAAAGATAAATGCCTTTAGTAACATTATATCTAATTAGGTGAAGAAACTTGCATGTACTAGTCCACATGGTATGGGACATGTGTGAGGGATAGTTGCTTAAATGTGGTTAAAGGAAATATATATTTTATGCTTTGGTACTAATTTAATAGTGTTTTTAAGTGCTGGCCAGCCAAGTTTTTTGTTTTATGATTTATGTTTAAAATCAATACTGGAGCTACTCATACATAACTATTGTTAGAACTAAGCTAGAAAGCTTAAGGGCATGCACATATTTTGTCAAACTGCCGAGCAACAAAATGGTAATGCAAGTACATAAAATGAGCTTCCACATTGTAATGGCTTAATAAAGAGCCATAAGATTTTGGGAGGCCTTACTCCAAATGTGAGCGAAAGGGGTCCTATAGCACCTAGGTAGGGTAGTGGATGCCTCATAGCTTTTGTTGTTCATGGTTTAAGGCAAGTGGTGGACCTAAGTGCAATAAGACTCCACAAGTGCACCAAGACCATGTGATGTTGTTACAACCCAAGGGAAAAGGGGTGTCATTGACACCAAGAGCATATAAAGCCTACGAGGTAAGGGTTAAGGTGCACTACACAATGATTGCAGTTGTGCTATGTATGATATTACCCCTATGATAAGAGTTAAAACCTCAAGCACTGGCTTTGGTAAGAGACTGTTTAAAGTTAGAACATCAAATCCTCCAAGGAAAAAAGAAGAAGGAATTAAGTGGGCTATTGCCCAAGGTACAAGAATCTTTATAGTAATACGTTCAACACCTTAGATCAAGTTTTGCTCGAGTGAGCAACTGGGCAACAGTTTGAAAGAATGCCTAAGGGCAAGGCCATTATAAGGTTAAGTGTGAAGGATTGCCTTAATTGCTGAAAAAACACTTGCTGGAACCTTAGAATAACTAAGGTTTTGCTTAGACCCGCTAAGTGGTCATAAAGCCATGTAAAGGGAGGAAACCTTTAATACAACATAGTGGTAGTAAGTTTTGTTTAATTACTACAATCTTTATGGTTGTAACTAGCTTGGCTAGATAATTAAGACCTTGAGAGGAGTGTGAGTAGTGGAAACTTTTAAGGGTGGCAAGTGTAATTTTAACTAAGTAGATTGTTTAAGTTTCTATATAGGGTTTACTTGACTATACAAGCTAAAAATAGCTTTTGAAGGTACTTCAGGAGTAAGGGTGACTTGCACAAAAGGGTTAGTAAGTAATGCTGTGGGTTGCACCTTAAGTTTTTAGAGCTCATTCCTTTGGTGTAGTGATGTTATGCTCTATAGGGTGACTTCAAGGGATAGCTTAAAGGAAAAATTTTTAATACTAGTTAATTTCCAAAAGGTGTTTCCACTAACTCATTAGGGTTACAAACTAAAGTGGGATTAAACTCCCTGTGTACCGATAGTTATGGGCGAAAAAAGGCTAGACTACATGGTAAAGAATACATGATGGTACCCTAGAGCCTAGCAGTAATTGCAAGTAGTTATGTATGGTAAAGAATACATGAGTTGGTTGTTGGAAACCAAGTTCTTAAAGGAAGGGAGTTAGCTAGGAAGTAAGAATGTTTAAGACTCAAGGAAGTTAACACAAACCTTGAGATCAAGTGTAGTATTCTGAATCCCTAAGGTTCACAACCTAATAAGGGAGTGTAAGAGAAAATTGAAGGAGGACCAAGGGCCATGAAGCTTGAGGAGTGGTTCTATATCAACCTAAGAGGGTCCTTGAGATCTAAGTGCCTTCCACCGGCAAAGAAACCCAAAATTATTAAGGGGAACTATAAGTGTCATGTTTAGGCCATGTTATTAATTAAGCCCTATAGTGAGCTAAGTTACCCTAAAGGAGTCAGGTTCAACTTGGGTGGTTCATGGTTCACTTAGAGAGTTTAAGTTGGATTGATGGTTGAAGTTACATGAAAGTTTAAAAAAGGCCTAAAAGCCCATGAAACTCATAAGTGATAAAAGCTAAGTATGGCAACTAAGTTGTTTGAGTCCTAAAGGGCCAAGGAGGCTTTCGGATAGAGAGATAACAAAAAAAAGATTTGTAACCCTAAGACAAGGAAGTTGAGATATTGGATGAAGGCCTTGAATGATCGAAGTGCCTATGGCATGGAGCATTAGTAAGAGCTCCATACATTAAAGTGGCTTTGCTAGTTTTAGTGTCTATGTGTGAGTGGAGGTTGTGCCAAGTACCCAAGTGGGTCATCCCGAGGTGTAAGGAGGTTAGTTGAGCTACAAATCCACATTGTGGGCTATGGGTGCATGAACCACACTAAGTAGTCGGGGTAGTGCATAAGGATAGGCTAGACTAGAAAATGACCTAAGTACATGCCTAAGTGTTTGGAGGTAAAGTATCAGTATAGAGGTCAACCATAAAGGGGCATAAGAGCCACATGCCTTTGATGGGTTCTAAGGATGCACATGGTAGACGTTTATGAGTATCACATAAGGGAGGCCAAGTAATGAACTTTAGTCTGATGGGTCTAAAGTATTATGTGTCATTCTTAAGGACTTAGTGGACGTAAGGAAGGTCCCAAGTGCTTTGGAGCTACGAGATGATTGACTATACTTCTAGTTTTTTAACGTTGGTGAAGATGGGTATGGAAAAAGTTTTAAAGGAATGCTATTACCACATAGGTAAGCTAAAAAAAATTAGGAACCAAAGGTTCTAAAGGCATCTTAAGAAAGCTAAAATAGGTTGTAGAGCCTATGCGAGCTCATTTCCAAATGGGCAACCTAGAGGGTTAAGTACCCCCTGAGAATGACCTAACAGGACATAGTAGTGTCATGTTGAGCAGTGTCAGGTATTTAGGGCACCTAATTAGAGTTAGTCAATGGCACCAAATATAGGTCTTAGGTGATTCAAAAGACATAAGGAAGGGGTTGTAATGGCCAAGAGTACCCAACTGCCAAAGAAGGCCTTCTTGTATATGGAAAGACTCCTAAGTAATAAGAAGTCAAGAAGTACACCAAGGTTACCCTAACAATTAGGGACAAAAAATTTTGGTTAAGTGGCTAATGGATAGTCGACACCTAACTATGTTAAAAGATTATCTAGAGGAGTCAAGGGTTGAAGACTTAGGTTGTGTGTATCACACCCAAGGACACCTGCGAGTTGTAGAGTCCATGAGGACCAAGGTGACGACGTAAAGGCTATAGGTGTTAAGCTGGTAGACCTTTAGAATTAATGGATCCAATGGGTAGTAAGTGTTAAAAGGCTACTTAAGAAATCCAAAGGAAAATAACCATAAGAAGTTATGTGCCTAGGGCACTAAGGGGGCAACAAGGCTAAAATGCATCTAAAGTGGTTTAAGTGCCTAATTCGGGTGTAAGAGTTGCCAAGAAAAGTGTTCCGTGAGCACTAAGAGGTGGTGACCTAAGAAACACCTAAATTGGGAGTGACAACTTATGTATGGTGCAAGCTTGTGCTATGTCCAACCAAGGATTAAGTACATATATGTGAGGCTAAGTATTGCTAAAAGCATCTTGTAGGAGCAAGAGGCCAAAGGTGAGCAAGTATATCTAAGTTACATGGGCCTAAGTGAAAAACTGGGAGTGTAGGGACATGGCTTGTGTAGCAAGGCAAAGTGTTTGCCCCATAAGTAAGGACTCCAAAGAAAGGTCTTCAAACAAGTACCTTAAGATACTTCTTAACCAGTAGGTCAGGAAGCTAAGAGTTTGAAGTAAACTCATCGTTAAGGGATATAGGTAACCATAGTAAGAAAAATAACATGGGAAAAAACTGAGCAGGATGTAAAAGGAGTTTTATCCAAGTTTTAAGCTCGATTAAAAATCAGAATTTGGAGAACCAAATTTTTCAAAGCGAGGAAAATGTAAAGGCCTTCTAGGTACAGACCTAGCTCTGAGAAGCCAGGTAAGTGAAATCCTAGGTAAGTACCTTATTTTACATTTTATTATGCATTCAAGCAAGTTAGTTAAGTTTTAGAAGGTTCTAAAGTCATTAGAGGCACCTAAGGCTCATTGGGAGCATTTTGGTAATTTTACCCTAAATTGGCAGCAAGTTTGTAAATTTAGTAAAACTAGGGTCATAAGCATAAAAATGACCTAATTAAGCAAGAACATATATTTTATAGCCTATGGGAACAAAATAAGTTAGTTGAAGTGCTTAAGTGTGCAAAGTTGTGATTTTGAGCTAAGTGTGATAAAATGGACACATAAGTCTAAAATTGGCTTGAGCTATGTTAAGGGGGCCAATTAGACTTCCTTAGGACTTATTTGAAAGTCCATGGAAAGTCGAAGAAGGGCCAAAACTATGGCAGGTAAAGCTTTGGATGTTAAGTGATCAAAAGATTAAAATTAAGAGAGTTGATGGTACATTGTGGCTTTATAAGGGCTTAAGTTATAGGAGAGTTGCACTATTAATCATCTCCTACACCTCAACCCACATTTCTACAACCTCAAAACTTTAAGGAAAATGCAATTTCATGAAGGAAATTGAGTCCCCTTAGTGTGTACAACAATGCTTGAGCTTGGTTTTGAAGATTAAAGTATGTTGTGATGCTCATGGAAGTTTAAGCTAAAAATCTATGTAATTGCCCATTCCTTAGCTTATGTTTGGTTCATGCTTGGTTGGGTAGAATATATTTGTCTTGTCCAATCTTAAATAGTTGATCATTAGGAAGGATGTGGCTTGGAACTTCAAAGAACACCATTGAAGGTCAAGGCTTAAGGTAAGGGATTTTAAGATTTTATTAGGTTTTATTAATGTATTCTAGTTTTTTAATATCATGGGAGTAAGTTTTGGTTGAGCTAAGAGGTAAAAAGGAAAAGGGAAAGCCATGGGCAACTTGTTAGGTCGGAAAGCTCATAAAGAAGTTGTTTTCCAGGTGATTTGGGTTGCACAATTCTAGAGGTAGAAATTAGTGATGTGGAGGCATAGCAGCCACGGTGTGTTCAGACATATTCCAAAAACTCCAAAAAAAAGGGTAGTCGAATATACCAAGCCCCTAGTGTGTTCGCATAGTACCCAGGTGAACCTAACTTATTTTGTAAGTGTTGCTAGGTGTCGCTAAGGCATTGACATGGCAAAGTAAAAGCTCAAGTCCACTCCTAAGTTAATGTAATGCATCAATAACTTTGGAAAAAAAATAGTGGCTAAAAGGACAGGTAACTTAAGAGCTAAGAAAGCTTGAAGTATGTAAAGGAGATTATTGCTTTAGTGATCCAAGTGTTAGGTCTTGACGTTAATGGCAACCTTAATATTGAATCTTAGGCTCCCAATGAAGGCCTATAAGGGTTAACAATGGCTAATATAAGATTTAGAAATCTAGTGACACAAGAAAGAGTGTGCTGACCTTTGGGCACTAGTTGAACCCTAATGAGCCAAATTAAGGTCAATGAGCTAGGTAAGTTGAAATACTAGGTAAGTATAAGCACTAAAGGGGTAGTAAAAGGTGGACAAGTGAATCTGGTCCTGTTGTTTGGTGATAGGGGAACGATGCCTTAAAGAGAGTGAAAGAATCAGTATGGTGGAGCATAGGTGGGTCTTAGACCATTAGTGACTCCATGGTTTGGGGTCTTAAACCTTTGGGAACTAGGGAAGACCCAAGGGCCCGATAAGTGGAGCCATTAAGTTTAACTACCTAACATAATAAAAAAGTAAAAAATGTGGGTAAGGTTTGAGTAGGTTATAACTTATCTAACATACTTGTAAATGAACGAGTAAGGATGTGTAGGTGACAACTTATACAAATGGAATTTATTAAGGGACTTCAGAGGTGAAGTGTCTAGGATGTAAGGAGCCAATGTCTAGTACCTCAGTTGTATGAGCTGACAGAAGATATGCGTCTGCAGGTGTAAATGGATTCCCAAATGCATGTGCATATGCATGTACCTTACCCATCCATCCATATACATTTGCATTGCATAGTATATTTGTTGTGCATGTGCTTGTTTGTTTGCTTTTGCTTCCATGTAGGGCTTGTTGTGCATTATGTTTGCATATGTACCTAGGTTTTATCGATTGCTTGTTTTCCCCAATACATGAATTCATTCAAAATCCCCTATTGAGTACTTAATGTACTCATCCTTTTAAGTTTCCTTATTATGAAGGGATAAAAGTATGGGATAAGTGGCCTAGCAACTAAAAGTGCTGTTATTCTAAGTTCCATTGTATGTACTTGTTTGTGAACCTTTTCTGATTCAATGTTATGCATGATTATGTTTTGGACTAACTATAAGTGATTTCATGGTTTTACCATATTAGAAGACTAAGTCGCATAAGGAAATGTACATGAGGCTTGCACTAAAGTAATTAAAGGGTGAAAGCTAAATGAAAAAGGCCTTGGAATAAGTATGCTTTAGAGTGCCCCATTGCCTCATTTAGGCTACTTTAAGTACTAAGTGTTGTCTTTAGAGTTAGACCACTAAAGGTCACTTTCAGGTTGTACATAAAGATTTTTGTTTCTACAACATTTAATTTTTACTTAAGGGCTAACTCAGGGATTACAATTGGGTAGGGTAGGCTAGGTTAGGTTTGGATTAGGCCATTTTGGTTAGAGTTTAATTAGGATAGCATGAATTCTAGTCTAGGTTGGGTTATTTTGAGTTTGGGTTGATTTCTAATATGCTCATATTTAGCTATATTTTCTATGGTTTTTTCCCTCACTTGCTTATCTTTTTTTATGTTTATGCTAGGATTTAATGCTTAATTGGTTCATTTTTCATTTTCAGGTTATATTTTAGCCTCATTTGAGTTAGAAAGGATTTTGACAAGCTTTAGGAGGTAAATTGTAAGTTTTGGAAAGATTTGTACTAGACAGGCCTTGATACGCACTAATGTCAATGCCTTACACACCCATGTCCTAGTGTTACATGCCCAAGTCTAAGTGTCATGCCAAGGATCCAAACCGGCTTATTAATTTATGAGATTTAAAATTCCAAAGGTGTTACATGACCTTGAACACGGCCATGTTCCAAATCGTGTCTGACTGCAATTAGGGTTTTTTCATGTTATTTCATCTGAACAGAGGAGAAGACTAGAGAGGAGGTAGAGACAACATAGAAAAATAAAAAAAATTTCATAAGATATGCTACCAAAGGCAGTTTTGATGGTAACACCCTTTAATGTGAATCATATCAAGGATTTTTTAGAGTAGAAGCAATTCAGTAATGGGAACTTTTTTACCTAGTTTTTCTTCATTTTTGTTGTATTTATTTTACAACACTATGAACTAGACTTTCTTGCTCATATTTATAGTAAATGAACCCTAAGATGGCTTTATGGTTGTGACTAATTTTGTTTAATATGCTTATGCTTTTTTGTGATCTATCTAATGTGCTTTGTTGTGTTGATTAATAGTAGCCAACCTATTAACTCAATGTGGGATAATAAACATATACAGGTAGTATCCGATGTGTTTATTGTGGACCATTATTGCATAAAAGAGATATTATTGTAACGGGCAGTAATAGGTGTGGTATAATTCCTTTGAACTAGGGTGAAACCTAGTAATTGGGTCGTGGGACAAGTAATGCATTCTTAAGGAGTGCGGTAAGCCAAGACACACTATCAAATTAGTGCAGTGAGAATAATAAGGACCTAATTTATATTATGTAGTACTCCACGGTCTAAGTTAATCATATTACTATTAAACTAAAGTAAAAGCAACGCAATGGATTTCTAGGGTGATTCGTATCTAAGTGAGATTTCTTGTTGTTGCTTATCTGATTACTTTCATTGTTAGTAGTTAGTTAGTAATTATTTTTACTACAATAGTTTATTTTAGTTAGTTAGTTAATAAAACTCCTTTAATTGTCAGGTAGATAATACATATAGGTTGAGTACAGTTGACAACTCCGTTCCTTGGGAAAAATGATATAGATACTTGCCACTTGTATACTTTGATAATTGGTGTGCTTGCCTACAAGTTCACATACTTATAATTAGAGAGTGATTTAACACATCCATACTATTCATTATTGTAGCAGGAAGAGTTATATGAGAACAACAACTAAACACATCAAGTTTTTTTCACCATTGCCAGGGAACATTTGTTGACAATGCTACCTAAAAGATTGATCTTTTTTAATCTAGCTATTCATTTTATTGCAGAATTTTTTATTGAATTTTTAGTTTATTTTATTGTTTACTTATTTCTTTTTCTTTTCTTGTAGGAGATTTAGTGCATGACTTGTAACGATCCTAGTGAAGTTGTTAATGTTGAAATGGAAATTGAAAGAATTTTTAGGAAACTTTTATTCACAAATGGTGCTAAGTCACAACTATTATATCCTAAAATAGATGAGGAAATAGAATATCAAGAGCAGTTAATCATGGAAGATCAGAATCAAGCAAAGAGTATGTCAGAATATGCAAAGCCTTTTCTTGAAGGGACTGAATTAAGCATTGTTAGACCTCCTGTCAATGCCAACAAGTTTAAGACTAAGCCAAATATTATTTAGATGGTATAGAATTGTGTTAAATTTGATGCTTTGGTGGATGAGGATTCTAATACTCACATTGCTAGTTTCTTGGAGATTTATTAAACCTTTAGAATTAATAGAGCTAGTGAAGATAGCTTTTGGTTGAGCTTATTCCCATTTTCATTAAGGGAAGAGCAAAACAATGGTCGGCTTCACTTCCAGGAGGTTCTATTGCCACTAGGAATGCTCTTGTAGAGAATTTTTTATCGAAGTACTTCATTCTAGCTATGACTACAAAGTTCTATAATGATATTTTTGCTTTTAGCCAAACAAATTTAGAAATGTTATATGAAGCTTAGGAAAGGTTTAAGAATTTATTGAGAAGGCATCCACATCATGGATTTCTTATCTGGATTCAAGTGCAAACATTCTACAATCATTTGGCTTATGCTTCCAAGCAAATGATCGAAGCCATAACAAGTGGTACTTTCAATAGTAAGACGCCTAAAGTAGCTCATGATTTGATTGAAGAGGTGGCTATGAACAATTACTGGTGGTAATCATCATAGAATTAAGCCAAGCAGAGCTGTTCAAAATTCAGATGCTTATTTAGTATTAGCCAATCAAATTAAAGCTATAATAAGGGAGTTTAAAAATTCTTCTGCCAATCAGAAGCAAGTTGTGATGCAATGTGAAGTTTATGGAGAAGGACATTCAAGCAATGAATGCCAACTACATAATTGATTAGGTAGAATCAAGAAGGTGGACTTTGTCAAAAATCTACCGAGGCCACAAAACAATTCGTATAGCAATACATATAATATGGGGTGGATGAACTAGACTAATTTTTCTCGGTGTAATCAGAGGCAACAATTGCCTGGTTTTCAGCCTAGGCCTCAATAAGAAAGAAGATCAACTATGAAAGAATTGATCTCCAAGTATATGGAACAATCTAATGCTAGGATTGATGCAACGAAGTCAAAATTGAATAATACAATAGCAAGGATTCAAAATTTTGAGATTTAATTGGGTCAACTTACAAGGATACTTTCTAAAAGACTGCAAGGTGCTTTACCGGTGAACAATGAGCTTAATTAAAAAGGAATATATAGCCTAGCCTTCTTCCATAAAATGCATGGTCATGCCAATGTTAAGGCCTTGGAGAGGAAGAAAGAACCTCCTTGAGTTATCAAGGAAGACGTCAAGCCAACGACGTTAAACCAAGCGCCTCTTGGGAGGTAGCCTAAGTGCTAAATTTTTCCATTTAGTTTTCTTTTCATTTGTTTAGTTTTATTATGGGTAGGTTTAGTTATCTTTTAGTTGTCCTATAATCTCATGATCTGTATTTTGGTGTAGGAATCTAGATCACTTTAAGGAGATTTTTGCATTCAAAAATGGCAGAAAAAGCTAAGTTTAATTTTGGGTAGGTTTGCAAATTCTTTAGTTCCATGGGCCATACAAGCCTTTGAACATGCCCATGTTCTAGTTCGTGTCACGAGACAGTTTCAAATACAACCGTGTTTGATTTATTAAATTGATTTTTTTAGCAAAATAATTATTTGATCATGCTTGTGTTCTAAAGCATGTTCCTTATACATGGTTTCTATCATGCACTTGCTCCTACTTGTATTTACAAGACATTAAAATTACAAAACTTAAACACACACAAAAACATGCCCATGTTTTTAAATATGTTCATTAAACACGGTTTATATCATGCCTATGTTGCAAAATATGTTTCCGTTTTGTTTTAAAACTTTTAAGTTCTACAAGACATACACGGTCTCAATCCAGACTCTGTAAAAAAGTGCGTTTGTCTGATGGTGTTAGTCATGCCCATGCTATAACCCTTATTATTCTTCTAATTTCAAAATTTTTGAGCTCCAAATTTAAAACACGGTCTATCTCATGCCTGTGTTTGAAAGTATGTCACCTATGGATCATCATTTTCACACCCCATGTTTATCCACTTGTTTAAGCTATGTGGTTTAAAAATTTTAGGGTCTAGTCCTCGAACATAGCATGTGTCATAGCCGTGTTTAACAGCGTGTTTGAGAATTTTAGTAAACACAGGTAGTGTCATGGTCATGTTTAGAGCTATGTCATACGACTTTATATGCTCGATCATGTCATTTCTTCCCCACTTCGCACAAAAGACAATCAAACTTCTCCCACAAGCTTTCAAAATCAAACCCTAGATCCTTGCATCCTGGGTGAGGTTTTCACCCTCGAAGGACCTTGTTTCTCTGTTAGATCACAGATTTGCATTTCCACTTCCTTATATTTCTCTCTTTAAAGGTAACTTTCTCTCCCTAAATTTATTTAAAACTTATGGAAGATTGGTTTTATTTCTTGCGATGGGTAGGTCTTATATGAGTTATTTGGTTGATTTTGCATGCTTAGTAAAGTTTATTTTGAGTTGATAGCATGTTTTGTGAAAGTTGGAAATTTGGGTTGTATGTTTGGAAGATCAAGGGTTGGAATTTTATGTTTGATGAAATTGTAGATAGAATTTATGACTTGAATGGCTATTTATATGACTTTTAATTATTAAGAATGCCTTGTTTAACTTAATTACAGTGAATTTCATGGATTTTAGGGGTTTGTAGCCTTTCAGTGTATCAGTGGAAAGGTTATTTAAGCCACAAGAAAGAACATGAATTTGAATTGCTTTATCTGTTTTTCTTGAATTACTATGCATTTGGCTTTGGTTATTAAGCCTGATCACCTTAATGCCTAAGTTAAATTGAGTTAGTTGATATAAGGGAATTTTAATCAATTTTTATTGGAAGTTCTAACTCTTGGAGTATAAATTAGGGTTATGAATTGAATATCGTTATAGCATTGGGTTATATCTTTTGCTCTTTTCAGGATGGCAAATGATGAAGGATGAGACGAGCCTTGGTTGGAGCAGGAATAGGACTATAATGGATTTATCTTTCTCCAACCCTTCCAGATGCATGAACCCATAGTAGAAAGTGAAGCTCCGCACCAGCTTGGCTTTCACTATTGTAGCCTCTACAACCAACCCATCCTAGCCATCACTAGATGCCATGGGTGGCAAGCCCTCTACAAACCTCTGGGCATTGTCTTTCTGACATTGGTGCATGAGTTCTATGAAAATGCTCATGCTTATGGTCACTTTCTAGAACCCTTGATACAGGTCAGGATGAGAAGAAGAAAGTTGACTGGCCTTACCATCCAGCTTAATACACTCTTCGGCATCAAGAACATTAGAGGGCCTATTCACGAGTTATCGCTAGAGAGGATGTATATTGTTCTTTGCAGAAGGCCAGTTCTATAGATTACATGGTCAGGTTTCCCACCTACCCTTCTTGCTGATAAGTTGGGCTAAGACTTTCAAGGCTGGCTTATGTTTATCAATGTAAGTCTACTCCACACCTCACTGACTCTAAATGTTATCCAGGAGGAGGCAGAGATTTTATTTGTCCTTGCTACTAATGGCCCGATTAATGTGGATGCACACATTTGAAGGAGTATCAAAGAGGCTATGAGTGACTTGCATGTTTGAATGGTCTTTCTAGAGTTGCTCTTGTAGTTGGTGAGGCAGCAAGGCATCTGTGATTCTAAGGATCATGAGATAGTGTACTGGGTGGAGAACATGATTTAAACAAGGTCATTCTGGCGGCCTTATGCATGTAACGGGGGATGTCTACATTTTTATGCTCTAGCAAGCTAGAGAGAGTATGTTTATCTTTCGAGGATGCTTGATACCATGGCATCTAGGACATTGATTTATTATTATCATGTTTCTACTATGGATAATCACATCTATTTTCATTTCTTTTAGTCTCTTTAGTTATGTTTGACTTGTTATTGGAGCATCAATTGCTCCTATTTTGCTTTCACTTCGATTCGTACTAGTTGCTATATTTCTTGGTTTCTTTTATTATAATTTTGTTATTGATTAGATTTTTTGTTTTCTTGGAACCTCCAATGTGAATTTGATGCTCAATCAACCCTTTATTTGGAACTTCTGGAATGCCAACTTGCATGAGAAGCATATAATTTTTTTAAGGGTGGTATCAGTTTCTATCACCCTTTTTTTTCACTTTATTTTCCATGCTAGTACATTGAGGTTAGTGTACAATTTAACTGTGAGGGAGTGGGCACTGTTATCTTTAACCTCTTTAATTAACTTGTTTATTCTAGGATATCTTTTAAGTGATTCTTCTAGAAATTTTTAACTTTTTTAAGCTTAATTGTTATCATTCTTTGAACGTGTTCTTATTATAGGGTGATTGTTAATTTATTGTCTTAAGTTCTTAACTTGAAGCTTAATTAAGTGATTCTTGAAATCTTTCACTTTTATGCCAAATTGTTTTTGAATTTTTTTTGCAATTCATTAACAAGCTATTAGAAGATGATCTCTAGAAGCTATTTTCACATCAAGTTTTTGTGTTTAGTACACTATTCAAAACTTGCTAAGTTTTAAGTTTCTATGTTCATTAATGTTATGTTTAATGGATTTATGGTTGATTGTTGAATAATAAATAAAGTCTTTTCTCCAGCTATGTTACTCCACAATTTTTAGTATTGAAGTAAGTTAGGGTCTTCCCCTAAGGCAAAATTCGATCATAGCTTGAAAAGATGCTAAAAGCATGAGTATGATCAAAGAATCATCTTGAATTGTGTTGAGAATTAGCTTGGGTATAGGCAGTGCTCCTATAGTGTACACTTACTACAAAAGTTGTCAATATATGAAGAGAACTATTTGGAAAAAATGATAGAATTGAACATTTCAACTATTGGCCCATATCGATAGTATTGTCGTTTGAATGGATGTGCATAGCAAACTTGCACTTGATGTAGTTTATGCTTTTTACTTTGCATGAAAATTTGATGTTTCCTTTAAGTTTCCAAAGATATAGGTTGCTAGCTTGAGAATGAATTGTTTCTATCAAATTATTTTGTTTTGAAAAGTGTTAGATTGAAAGTGTTGCTTGCTTGGTAGTTTTGTTAATTTCTCAAAGCCCATAAATTTCAATCCTCTCTCTCAAATACAATTTTCTCAAGACTATGGTTGTATGGTTCAAATTTTCTTTCTCAGATTTTTGTCTTAAATTTTTGCTTAAGAGTAAGAAAATATTCAAGTGTGGGGGAAAAATATGATATGCTCATATTTAGCTATGATTTGTATAGGTTTTTCCCTCATATTTGCTTGTTTTTTTGAAGGGTTTATGCTAGGAATTGGTGCTTAATTGGTTCACATTTCATTCCCAAGTTATATTTTAGCTTTATTTAAGTTAGGAGGGATTTCTACAAGGTTTTAAAGCTAAATTTCAGGTTTTGCCAAATTTTGGAGCAAACACACCTTGATATACATTGATGCTGACAAAGGCTGTCCAAGTACTTCCCTAAGTTTGGATGCCAAGGTAAGTAAATTCCAAGTGAAGTTCCTCAAATAAGTTTTAATACGCATGAAAAGCAAGCTAAGTATGGTTAAGTTGAGTTCTAAAGTGTAATTGCACCTAAAGGACAAAAAGGGTAAAATTTTAATTTTGGCCCAATTCAGTGGCATGACCATAACTTTAGAGGATTTAGGTTCATGCAAGTGTTTTAAGATAAATAAGTTAAGACTAAGTGTTTCAATCCATTTGAACCAACAGTGGGAGTTAGGAGTTAAAAATGCACTAAGTGAGCATTTAAGCTGTTATGTCTTATAATGGCTTAAGAGGCTTAAAAGCAAAGTGTATGGGCAAGAAAAACATTTTTATGGAACCAAGTACAGGTGGTGTATAAATAGTTTAAGTGGCTTAAGTGACTTAAAACTAAGTTTGAGGGCCATTATGACAAGAAGAGGAGCAAACATGGGCTAAGTAGGAGTAGTTGGTTATATAATTGGTGGAGGTAGAACTATTCATCATCTCCTTCATCCACCATTTCATGGCTACCTCTCCCCCATAACTTTCCATCTCCAAACCTCCCAATCTACCCAAAATTTCATGAAATTTGAAGGTCCTAAATCCATCCCAAAAAGCCCCAAGCTCATCTATGGTGTATTTGGTGCATTTAAAGTTGTTCTCGCATGTTTTTAGTTCAAACCCTAAGGTAAGCTTCTATGATCCTTGTGGGTTAGTTCTAAGTTGGTTAAATGGTTAGAAATGGTCTTAATTTCTTGCCCTTGGTGTCCAATTTGGTTTAATTCAAGCTTGGAACTCAAAGGAACTATATTGAGCCCATGTGTGCTTATTACTTGCCTCTTACTTTGAGGACAATTTGAGATAATGGAGTCATGTTAATTCAGCTCAAATAATGCATAGAATTGTAGAATTACATGTTGGAATGAAGTATAAACAAGAGCCATGTGAATTGGCTTTGGAGATGAAAGATTGGGTAAGTTTAGTACAAGATAGCACATGATCGCACAATGCTGAAAATGGCATTGGTGACACTGGCTATGGTCCAGGAAACCCATAGGTTGTTGCCCTTAGCGACATGCTGCCAAGGCCCAAGCCCCTCAAGCATAGGGCACTATAAGAATGCCTTAATCTATTGATTATCATCCCTAGGCCATTCTAAGATGTTTCGTAGCTTCAGTTGGGTCTAGAACTCATTCCTAGGTCATGAATTATGCATTATTTAGGTGGAAGCTAAGTGGTGTGGTTCAGGTAAGGTAAGAAAGGATGGCTAATGGGGTTAAAGCACTAAAGTTGTTAAAGGAGCAATAGGGGGATTAAAGCAGCTTATGGATTCTTGGTTGGCCCTAGTGGGAGGCCTTAAACCCTTAGACAATGAAGAGGAACCCAACCAAACTTTGTGATTTGGTAAGTAAGCCACTAAGGAGCCCTAAGCTAACTCCTAGAGCTTGGCAAATCAGACCACATAAGGTGGCTACCCTGCATAATAAGTTAAGGGGAAGAGACGAGTAAGAGAGGAGTAAGTGACATCTCACTCTAAGTAGCAAGTCAGAGGCAGGCGAGGGTTGAGTAACTAATTACTTACTTTAAGTTCTCATAAAAGGACTTCATGGGGTTGGTTAAGTGCTAACATAAGATACGAGGGCCGGTGTCCAAGTACCCCAGCTGTAAGAGCTCACAACAAGTTTGGAGCTCCTTCGGGTGTGAGGAAGTCCTAAGTGCATTTGCATGTGCATATTTCATCTATCCATCCATTAATCCATTATTTGCATTATTTTTTGTTCTTGTTCTGATTTCTAATTGTGTTATTGGTTGCTTGATTATTATGTATGACATATGTATTTGTTTGTTGTGCTTTGCATGCTTGCATATGTTTTCCCTTGTAGGTGCTAAATCCCTTACTAAGTACTCACCCATTAGGTGTTGTGCAGGTATTAAGTAGGCTAGTCGGGCTTAACAGTTGGTAAAGGGCAACTGTTAAGGCTAAGTTTTATTGATTTGAAGGTACTCTCTAAGCAAGAAATCTTACATTTCTAAGTTACTTGTATCATAAGTTAGTGCTGACCAAAGTGTTGTCCTTTTAGTTTAAGGCTAAGTGAGCACAAGAAAAGTGTTGCTCATCGCTTAATGCTAGTTTGCTTGGGTGAAAAGTTAAGGATGGATCTTAGCAAACTTATGTCTTTTGTAAATGTATGGCATATCCTTTATACTAAGTGTTGCCTCTATTAGTGTCTATTGGTGTGTATAACACTAAGGTTACATTTGAGTGCACATAAGATTAAGATGTATGCACATAGTTATTACTTGAAGTTAAGGCAACTAAAGGTTTACATCTTGGCCTGTTTTGAATTGTGCTTTCATTAATTGCCATGGTAGTATTTTCAACATTGCTTTTATTTAATGGTTATTCAATAGCCAGGTCGACGTATGCATATTTTTTATGCAGGGTAGGCTAAGTAACTAGTTCCATGTAATGATTTAAGATACTTCAAGAGTAATAACTAGCAAACTGTAACCTAAGTGGGATCATAGTTCTCTAAGAGCCTACCAGTGGTAGTAAATTCAAGGCATTAGGACCTTGTTCTACCATAATGCCAATGCCTTATACGTCTGTGTTCCAATGTTACATGCCCATGTTTAAGTGTCATACCCAAGATCCAAACTATGTCATTAATTTATGACATTTTCAGTTTCAGAGGTGTTACATGGCCTTGAATGCTGCCCTATTCCAAACCTTATTTGACTGTTGCCTTCTTAGGTTATTTCATTAGAACATAGGAGAATAGTGGAGAGGAGGTTGAGAAAACGCAGAAAAATAAAAGAATTTTCATAGGAGAGGCTGCCAAAGGTAGTTCCAATGAGCAATACTATTTAATGCACAACAGATCAAGAATTTCTTGGAGGAGAAGCAATTTAGAGATGGAGATTTCTTTTCCCAATTTTTCTTTGTTTTTATTGTGTTTATTTTGCGGCACTATGAACTAAACTTTCCTACTCATACTTATAGTAGATGAACCCTAGGATGATTTTGTAATTGTGATTACATTTGGTTTGAAATGATTAATTCAATGTGGGATGATAAACTTATATAGATAGTATCCGATGAGTTTGTTGTGGATCACCATTGAGTATAAGGGCTATTATTGTAATCGGGTGTAATAAGTACGATATAATTCCTCCAGACTAGGGTGAAACCTAATAGTTGGGTCGTAGGACTAGTAATGCACTCTTAGGGAGGGTGGTAGACCTAGACACCCTATTGGTAAATTAAGAATAGGAATTAGTGTAATTGGAATAATATGGAGCCAGTCTAAATTTTGAAGCACTTCACCGTCCAAGTTAATCATAATCCTATTAAACCAAAGTAAAAGAAACATAAGGGATTTCTAAAGGGATTCATATCTAAGTATAAAATTTATTATTGTTGGTTATTTGATTTCTTTCCATTGCTAGTAGTTAGTTAGTTATTATTTTTATTGCACTAGTTTAGTTTAGTTAATCTTAGTTAGTTAGTTAACCAAACTCCTTTAATTATCAAGTAGAAAATATAGAAAGGTTGAGTGCGCTAGGCAACTCCATTCCATGGGAAAAACGACCTTTACACCTGCCACTGCTATACTTTGATGATAGGTACACTTGCCTGTGAGTCCACATATTTCTAAATGTAGAGAGATTTGACACATTCACATTATTCATTAGTGTAATAGGGAGTGTTTTGTGCAAACTATAAATAAACACATCAATTTCGGGTTGAGTTGAATTTAGGTTCTAATCGGGTTGGGTTGAGTTTTTTATGTATGCATTCAATACAAGTTCGGTCAATTTTAATCTTGACCAACTTCGGGTTGGGTGTTGCGCTTGATTTGGATTCACCTTCGGGTTACTGATACATGGGTTAAAATGACGAGATCAATTGAATTTTTGTTAAAATTTAGATTAAATAATTCAATTTTTTGTGAGATTTAATTTAAGTTATTTTTTATTTTCATAGTATGTTTAATTAAAAAAACTCATAAAAATTGTCTTCTTTATAGTTTATTACATATTTAGGTTATTTAACATTATAGACAATGCTTTATAATACTTGATTATTTTTCTAGTCTCATAGCTATCAGTTATCATTGTGCAAACCATGTAAAACCTCACCAAACTCTCATCCAGACATATACTATGACAATTTTCTATGCTTCTATTATGGTGAACTTTTTATGAAAATCCTATGAAATGCAATGCAATTCACTATTAGTTGGTAAATTGTTAAATTTAAAAAAATTTTATGAAAATGAAAACATTTCAAAAGTTCAAGGACTTATGTTATAATTACTATGAGTGATTGAAATTAAATTTTTCAAAGTTTAGGTACATTATTGCACTATACTTAAAAGTTTAGGAATGAATATTTTCATTTTGAGAATTGGCTACCAAAATTATTAAACTTACTAAACATAAAAGTTACTTGTTTGGAAGAAACCAAATATAGGACTAACTAAACATGGAAGTCCTTTCCCTAAATATGAGACTTACTAAATGTAGAAGTCTTCAAAAAAATAGAAGTTAATAAGTATGAAAATACCCTCCCAAGATATGAGAATTAGTAAACATAAAGGTCTTAAGAAAATGAAGTTATTAAATATGGTAATCTCTTCCTCAAATATAAGACTTCCTAAATATGAAAGTCCAAAAAAATGGAAGTTACTAAATATGGAAGCGCCTATATATGGGACTTACTAAATATGGAAGGTAATGAAAGAGGAAAGTTAAGATTTAGGGTGAGGTTTCAAATTGGGTCTTGTGAGGTTTAGTCATTGGGCCAATCTCAATTTTGGGTTAGATCAATCTTGGGTTTGCATTTTAGGTTCAGGTCAATTCAGGCTTGAATCATTTCAGGTTCAAATATTTCAGGTTTGGGTCTTTTTGGTTAGGGTTTTCTTAGGTTTTACTTTAATCGGGTTCAGTTCAAGAAGGGTATTACTGGGTTTGGGCTGTTGACTTTTTTTGTCAAATCGAAAGGGTCATGCCAAGTCATCAGGTCGGGATAAATTTTTTCATCCTTAGGTTAAGTAGCTATTGTCCTAATAGCTTCAAGTTGTTCTAGATTGGATTTTAAAGTCTAGCTTGTATTGTTTTTATTTCTTAACATTTTTTTTATTGTCTACATATCCAAAGCAACTCTTGCATATTTTTTGTGCAAGGAAGGTTAGACAATAGTTGCATAGAGGGGTTTTAGACCTTAGATAGTAATTAGCGAATTGTAACTAAGTGGCTTAAGTTCCCATGACTCAGGCTAAGTCCTTCTACATGCCCTTGGTTAGGTGTTCCATCACAAATGGTGTCACACAACCTCAAAAAATTTGCCAAAATGATAATTTGGATCCTCAAGTGGAGCTTATCCAAACCGATTGCTTGCATCAAAGTTATTAATCTAAGAGAGTTGTAAAAGATCATTGCATTAACCATTAGGCTTCTGAATCCCGTGATAGTTGTCTATTACCACTGGCTAATAATATTCTCTTATGGATCTTTGTAGCAAAAAACCCATGTGTTGACTAGCTTGCCTATTCATGTTAAATTGCCTACAAAAATCCTGATTTCCTTACCTTTGAGCCACTCTCTCTCCTAACCCTTCCATGCTCAAGTCTGTTTCTTTCTAGCTGTTCTCGAGCTAACCTTTCTTGTTTCAGCCTTTATTGTTCTTGTCTTTCAAACTTATCTATTCTCGTTGCTTCTACTTGCTTAATTATCTTCTTTTAGTTGCATAAGGCATGCATCAGCAACACAAATAATTTGCACAAAAAATGGGGATAAAAAAATAATGTAGAACCATAATAGGAAATCATAGAAACAAAATAACTAAATAAATAAAAGAAAGCAAACTCTAAACTAGCTATAGAAATTGATCCTCAGGAACAATGCCAAAAAACTTGTTGTGCACACCATAGGTATACAGTTGTCGAAATTGTAATAAAACTGATGAGACCAGGTCTTGTCCATAGGGATCACATGCTAAAGAAAACTAAGCTAGTGGAGAATTGTAAAAGGAAACTAAAGAAAATTAAATGCTTGAATTAAATAAAAGTTGACAGTTGATCAACACAAATAACTAAATGCAACTATTAAAAACTACCAATTAAATTAAAAAGGAAACTAACACTAATTACTATTTGTAAACTTAATCAAATGACAATGTGAAAAGAACTCTTCTAGAGCTATTGATCCTTTTATAATCTACTTTGAAATTGTTTACTATTCATCCAGATCATTTACCAATTGTTGTAGATAAAACTACCCAATAATAAATTCCCTATCTCAAGGTGAATTTATTTAATCCATGTAATATTGATTGAAAATTCCTTGTTCGCAAAGAATTAAAGGAATTTAAGCCTTATGCATATGGTATATTCATCTCTTAGAGACTTCGGGCTTTCACTCCTCAAGCGATTCTAACCTAGTTTGCCTCTTTCTTTTAACACAAATCTCTTCTCTTGAAGATAAGTTTGCATCAAGAAATAAACTCATGGTTAAGAGCTTCAACAAATCAAGCACACGAGCAAATTAAACAATAAATTAATAAATAGTCTAAGGTTTAAGTAAACAATGACCAAAGAATCTTCCATGATTCATAATCAATCTAGAAGATTGAAAAATCTTATTTAAGAACATCTTTCAACCAAAACCAACAAATAAATTAAAATCTATGTCTAAAAACTAAATAAAAAAATAGGATGAGGTTAAAAAGCTCTTGATTTGAAGCTTCAAAACACGCATGAATTGCTCTTGATATTATTCTTCTCTTGATTCATCCTTTACCTAATTTCTTGCAGTCACCCCTTCCTTTTGTTCT
This sequence comes from Aquilaria sinensis, assembly GCA_005392925.1. Taxonomy (NCBI): domain Eukaryota; kingdom Viridiplantae; phylum Streptophyta; class Magnoliopsida; order Malvales; family Thymelaeaceae; genus Aquilaria; species Aquilaria sinensis. The sequence goes on along the minus strand of SMDT01001473.1, from coordinate 1,073,881 downwards.
ATGCTGGCTTTTTATACATGATGCCTTTTGCCCTATTTCTTCCTCCAGTGCTGATGTTATCGCACCAACGTCTGGGGTTGTTGCACCACTCCTGCCTGCTGAATGAATCTGCTTAGTACCTGTTGCTGCTGTTGGACCAAATTCTTGGTGCTATAGCACCAATTTCCAGTAACTCCTAGCTCATTTGATGCAAGCTTTTGTTATGCCCTAAGTTCTAAGAATGGTACCACTTGTAATTTTCTCCTTAACCTACACAAGACATCAAAATAATGTTAGAAGACCAAAAATCATTCATAAATAAACCTTAATTATAGGGTTAAAACATCAATTTCCCTAGATTTATTACCCTTCCTCCTGAAACCTCCTACTGTGAGGCTGAGACTAATAGGAAGGGGTAGGTTCCCTTAAACCTGCATCCGATCGAAGGCCATTATAGCAACTACCATGAAATTTTACTAGCCATATGGACTCTGCATCCTAAACATGGTTTGTAGGAAGGCTTCAAATTTCTAGAACCTCTAATCCATCTGTTCTTGCTGGGCCTACTGAGATGCAGCATCTGCCTTAACAATAGTAAGCTATGATTGAAGTTCTCCATTCTCCCGACATAGTCGATCATGGTGATCATCGTCATATCGCTAAAGTTCTTATATGATTAAGATGTAATGAATATAATATTTTATATGAAAAGTAAATATTGAAAAGAACACCTAATATTGTGCTTGACGGTAACGGTCAGAGAATGCCACCACCTATGGGACATCATCCGCACTCCCTTGTGGGCCCAACCAGCCATCTTCTCCCGGAACTTTCGTACAAACGGTGAAATGCTTCGATGCATCCGGCCACACTTGGCAATGACTTTTGCCTTATGTTTGGCCTAATTATGTAGAAAATGTTACAAATGTTAAAAAATGTAATGTTAATAAAAAATAATGTAAATAGTTTTTTAATATTTATCGTTGCATCAGTCTACTACAAAAAGAGTATCTTAGTAGATCTAGGCCTCATCAACATCTGTCAGATAAAGTTAGGAAGGACTAGTTGTCCTGAGTTTATTGGATGGAATTGGTTTATGAATTAAACTAAAAGTCATAGCTAAAATAATGTATTAAAAGCTAGATTGTTGTTGCAATGTTGAATTTATTGTCTTATCATAAAGTTGATATTCATCTGACTCCAAAGTGAATGCTTTCATGACTCTGCACGCTCAGGTGTGTTCTTACCGAGCTACATGTCATTTAAAAACTCATTAATAAATCAGATAACTAATACATTCACAAGTTATTAAAACAACAAGCTTGAGAAAAATTAAATTTATTTACCATATTATTCTTCGTGATGCTATTGGCATGCTTGAATTTTTCCTTATTCCAATAGTTGACTAAATTCTCCCAATTTTTTGGCAGGATGAAGTTGGAGAAGTGAGGACAGAAGTGTTTATAATTGTTATCAGGAAAGACCCTAGAAGAGCTTCTAATTGATGATGAAGGTCCTGAAATTGTTCAATTTGTACTTTCATCGCTCCCCCACACTGTGCAAGAGCTGTTTCCTAATCAAATACTCATTTGTTGGATCCCAATGGTAATGTTGCTAGGACAAAAAAAGACAACAAGAGTTTACAGTTCATGAGCACCAATTCAATTGCAAAGAAGTTAAAATTTTTGGAAATTTCAAAATTAATTGTTTACATGTACCTGATCGAAATACTGATCTTCCTCACATGCTTAACTTCCTTCCACTTGTTAGCTTCAGCCTTAAAAAGCTTTTGTGAGATGTTGCATATGGTCTTAATAAGATTAGCATCATGGACAAAGCTATAATTCAATTGGAAATACATGAACTATTAGTTTCATTTCAACTTAGACAAAATTTATAAAATACATCAAAAACATGTTAATAAAACTACTTACAAATCGAGCACAATGATCCTCTAAAGATTGGGGTCCTGTTGCTGCTGGTGAACCTACAGCGGGGCCTCCTAGCTTACTAGTGCATGCTAGTAAGAAGTACCAATAAGTTGGGCCAAGTGTTGGTTCTCTAAATCAAACTCGAATACTCCCAATGGGGAACCTCTGTCCATTGTCCATTCTTTTTTTCTACAGCCTCCACAAACAAATGCAACGCATCAATTATGAGTTCTTGCCCTCAAACAACATACAATTGTTTGGACACACATTTATTTTCACATACGAGAGACATAAACCCTTTATCATTTTCTTAAACTCATAAAGTCTCTGGTAATCGGTTGTTCTCTGGAACAAATTGTATCATAAGTGATAGCTTCTCATTAAAGCAATTATCAGTCATATTATGCTTACTTTTCCTGCTTAACTATTAGTGTTGTGCGCAAAAGCCAATCATGAGATGATTGTATTTGTGCACATTGAGTCATGATATTTTATTAAGGCATTAATCCAGCAATTATGTTTGTTGTTTTGTTTATGTGTAACGTAATAAACATAGTTATAACCCTAGAATAATGATATTCTCAAATGTCCCTGGTCTAGTATTATTATGGAGTAGGTTACAATAATACATAATGACTAGCATATGTGGAGACTAATATGAGATATTAGTCTACATATGGGTACAAGTTGAAGAACTTGTGTACTGGACCAACCCACCATGAAAACGCTACATGGATCGTTATATGAATGTCATAAGTGATTCTCATAGTGATCATGGTATATGTAGTCCCTTGACCTAAAGTCATCAAGCTTCCCTACATGTGAGTCACTTACTTTGATACTTCTCTTTGTTGCTCGTAATTGAGTGAACTTGAAGATGGTCATTTGGTATGTCACATATCATGTGGAGGGTTTTGTATGATCCAGATGGGATTTTTCCCTCTTATATAACGGGAGTGATATCTTCGAGCCCTTTGATAAAGTGAGACTTAGAAAATGCATGGCCATGCTCGGATGAGTTGATATACGATATCAATGTCATCAATTTAAGTTAGTTTACTCGATAATCAAGAAACCAAAGATTGGGCTATACGAGAGTGACATATTCCATGTCTCGTGCCTAGTCTTGGAATCTTGGACAAAGGGGCAATGACATATATGGGCAATGATCATAAAGGTTTCGTTGAATCACCAACAATCTTGTCACTTGGGTAGCAATCATGTGTTGCTAGACATCGTTCATTGCTTATGATCATAAATGTGATTTATGATCATTGCCAACGTGGTAAGAGCCTATTGGGTTGCACACATAAAGCCTATTTCGATTATTAATGTGCATGGGCTAATTATTTGGTCTATGGTTTCATGATAATTTCGCATTAATAATTGGCCCAAAAGTTGAGCAATTATTAAGCCCTAAATTAAAGCCTATTTGGATTAGGGCTTTGAAACCCACTAGACATGGAAGTTGAGTCCCACTATAAATACAACATATAGTGAGAAATTCACACCTTGCCCTAGCTTCCCAAAAGAGACATTCACACTCTTCTCTTGCTATTCCTTGGAGGACGCAAGCTAGCACTGCAAGCGCAAGAGAAATGCATCTGCGGGGACATGGTGGAAACGTGGTGATCCCGAGAGGTGAGTGTGGATACCATAGAGAGCTTGAACACATCAACTGTTTAAGTTTTATGATTTGACTCTATAGTTGGGTGAGAGATCTCAACCGAAATTAGGTATAAAATTTTTTTAACACTTGATTTACCACATTTCACTTGGATCCTGAAGAGTATTGGTTAAAATTCACTGTGCTTCTTTGGCTCCTGAAACGCTACATTAACAACCAAGATACTGCTGACGATTTCATGTATTTGGTGTAGCCATCCCATAATGGTGTTGTTGCATCATTGAATAATTTGTAAAGTTTCTCCACATTCAAATTAGGAAATTCATTTGCAATTACTATGAAATTGCACACATTGCCCCTCATTACCATTTTGTTGCTCACAGACATCATCATCCCTAGAAACATATTCTTCTTTATTGTCATCATCATTTTCGTGGATTTCAATTATTTTATTATATTGCACATTTGGGGGCATCTAATAAATAACCATTTACTCATACCCAAATCTATTGTTATAAATACTATTTCTATTATAAACTATTTTTAATGATGATGGATTTGATGTCTTACAATATGGAAATTACAAAATTGCATATCACATCATTTAGCATGATAGTACCAAATATAATAGTCATCGACGAATCCATATTAACACAAATGCATTTCAACCTCATCTTGCTTTCAATAATGTTTGTTTTGACATTGCTAATGTGGATATTTTATCTGTTTAGTTGTACTTTTACATATAATTCCTAAAAAAATTTCTACACCTTCTATGAAGTACAAGTTCATGTACCCATCCATCATTACTCATTAGTACAACTATTGATGTCCTTTGCCATGTTATTATATCATTTCTACAACTGAAATTCATATATATATTCAATTACAAAGAACAAACATTACAGCTCAATAACTTTTAAATTCTTATTTCTACAAATTTGGTATGCTATGTGTGTCCACCTATACCCTAATTAATTTCTATAGGAAATTGCCCTAACCTATATATAAATGAAAAATCTAGTTCATACTTTTACATTGTCATTTATCCTAATAGTTTGAGCAAATTTTGGTAGCATATCACCTTAGTTCCCCAAAATGCACCATATTTTTTAGTCAAAAATCTCAAATGCAACTTCTAAGGAATGAGATTTAATGGAACTAAAATTTATCCATAAACAAGATAAATCACAAAATAGTAGAGTATGGTGCAGATTCTTTCATTTCTAAACTATCCAACTTGAAAAATCAATAATTTTTAAATAGAGAAAATATTTATATACAATAACTAAAAGTCCTTGCAGTTACCCTATATTCATAATGGTTCTTAACATATCGAGAAACATTGATAGGCACTCTATGGTTTAACACATGTATATAAAACTACTAATAGCTAATTTAGCATTTACAATAAAACCTTGAAGACAAATACAAGTTACCTCCACATTGATGATATGGAAGTTGAAGAAGCAGTGGGAAGACAGTGGAGCTTGAGTGACGAAGAGGATTAGTAAGAAGTAAAGAAGGCGAAACCAGAAGAGGAAAATGAGGAAGAAAGAAGAACAGGGCATGATTTATGCTTGTTAAAGCAACTGAATAGGCAATTGAAGGCTTAAGAGCAACTAACAAGCAACTAGTGGAAAATTTTTATGAAAGTAGTGACTAAGATCTTCACTAATAATTTCAATAACCTCTCAATCATTCTAAATGTAAGCCCTACAAAGGGGTGACTGGGCGGCAACTGAATGTGAGGAGTGACTAACAATTAGTTGCCCTATTTAGTCACTCCTGTTGATTTTTCTTGTTGTGTAACCTCCATGACACAGGAATGTAGAAGAATCATACATGAAGAACTCACTAGAACACAAGTTAATATTCTAATCTTGTCTTGTATAATGTGTCATCAGACACAATATTGAAACCCACACATTACTAAAATGAACACAAAAACTAATGTTAAATGCATGAAGAGGCACACATTCCACCCTAATTCAGAAAAAATCTTTTATCATCAATGTCGTTAATGCTCCATGGGTTGATCGAATGGAACACCTGTTCTACTACCCTACAGTCTAGATGCAAGAAAGAACCATTCAGTGAAGCAAAACAAATCAACACCATCCCACATCACATTACTTTCACCTCACAATTTAACTTATATTTTGGTAGGATCATTATCGGAAAAAGTTTCATTATATCAGCATATTTCACACTACCTATGACGTGAACCCTGTTGGTGTATGACCAAGAAACACACCCAAGATGCTACAAGCTTTGTGGAACACACTCAAAAGGACCGAATTTGACCACCAACTATGGCTAGAAATGAGAAGTATAGAAGGAACACAAAGAAACCTAGCTTCCTTATGCACCAAGATAAATTCACAAAGAACCAAAAAGAATGAGCTTTTCAAGCAATTTTTTAATCAATCAATGTCTATGTGTATGGTAGTGAAATTTTACCTATTTAGACATATTCTAAGCCGTAGAAAACCCTAGGAAACTAAAAATAATAAACTTGAAAAAAAAGGACTCCTAAACAATGAAAAGAACTAGTTCAACTAGGAATTGGACTCCAAACACACCTAAACTTTCCCAAAATGTGTCCTATACATGTGGAACATGTTTCCACATAAAACCTATGTTAATCTATAAAAAATCAGGGATCATGAGCTCAAGCTCCTTAGATATGTCCTTGCATGTTGTAGGCTCCTTTATGCTCAAAATTGCATAATTGACCCCGAATGCACATTTAAGGTGGCTAATCAACTTTGTTGCATATTTCTTATACTACTTGTGATATTTAACCTTAAATATTGTTGAAAATATGTCTTTGTAGGCTTTAGATGCATAAAATTTTGTTGCTCCCTTAATAGCTCCTTTAGGCCTTATTTGAGCATGATGCAATAAAAACTTAGCCATTTGGCTTTCCTTCAAGTATTTTTCCTTCTCTTGGACTGAATAGCTAGGAAATGATATAAGAAATGGATATTGACATGAAATAGCTCATTTTGAATGGCCATAGACCCATTGAGCTTGAACTTGCAATAGTAGGGCTTGTAGGTGCACTTTAAGGTTTTCATTGGTGTTACGGCCATCTATTGAAGCTTACGCTACTTTTCTTACATGGAAAGGCTAGAAATTGATGGATAAAGTCACTTGTAGGGTACAAAACATGAACAAAGCCTCTTTTTCTTTAACTTTTGTGTTAGAGCTCCAAAATATGCTTGAATCTGCCAATTTAAGCTACTTAGGTTTAGTCTCATCAAGAACTCCTAAAATGCACATGAGGGTGATCCAAAGCTATGTATCAACTCCCTCCTCGTAAGAAATATTCATCCTAGAATTGATAACTACAATAGAAAAGGGAATTGAATCAATATTGGTGAAAAAAACACCACTTAAGCATTTACTTTGCATATAAACACCAACAAGAAAAGAATGCCTGTGTATGGAGATCTCCTCTTTCACAAAAATTGAACCAATTTGCAAACTCAAAGATAATTTTGATAACTCTTGGCACAAAAACAAATTTATAAGCAATTAGCACAAGAAATTCAAAAATTTGCAAAAATTTTCATCTTAATTCTAGGCAACACTTCCATTACCTTTGCAATCACACTAAATGTGGCTGGAACATCAAGAGTCATGTAATTGCCATGAAAAAGTAATGAATCTTGCAGGTTATAATCAGATCTAGAGAAAACACACAAAGGATTATCATGAAATCATGAACTCTACCATTTCTTTGAGAAATCAATGGGATATGCTTGGCATTAACAAATTCAGAATATTCAAAGGTGTATGGCATCTCAAAAATATTATTCTCACAACTAGGAAAAATGTACAAAGAATTTACCTCAAGGCTATTGTATGCATTCAAAACAATTGGATCTAAACTTGCATAAGTGTTATGGTCCACAAAATTCAAAAAAAGCACAAGTTATGCAAGTCAAAGCAATAGTTTGCATCGGCCATTCAAACAAACCAGAACTGAACTAAATTTAGGATAAACTAGAAAAAGAGCAAGAATACATCAATCTCACAAAAATCCTTGGCATATTGATCAAAGTGAGATAAACATAGACAGGATTAATTGAAACTAATGCCAAAACAAGCTGGAGTTTGCATGTATGCATGCTATTGTTCATGAAACTCCTAGAATTATATAGTTTATGCAATGAAACAATGAGCACTATATGCATCCTCACAAAAATCCTTGCATTATTGATCCAAGTGAGATAAACACAGACAAGATTAATTGAAACTAAGGCCAAAACAAGTTGGAGTTTGCATGTACGCATGCTATTGTTCATGAAACTCCTAGAATTGTATGGTTTATGCAATGAAACAATGAGCACTATATGCATCCTCACAAAATCAGAATTGAAACCAATTTTCATAATCTTTTCCTTTAAAACAAATGGTTTCAGACTTGCACATGATTCATGATTTAAATAACTCAAAAATATTTGTGGTGTATGTTTCAAGACAAAAAAGAAATACTTGCTAGAATTCAAAGATTAATGTGCAAAAACTGATTAAATGTTAAAGGGAATGAAAGAAATATGTAATGCATGTGTATAAATAGATTCATGTATGAAAAATTTGAAAGAAATAGATTGAATTTTAGGTAAAACAAAAGAATGTGATGTGAATGCAAAAGAAACAAGTTCAAAAACAATGGATTCCTAAATAGATTTTTCTTTAGAAAAATTCATAGAATTCAAAAGGAACTTAACACAACTAAAGAATTAGAAGATTCAAACTAGATTTTGTCAAAATTATATGCTAACTTCCTTTTCTTAATCTAGGATGATGATATCCGCCTTGCAAAATAAGGTTAGAAGCAAAACATGATCTAAACAAATCCAAACCATTCAAGACAATATCAAGCGTATTTAAAATAGAGAAATACATTATAGAATGGTGTTTTGGTCTCCATGTATCTTCCTTTCTGTGCATAGGCAAGACAATGCTCAAGGTCTTGGTTAGACTCTTCTTAGGCACCTCATCAGGTTCAACTTGAATGGATGCCTCCTCCTTTGATTTCTTTGGTTTCTCATCTTAGAATCCCTAAGAAGAAGACACAACAACAATAAAAGATGTGGTCAAGTTAGATGATAAAAAATCTTTATAAAACAACTTTTCTTCACTAAGTTTGGGTTCATTGAACTCTTGCCATCTATCAACTTCCTACTCAATTTCCTCTATTGGGAACTCTCCAATACTTGCTTCCTACTCAATTTCATTCTACTCAAATCACTTTAATTTTGTCTAATCTTTCCTCTTTTGATTTTCTCTTCAGCCCTTAACATTCCTTTTAATTCTTTTTCTCTTAAGCTCACTAAAAGACTTCAGTTCTTTCGTCATTTCAGCAGAATTCAAAGGTATAAGTGTAATGCTTCTTCCATAATGTACAAGAGAAACTTTTCTTGTGCGTGTATCATTAATAGCCACTTTTTCTTTGCACCATGGCTTTCTAAGAATAACATGTCCAACCAGCTTAGGCACTACATTACAAAATATGTCATCCATATATTTACCTAAAGTAAAAGGAAGAAATACTCACTTAGTTACCACCACTTCATCATGATTCAGCCAATTTATCCAATTTAGCTTGTATGGTCATAAACATTGGAAGGTTGGCAAGTGAAGCTTTTCCACCATGTACGTGATTGCCGTTTGCTCAACTTTCTTCCTCAATGATCAGACTATAAACATGGCCTTGCGCTACCCCTTAAATGGAAATGACCCTAGTGTGGCACATTCATCTTAACACTTTCATATCTCCTTGCCATTGTACCAAAAAATAAAGATCCTTTCCCTTGGAAAGATGGAATAGTGAGCTTGATGGAGTTCAGATTGGCATATTCTTTTGGCTCCTCCATCATTTATTGATTAGTCATACTCCAAGCTTCCTCTTCCTCATATTTAGACTTCACTATCCTTACTCATCTCCTTAGCATGAATAAATAATCGGGCCTTTGTTGCACCTTAGTTGATGAACCCTCTTTGCTAGTCAATCAGTAACCAATTTCTTCTAGCTTTTTGTCATTGGCATCCATCCTTGCCATCAAACATTACATCATGCAATGCATGGACTTAAACTCTAGCTTGGATTTATAATCCCTCTTTGAACTTTATACCACACTATCTAGAATCAAAGAGCTTTACCTCGCAAAACTTAAACTCTCAATTTTGCTAGTGAGAATATTGCTATCAAAGAATCCTCAAAAGTTATAGGCAAACTAGTCTCCAAGCACACAAGAAAACTTAAATTTCTTAAATTTTTTTTAATCAAAACAGAGGTGGGGTAACAAAATTTGAAGGAGTTTGGAGGCTCTCACAATGAAAGATTGAAAAAACTATAGGATTGCAAAACTGAAGCAAAAGGGTTGTAAAACTGAAGCAAATTTGATCCAAGAATGTGATATTTTTATTAAAAAAATGTTTGAATTAATTTTTACTTGATACATACACTTCCAAGATGTTTTCTTGCTACAAAAGAAAGTAAAAGAATCGATTACATGTAGCAAAGATTCTAGAAACCCTAATTCTTGCATAATTTTGAATCAAACATTATAGAGTTACAACAAATTGCACTTGGGACTTTTACTTTGGATTTTTATGTGTTTTGAGTGTAGGAAACTAGGAAAAAATGAATCAAAGAGGTTTTGGATGTCTTGGAATGAGTTTGAATGTCGAACCACTTTTTGCATGCAAAAGATACTTATCTTCATGAATTTGCACACTTTGGCCTGGAACAATCAAGAACGAAATGGAATGGATTAGATATGGATCAAAACTGAATGAAATTGATGGAATATGAAGAAAAAAATGAATTTGGATGTAACAAATGAAGGAAAACAAGGTTGGGCTCCAAGAAAGGCAAGAATCCTAATAAGTGTTGGACTTGATGTTTTTTGTTGTTCAAGGCTGGAAGCAACATGGAATGGCCTGGGACATAAGGAAATAGATTTGACTAGAATAAATGTGAAGGAACAAAAGGTATTTAAAAGAATACAATGAGAAATACGATACTAGACTTGAAAAAGAAAATGAAAAAAACAATAAAGATGCAAAAGACGCTAGTTGGGTTGTTTTTGGTCTTTTCCTAATAAGGACACAAAAAAATTGGGAAAGAACCTGAAACACAAAGGAATATAATAGAATGGATGAAAACAAAGAAACAAAGAAAAAAAATAAGAAACATTGGATATGTCCTCGGCTTGGAACTTATGGCTCTGATACTACTCGATACGAAGCCCACTACTATATGACCAAGAAATGTGCCCAAGGTGCTACAAGCTTGATAGAACACACTCCAAGGGAATGGATTTGACCCCCAGCCCTAACCAACCTATGGCTAGAAATGAGAAGTATAGAAGGAACACAAAGAAACCTAGCTTCCTTATGCACCAAGATAAGTTCACAAAGAACCAAAAGAGAATGGGCTTCTCAAGCAATAATTTAATCCATCAAAGTCTATGTGTACAATAGTGAAATTTGACCTATTTAAACATAATCCACTTAGAAAACCCTAGGAATCTAAAAATAATAACCTTGGAAGGAAAAGAACTCCTAAATAATGAAAAGAACTAGTTCAACTAGGAATTGGACTCCAAATACAACTAACCTCCCCCAAAATGTGTCCTAAGCATGTAGAACAAGTTTTCACATAAAAAATGTGTTAAATAATTTGGACATAAGTAGGGATCATGAGCTCAAGTTCTTTAGACACGTTCTTCCACATTTTAGGCTCCTTTATGCTCAAAATTGCACAATTTACTCCAAACGCACATTTCAGGTGGTAAATCAACTCGTTAGCATATTTCCTATTTTACTTTGATATCTCACCTTTAATATTGCTAGAAATATGTTCTTGTTGGCTTTGGATGCATAAATGTTCATTTGAGCATGATGAAACGAAAACATAGCCATTTGGCTTCCTTTCAAGTATGTTTCCTTCTCTTGGCTGAAATAGTTAGGAAATAACATAAGAAAGAGCATATTGGCTTGAAATAGCTACTTCTAAGTGGCCATAGACATTTTGAGCTTGAACTTGCACCATTAAGGCTTATAGGTGCACTTTAGGGCTTCCATTGGTGTCATAGCCTTCCCTTGAAGCATAGGCTACTTTTCTTACATGGAAAGGCTAAAACTTGATGGATGAAGTCATTTGTAGAGTAGAGTACATGGACAAAGCCTCTTTTCCTTGAACTTTGGCATCGGAGCTCCAATAGATGCTTGAATGTGACATTTTAAGCTCCCTAGCTTTAGTCTCTCAAGAACTCCTAAAATGTGCATAAGGGTGCTCTAGAGGTGCATATCAGCCCACTAGAAAAAACTTCGACCAATCATAATCCAACTTACTAAGGAAATATGATAAAATGGTTTTGATTTCGAGGCTCAAACTACTTCATTGAAAACTATCCGCACATCTTCTATATCAATAGCCATAATACAATTCACACCATTAGCTTTGAATATTGAATAAAAGATATGGAAATGATTAAGATGTCCTACTGCTAAAGAGTCCTTTGCTACTCTCGATAGTTAAGCCTCATTGAAGAAAAAACCCTTTGAGTTAACTACATCCACAAAGGTCTTCTGAAAAAGATAGCATGTTGGATTTAGCTACTATAATTCTAGCAGACACCCTAGAAGTTGATTATTCATGGCTCACGCATTTCTATAATGCAACACCAACTTGAAGCTTGTAGGAGCCAATTCAAATCCTATTCAACTTATTCGCAAAATGCTCCTACCTTTTAACCTTTTTGAATCTTGCAAAACCAAATTCCTTCTTATTTGTTTCTACCCACTATAAAACATAAACAATGATTACATTTTCCTTAAAAACCTCTCATAAATCAACCATTCAAAAAGTTGGTGATGCTTAAAAAGATTCAAAAGCCCTAATACATCCAATTCTTTTCTTTCAGTTTGAGCTTGCATACTCAAGAACCAAATCCATGGGATGAAACCCTCCTTATCACCCTATTTTCCTATCAATTTTTAGTTTATAATAATTCAAATTTTTTATATTACCATTTTATTCTTGGATTTTACGTGTATGCATTCATAAAGAGAATGCTTTTGAATTTTAAGTTAGCATTATAAGAAGAATAATAAAGAGAAAGAATGGATAGTGTGAGAGTGAAGGTGTAAATACATGGAAATAGCTTAGGGTTTCATTTTACTACAATATAATGAGGCAAATGTGACACAGGGCAACAACAATTTTGCTTGTGAAAATTAAATAGTCGCAATATGAAATCCTTGTAGGATGCTACATGAAATAGTCAAATGTTTGACACTTTGACAATTTTGTGATTGTCTTTCTTAAATACCTACAACGCGATATTGCTATGATTTTATTATAATGATTATAACTTTCACATTATCCTCTAACACAAAATGCAAGAAAATTGGCAAGAATAATTTTGACCACCACTATTTTAATTGTCTATTAAGCGTATGGCAAGAACAATATTTTGCTATTGTTTTGTGATGAATTTTATGTTTGCCACCACACTTAGGTGATAAACTAGATCGATTCTCCTCTTCATCTCTTATTGTCTTCCATCATTGCTCCAGCTCTCCTATGTTTTGTTTTTGGCTAATTTGATAATGATTAATACAGTTTACCTATTATTTAGCATTCATGTTTTATTATAGTATTTATAGCTATTTCACTGGTGATTATAGCTAATATGAAAGTTTTAGTGTATTTAAATTTTCTTTCATAACTTGTTTGGTATTGTAATTTATTTTGAAAATTTGCATGTCATTATACATAGATGCACCTAAGCCATAGTGCCTCAGTCCGTGATTATGTTAATGAAAAACATAATATTTATTTTATTGGTATTATTGATCTACAAATTGTATTAGATTAATTCATATTTGTGATTAACATAATCAAGGATTGTCTACGTCAAATAGTTCAAAGTTGCATTAGTAGCATAAGAGTCCATATGAGGCTTTCTTCATTCTGTGGTATGAATCTTGGTGGTACCAGCCCAATATATTCCCCTAGGACATATCTTGATGTGCTTGGTAGATTGAGAAATGTTAACCACAAGAACTAAGGGAAGATGCTGCCAAAGTTTAGCAGAATGAGATAGAAATGAAACAATGGAACGCAATGTTTGTTGGTTTAATTTTGGACAGTGTAATGGCATCACTCTGTATAGAATAGTTAACTTGCATACATGACATTTAAATGAAATTGATTACCATGAAGTTACATTTTAAAAATGTGCATAAGTTTTTATGAATCTTTGTTCTCAATTTTGCAAGTATTTGAAATGGATGCAGGCATACATAATTTGATGTACTAGAAGACAGATTCATCTAGGTATATGAATCTTGTATTCATAAAACTTGGTAACAAGTTTATTCAATTTTCTTGTATTGGAATTGAGTGAGAAATGAATGCTTGTATAAAAAAACAAACAATAGACATTATAAAACATGAATTAAGATGAGAGGGCATTTGTATGAAAGTGGATTTATGCAAAACTATTATTAGGGATGTCAAAGGATATCCAGTTTGACGAAGATCTGGTTGTATACAATCCGATAGGTCAATTTTTTTTGCAATTGAACAAGTTTGGGTTGGATGTGATTTTTTTTTCACCTACTGGGTTTAGATAAGATCTGGGTTTAGGGTTGACCTACAGGACTTCACCAAAATCTATTGCTTCATGTTCTATTATTGCTTGAGCTCTAGGTGAAATTGAGTTTACCACTAAAGGAAGGAGGCTATGTAGAAGGTCTCACACTTCTCTATAAACCCTGAATATAGTCTTCCACTATCGTACATCCCTCTTGGGTACAATGCACACTTCTAGTGCTACCTTTATTACACCTAGAGAAAGGAAAGCTAGAAAAAGATGTTCCAAAATTGGGAAAATTTTCAAGCATGAGACTACTTCCTTATAGCAATCCTAAAGCACATTATGGGCACTAATCCTATGGAGATGTATTGTGATAATAACTAGTCTAATTTCATTTTTTAATTAACTATAATTGAAATAAAATAATATGGTGGAGAAAAGCCCACATTTGAGGAATGGCGAACTAGGATGCTCACATGAAAAAGCATGGTTAGTTGGCTGATTTAGTTGCATGTTAGCTTAGGGTAATGATTTCTCATTTCCCTCTTGGAATGTCACAAGTGACATATACACATCTTTTTATACACACTAATTTTATTTAGTTGGTTGTAGGATGCATATATGGAGCAAATCACCCAAAATACCCCAATCAAGAATATTGTCCCCAATTTGATCTCGACACATATGGGGAGGTAGCATGCCTACCAAAGAAGGGTCATGCCCCTAAGTCTTCTTCCTTACCCTGTGTGTCCTAACACTTTTAGTTCCTACCTGGTAATTTCATTTTCAACTACTTATAACTTTTTTCCCTCAATTAAATGATGTTCATTTTTTAAAATAACCAATACTTTTACCTCCATGACTTCATTAGGTGCCACGTAGTGACAACTAATCATTTATGAATGTTAATCTGAGGGTGGAGATTGCTGACACGATGACTAAGTCAAGCAAGTTGATGACTGATTTATGTAGGTCAACTGCCGATTCTATCATTTCTAGGCTGAGGTTCTAGGGGAGTTCCAACACTATAAGCACTAGACTCAGCCCAACTTTCTAGTATTGGTAAAATGTGGGATCACAATGGCTAGCACCATTCCGCCTAGATAACACACTAATCCTCATCTAGCTGAGATAAGGATAAGAGTACTTGAAACTACACCTTGCCACGTCAATAACTGTCATTAGTATGGATTAGAATTTTAGGATATATTTGATTCATTCGGTAATTTGTAAATTATTAAGTACATTTTTATAGATATTTGATATTTTCAACAAATCATTTATTATTATTTATTTTTGGTTCATTTCTATTTTTTTATTTTTTAAATTTAATATAATAATTTAAAAATACAAAAAATATTTAAAAAATGCCCACCAAATAATCATGGCATAATTATTGTATGTGTCATCCTAATATTGTCATTTTGTTTAATTACTAAAGAATCCTAGTAATGTTTGTGACAATCTATATCATAGTATGCGATGATTTATCGACTGATGTTAATAATTGTTGCAAAATTTCATGGACATAATCACCACAGAATCATCACTACCAACATAATGAGTAGAATTTATTAGAACTTATATTTTCCAAGTGTAAGTTTGTTAGTTTACAAGGGTAATGGAAAGGTTGTGACTTTCTAACACTTGTGACTTTACTTGTAGAAAGGTTGTATCTCTACCAATACTTATGACTTTTCCTATGAAAGGCATGTCTTTTCTAACACTTATGACATTTCCTATGAAAGGTTATGTCTTGTCAAGCACTAATCATTTTATAAGTTGTACCCTAATCAATTTTTACACGGAACGGCCCTAGCCTATTTAGAAATGAAAAATCTAGCTCATTTATCTTAATAGTCTGAAAATTTTTTTGATAACATACTACCTCAGTTCCCTAGAATGCACCATTTTTTGAGAAAAAAAAAATCTCAAATCCAAATTTTGAGGAATGAGGTTTAATACATATAAAATTTGTCCACCATTAAGATAAATCATAAACAGCAAAGTATGGTGTAGATTCTTCATTTATAAACTATTTAACTTGGACAATTAATGATTTTTGAAATATAGGCATAATATGTATATATAATAACTGCAGATCCTTGCAATTACTATAGCATCCCTACTTCGAAAGGGGTCCCCTCTAGGAGTACTGTGGAACCAGAGTCTCATACTAGTTGTAGTTGGCTACTTAATTCCTTGTCCCCTTTAAAACCTTTCATGCATTTAGCTATTAAGCTAACATGCATTATTCATGCAATCACTTTGACTTGAATTTTACTTTTGAGAAATAAATCAAAATGTTGCTGTGGTGCTTATAAAACATTAACAAACAACAACTCAAGCATGAAATATAAGTGTATGTACTACAAGTAATAACCATGCACGTGAATCATTATATAAGTAAAGACTATGCGCATGCTTATAAGTAACTAAAATACTACTTGACCTAAAGACAATGGAGGCTAACTAGTATACATATCTATACTGAAAGCAACTACTGAGATCCATGCTCCAACCATGTCTTTCCTTATGCCACTAGCCTCTGTAGGCCATAAAAAACCAGTGTTAGCAATAAAAAACTTAATCGCTAAAACTAGAATCAATAAATGATTCACTAGGTGGTACCAGAATGAATGCACTAGCACAATAGCCCTTAACGATTGTCGGCTCCTTCCAAATAATATCTATGGAATAACACAAAAGGAAGTGAGAATCCAAAGATTCCCAGTAAGGGACTTGGGTACCTTCAAAGAAAAACAAAGGTAGTAAACAAAAATGTAAGGACATTCATATATATAATATTTGAAAATTTTGATGAGTTCAATGTAGTCTAGTGGTTAACATATGTGCACATATTTAGGTTCCTTTGAGACCCCTCCTTATCTTAGTCTTACCATGGACATAACCCTGTGCCTAGCGATCTCTGGCTTTTAACTCATTCCTAGTAAGGCTTAGCTTACTGACGTCCAAGTGAGCTTAGCTCACTGGTTAACCTTCCATTTGTTGTTCTACAGGTGAACATGGTGGATGCTCCTTGCTTCAGTTCCAAGGACCTCACTAGCTGTACAAGGCTCCCACATAGTACCTCGAGTGATTAGCTCACCAAGGTTGCTATTGTGCTAAGCCTCCACCAAACTGGCACACTAGGTTTCCACTTAGTGTCTTAAGCTAATAAGGTCACCTAGATAACTAAGGTACTAAGCCTCGCCCATTTAACCAACCAAGGATGTGCTAAGCTTTTACTTTGCCTGAAGTCACAACTTTGGTAGGCTACAAGTGCACTAAGCCTTCATCCATAGTGCTCTATTATCCATCATTACTTGCTTCACACTATTATGGTAGATTTGCTATGGATTGACTCAATAGGTTCCTTATAACCCTTAAAGTACATTAGGCTTTCTCATTGGTGTCTTAAGCTCTTAGGCACCAACTGGACTACCAATGGTACTAAACCCATTTAATCATCCTAATGGCTTTATTGTAGTGCTCAAAGCTCCTTCAAGGTTACTTTTTATTCATGCTTTATTTGTACCCAAGAAAACTTGATTAACAAACTTGTGCTCTGAAGAGCTATAGGGGTAGCTAAGATACCATTGGTCACCTTTAACACCAAAGCCACTTAGGCCCTATTAGCCCCTAAAAATGAAGGAAAATGCAATGAAACCTAGGACTATTCATGTTATGCCCCTCAAAACCTATTGTAAATAAGCCATAGGTGGGTGAAATAAGGTGTATCAGGCTATAAAACCTAGGAAAGATCTCTAAGAACATGGAGGATGGAGGTTTAAGGGAAGCATGAAGATGGCTTAGGTGGTAGACTTATTTGGGACCAAGGGTTGCTTGGCTAAGAAGAAAAGATGCATATGATACAAAAAATAAGTTTGGGGGCTCAAATGGAAGTTTATTGGGGTGGTTTGTTTAAGGGAATCATAGTGTGAAGGTTAGAATGCTTCATGCATGAAAGTAGGCTACCATGGCTAGCGTTAAGCCATTTTTAACGCCACTTGGCTAATTTTGGTTAATCAAATGCTTCCACTAACTTTTTCCACCCTAATATGGTTAAAGCTCCATTGTTGAAGGCTTAAGGTTGAACATCATGAAGGTTCTTAAAATGTTCTTGAGCTCCTATGTTTAATCCAAGGCAATTCAAGGAGCAAACTTATTGGTGAAGGTGGATTCATGAGCAAAACAAGTTAAAGAAGTGAAATTTGGTAACCAAGAGCAAAAAGAAGGCATGGTTTGAGCTATTGAAGATTCGGGCAACAAAGTTGCAAAAAGGGAAAAGAACCGTATGTGAATTCCCTAAGCATCCATAATTACCTATGTTGATTTAGTGGAATTCTTTGGCACTTAGGTGATGGTAGGCCTACTAAAGGATCCGAAGAGGCTATAGGGCTTAGGGTTGTAATAGCAACTTTGTTATGTGCTAATTAGCTATGTGGAAGGCAACCATTAGGACTCAAGGTTAAGTAGGCCAACTTAATTTTTGAGTTTGTGAGCTCTCAGATTATACTAAGTTCACATAAAATAGGTAAACCGAATTGAATATAGAGCTAAGGACATACTTGTTAGGCCTTGTTGGCTGTTTAATCAAGCTGGTGCTGTGAAGTGTGAGTTTGTGTGCTTTTGGGATTGATTGTGCTTACTGACCTTTATATTGATTTATTGAATATGTATGTATATACTTGTATTGTTTTTCTTGTCTTAGTGTCTTCTTTGTAGGAACTTGGATATGATTCATTTAAGTTTGAAACTTAGCCTATGTGTAGGCCTTAGAGGCTATATATGGTCCTTACTAATTTTATAATTCATGCCTTGTCTCTATATGTCACAGGGAAAGGCTTGCTTGAGAAATGGAGAGACTAGTGTATTTTGTGTTTACTTGGGTTAGGCATGGTAATATGCTAATCCTTGTATATTGCTCAATGTTCTAAGTTCCAAGTATTACTTGTATTGCAAGCTAATGAGTAGATTGCATTACTTGCAGGCTCTTAGAAGCTATGAGTTATGGGAACAAGCCTAGGTTGGATGGTAATGCTTATATAGGGTTTTGATGTTGTTTTTGTGTGTACTTGTGTTTTTGGGTCCAATTTGGACTAGGGTGGCCTTGGGTAGGCCTACTAAGACATGTAATGTCCATTTGCATGTATAACTTGAGATTTTGAAAACAAATGCTAGTGGCTTCGGTTATCATGCATAATATGAATGATTGGATGGGCACTATGTTTTTTTGAAGCATGTTTTCATCCTAGGCACCTAACATATTTAGTTGAGATTGTTTCATATGAACGTTGAGTTAGGTGCTGGTAAGCATCCTAGGGCACGCCCTTTGTGTCTTGGCAGTGTCCAAGGTGTGCCCTAGTGCCCATGCTATATGTCTTGGTGCACTTAGTGATAAACCCCTACATGTCGAAGAGGCACCTAGGGTGCCCTGCCCATATGTCTAGTTCATGTTAGACACTTAGAAAATTATACAAGGATCTAAACCAGATAGTGATTTCTTGAGTACATATGCTACTCATTTTTTGTTTTAAGGTCCATAAATGGGCTTTAGCCAGTGTTAGAAATGACAATTCTGTTAGTGTTGTGCCCAAAAAGCCAATCATGAGATGATTGTATTTTTGCACAATGAGTCATTATATTTTATTGAGGCATTAATCCAACAATTATGTTTGTTGTTTTGTTTCTGCATAAATTTACAAACATAATTGTAACCCTAAAATAATGATATTCTTAAACGTCCTTAGTCTAGTATTATTGTGGAGCGGGTTGCAATAATACATAATGACTAGCATATGTGGAGACTAATATGAGATATGTAGTCTACATATGGGTACAAGTTGGAGAACTTGTGTACTGGACCGACCCACCATGAGAACACTACATGGATCGTTATATGAGTGTCATAAGTGATTCTCATAGTGATCATGGTATATGTAGTCCTTCGACCTAAGATCATCAAGGTTCCCTACATGTGAGTCACATACTTTGATACTTTCCTTTGTTGCTCGTAACTAAGTGAACTTGAAGGAGGTCATTGGGTATGTCACATATCATGCGGAGGGATTTGTATGATCAAGATGGGATTTGTCCCTCCTATGTAACGGGAGTGATATCTTCGGGCCCTTGATAGAGTGAGACTTAGAAAATGCATGGCCATGCTCGGATGAGTTGATATACGATATCAATGTCATCAGCTTAAGTTAGTTTACTCGGTAATCAAGAAACCAAACATTGGGCTATACGAGAGTGACACATTCCATGTCTCATGCTTAGTCTTGATATCTTGGACAAAGGGACAATGGCATATATCAATGATGATCATAAAGGTTTAGTCGAATCATCGACAATCTTGTCACTTGGGTAGCAATGATGTGTTGCTAGACACCGCTCATTGCTTATGATCATAAATGTGATTTATGATCATTGCCAACATAGCAAGAGCCTATTGGGTCGCACACATAGAGCTATTTGGATCATTAGAGTGCATGGGCTAATTATTTGGGTTATGGTTTCACTTTAATTTCGTATTAATAATGGGCCAAAGAGTTGAGCCATTAGTAAGCCCGAAATTAAATCCTAATTGGATTAGGGCTTTGAAACCCAATAGGCCTGGAAGTTGAGTCTCACTATAAATACAACTTTTAAGTGAGAAATTTGCAGGTCTCCTTGCCTTAGCCTCCAAAAAGGACAGCCACACTCTTCTCTTGCAATTCCTTGGAGGACGCAAGCTAGCACTGCGAGAGCAAGAGAAACGCATCTACCGGGACGTGGTGGAAGCATAGTGATCTCGAGAGGCTCGTGTAGATACCATAGAGAGCCTGAACACGTCAACTATTCAGGTTTTGTGATTCGACTCTACAGTTCAGTGAGAGATCTCAACCGAAAATTAGGTATGAAAATTTTCGAACACCCGGTTTACCTCGTTTCACTTGGATCCTGGAGGGTTTCGGTTAAATTCCGCTGCGCTGTTTGGCTCCCGAAACCCATCAAATTCAAGCTTGGATGAAAGCATGAATTTGTAGTCCTTCTTTTCACCTTCATGTGGAATCTTGAATCACCTTAACCTAACACCCAAACAAAAAGTTATGGAAAAAAACACAATAGCATATCAATGCTGTCTAGAAATGTCTATGTGGCACAATAGGCATTAACTCTTGAATTCCTAGAGTCGGAGACTTGCTTCATAACATGTTTGAGGGCACTTTAAGCCACCTAAACCTGCATACTACTACTCAACAAGCTCGAATTTGTGATGACTACCATAATAGGCCTTGGATATGCAAAACTAACAAATTTTTAAGACTCTAAACATGACTTACTAGACCATTGTTTCATACAAGTCCATCATGAACAAATCCTCACCATAACAATGCATATCTCACAAACCACTTGAAACCAACATTCAAGAAACTAAGACATGGATTAGAAGAGTATGTAAACTAAATCCTTTACCCCAATTAAGAAGAACAAGGAAGAAATCAAGCATCCACAAGTAACAAAGGTTTCACAACAGTGTTCCTTTGGTTCCAAGCAAAATCCAACATATAAGGCACCAATTCAAGATCAATCAAGCAAGACCCAAGCTCATACAACCTCAAGAAACCAAAAACAACTCAAGAACAAAGAAGGCAAAATGTTTTCTAGGCTCACCAAGCTTAAAAATGTGATCCAATAGCTTCCACACCAAAACTATGCAAAAATAAGCTCTTCTTGCTTAGGTACCTCATGAGACTTTGATTTCCTCCTAGAATTGATGATTTAGGTGAGATTTGGCCATGGAATTTGATAGGAGAGGGAGAGATGTGGGAATGGAAGGTTGAAGATTATGAATAAAGAATCCCAAATGTCCCAAACTGGCTTAAAAAGCCATATCCTAACTTTTGCCTTTCAACTTTTTTAGTTTTTGCAAAAGAACCAAATGTTCAAATAGTAAGACTAGCTTAGGCAATTTTGCCCCAAGTCTTCATTTATTACCACTTAGGTCCAAAAGAACAACTTATGAGCTTTAAAAATCAAACTTATCACCTCAAGGTGTAAAATGACCATTTTCCCCTTCAGTGAAAGTTAGGTGCCAAATTGATATAGGAACAATCTACTTTTTTAAACACTTACTTGTCTTCCTTATTCAAACTAATTGAGGCATTAAACTAGGTATTTTGAACTATTTAACATGTCTAACTTGACTGTTGAAGCATTGATGCCTAGACGGCAGTAACGTTCTCCCCATCTTATAGAATTTGGCCCTTCGAATTGAATCTCTCTACCTTGAAATGAAACCTATGACATGGTGCCAGCATATCCTGACCAAACTTAGCAAGGGGCACAACTTCACAACTACTCACCCAGTGCTCAGCTTGCTTAACTAATGCCCTTCGGCATTCAAGTTAGGCCCTTACTTGTATAGGTACTACAGTTGTTGTTATACTTTATGCTCATGCCATACAACAACCACAACTACACTACTCACTATTCCCCCACCTTGCCTGACCTTGCTCAGTCTAAAAACACCTTCATGCTGCTTCACTTTGAAGACTATGGAATAGTACTCAATTATTCTCAACATACAAACACTACTAAAGGATCTCCAATAGTTAACTCTATCTCTCTATGTCTAGTGATCAACAACTTTTCCTTACTTCTCTTGGTGCCAAAACTTTGTAGTGCAAGTTAGCTTAACAAGTTTAAAACTTGTCCACTAATACCTACACTAGAGAAGTCTTAGCCTAGGTCTAGTACCTAACAGTCTTGCTATAAAACCTCTTTGTGTAAGATAGCTTAATAAGCATGAAGCTTGCCCAGTAACTCTTGCATTGATGGTTCTTCACCATAGGTTTAGCACTCACCTTACTAGACAACCACTAGACTAAGTATGCTACCTGTGTGCAATGGCCTCACCATAACACACCTTTAGCATTGAAGGTGTACTCCAATCCATGCTCCACTATGCTCTAAAGCTCTTCTATTCATGTCATTTACAAAAAGTTGTAAGTCTTGGAACACTAGAGAATATGAGTCATCGGTGTTCCTCTTAGTTGGCCCCTACGTTTCAGGCATCTTAGTGGACTATGCTAGATATGCATGCACTACTGAAGCATTGCAATCCTACTTTCCTAACCACTCTAGAGTCCATTACAATTGCATTACTACCAAAAAGAGTTTCTCCAGCAAAAAAAGCTAGAACCTCCAAGTGGCTAGCAGTCCTTGGCCTTCATTCGTACCTTGTTGGCTTAGATCTCATAAGACCCAATAATGGGATACCAATATGCCACTTGAACCAAATTCTTGATGCTTTTGTCACTCTACTCAGAGTATCCTTGATACACGAAGCCTACACACTAAGTCTTCCTTAGCCTATAATCAAAGCCTAAGTAACAACACATACCATGAACTACACCATACAAAGCTATTATTGGGATGATGAGTGGATGTGATCTATCACCATAACATAATTTTACAAGGAGGGAGAACTGACTTCATCACTTTACTTGATTCATTATTAGGAGATGGTTACCTATGGAAAACTACTTGAGTGGCCTATCTGCTACAACTCCACCTAGTGCATTAAAGAGTTTTGTATGCACTTTTGGATGGGTACTATCCCTTCAAATTATAAGCCTTAACTGCTAGCCCATTATATAGTTTTTTATGTTACTGGCCCTTCCTTTATGAGGCATTAGGGTCTACTGAAACACACATTTACTTTTGGCTCTCAACTAGCTTAACCTGACCATCTTTTACTATGGTTTTAACCTTTGACTTTCCTTTGCTCAAATGGATGCCGACAATTATCGGAGGTCACAAACATGGCCACATAAATGCAACTGTACCTATACTAGACATAGCACTTTGACTACTAAGTGAATCACTTATCTAGGTGGGAGATTTCACTATGGTTATTCTAGGCCATCTCTTGACCAGTCATAGTGAACTCTTCTTTATGGGCCTATGAACTCTACCCTGAAGAGTCTAGACAAAGCTTACTCTTCCTAGCTTTACTTGGTTATCCCTAACCCAAGGTTCAACTTTTCACCAACTTACTGGCACTAAAAGTAATCGATGACTGCCTCAACCTCTTTGGTTCCACCTAGGGCCCCTTACTTACTTGACTAGCCTCACTAATTGAGCACTTTTCTCTCACAAGTCACCTTGGTGGGCCTCAACTCCACTTAACCTTAGGATGATGACTAAGAATCAGATGTTATCCCTTGGTCCATGGCAGTCGTTCCTATTGGTTAGGTTCACTTATTACCACCAGATAGTTGAGAACAACCCTAAGCAACTATTTGACTCTACTGGACTAAGGTATATAACTAATGAGTGAATGATCCCATTCAACCATTTACCCTTTGGACACATTCTTCACTCCTCACCTCTTTTGCCATATCCACCAGCATTTCACAATTAGAAATGGAAATTGAAACGTACCTATTTACCTTTTTAAGAATTGGCTAAACTACTCTGCTACTAGGCTAGTCTAAAGAACTCATCTAGTTATTTAGCCAGCTATTAATATCATCTAAGCCAACCAAGCTAACTTATGAAAGAATGTATCCTATGGAACCTTAGAACACTTGTAATCTAAGGCATTCAAGCCAGTACTTGTATGGCTTTACTAATTAGCAAATGGCGCCTAGGGTTTTGTGTATCACCCTAACACTTAGTGCATTTTTGCGTTATAATGCACTTGGGTTCACCATTAGCCCCATTCATGAAAACTACCCAACATACCAAACAAGACTAAGCCAGTAAACTAATGCTAGAATCATAAACAATAAATTAAGTTACTAGTGAAAGGTTAGGAACTTACCTCGCAATAGTTTTGACCTACCCGTGAGTTTACTGTTACTACCTGTCAAGTGTGGCACCTGTATGGCGGTTGCCTACCCTAACCATTTAATTGGCAGAGGTGAAACCCAAACTACTGCTTTGGTGTACTAGGTAGATTCCTTATGGCGGCTACTAATGGGGATTTCTTCCTAGGCTGGCTTTATCTTAACCAAGTCAATGACCACTTCTAGTTTGATGACCTATAAGACCACAAAAATGAATTTCATTGGTACAAGGATTAGAGGAATGTACTTCTTACACCTTGGGCATAAGCCTTGCTTTCTTCATGACCCATTCTCGATCTTTAACTAATGTTTGAACTATGGGCCTGTTGCCCAGCTCCAACTATCTTGGGTGAGCCAACCTCAACCTTACAAATTGCGTGTTAAACTCCACTAACTCTTTTATGAAAGCTAATGCCTTTCTAAACCACTTGTAGGTTTCTCCATATCCAAGTTCGTAGGGAACCTTTCTAGTGCTAGCTTAAGGCCTTGGCGGTTTTGGGTCTCAAGCTTCTATTCTCGTGGAAAAATATACAAGAGTGCTCATTCATTCTACTTTATAGCCTACATAACCGAGAGTTTTATTTTCTCAGTTAGTGCATCCTCTTCTCTTTTGGTGCAGCTTTACCCACCCAAAGTTGATGGGTTCAACTTTTGAAACTATAGGTGACTCCCCACCCAAGAGATCTCACACCTCCCCATTCTACAGATCTGGTTGCCTACCTCATTTTAAGGTTCTAAAAGCTTTCACTTAGGATGGTGGTCACATCCCAGTACGTTCACCAAGGCACTACCTCTACCTTGGAGCAAGCCAAACTACCTACCCCAATATTTCCATAACTAGACTGCAAGGATCCACTAAGGAACCCTAAACGTCTAGAGCTGCACCAAACTTAGTTTCACGCACCAAACTTAGTTTCACCATCATTACCTGCATCCAAAGCTAGATAGTGCACATAAAATATACAAACTATTGGTTAGTGCTAACTATCCTAGCACAAGGACAACATCTTGATCTTAGCCACCTAACCCTTCAATGACTCCGAATTAAGTCTAGAACCTTGCTTTGATACTACCTACAGTGTCCCAAATGGGGTCCTCCTAATAATACTACAGACCTGGAGTCTCATAAAAGTTGTAGTTGGTTAATTAATTACTTGCCCCATTTAAAACCTATAATGCATCTAGTGTTACCCACTCTATGGTAGTCTAGTTATTGTGCCAAAATTCTGCATTTAAAACTCCCAGGATTGGTATGTTCTGTAGGCTATCAGAACAATACCCTTAATGTGCATACCCAAGTGGCCCTATTGGGCACTATGTAAATGCATGCATATTAGTCCAACCATTACACACATATTGAGATTTTATGCACACCATGGCATCAACGAAGGAAAACACTAGCACAGGTCTTAATCTTAGCTGCCACACATTAGACAATCTTATTAAGTGTAAGTGACCAACCACTACACTTAAAACTTCTTCCAAAAACAACTGTATTAATATAGCCATATAACCCCCTATTTTATTTGCTTCATCATCAATTAGAGTCTTTATTCAAACCAAGGAATTTTTTTTTACATCAATAGCCCACGTATGGACCAAGTTATGGATTTTTTAAGTTGGTTACAAAATTTTGACCGAATGAACAATAACTTAGCCAAATTTGCAACATCATATCTTTGGATACTGGGCTCCAAATTCATAAATTAAAAATCCCATATCAACCTATAGATGTGTTCTAAATGTGGTCAAAATTTCATAGCAAGATTCATTTTATACATTGAGATATTAAACTTTAGGTACAGGGTCAAAAATCTAGCCACTTTTGGACCATTTTGCCCATACAAATTTTTCAAACCATCCAAAATATATCATTCACAAGGGGTAAGCCCTCCAAGGATATCCCATATATGTCCAATACACGTAGGAAATACATTGTCTTGCATTTAACAACAATATGTGGCCAAAACAGAATTTACAAGTAAGTAGCCTATCATTCACACTTAGGCAGCTTTGCACCACATTACATACATAGCCAAAAGATTACTCAAATGTTCACATACTTGTCTCATTTTACATGCACTACATGTACATGCATACATACACTACAAAATGGTATTAACTCATCTAATTACACACCCTAAGTTTTAGGAGTGTCTGAGGCACAATGGACTCCAGAAACATGATGCTAGAAAGCTGTTGCATAACACAATAAGCACCATCACTAAAATACCAAATGCACTCCTAAAATCACCAAACTTTCCAGATCACAACTAGACATATGGAATTTTAAGTACCTGAAATTTTAGATCAAAAATTAAACCAAAAAGGTCAGTTTGAATGTGATCTTTCTGCTAGACCTGAAATGGGCAGATTTGAGAGGAGTAAGTTTCATTGTGAAACTTAGTAAAGGTAACACTTGTACTCTTAAGGAAATGTGACCTTCATTAAAACTTTCATCAAAAGACACTAAAACAAAAAACCAAAATACATATGTACAAGATATAGCAACCAAATGCAGCAGCCATTCACAACCAACAAACACATGAAATGCGGCAGCAACATAAACCATAGGTTAGTCCATAAAACATGCAACAAACACAAGTAAATCCCTATAGCAGCCCTCCTCAAACTTAAGCTTGGTATTAGGAGAGTTTTAACACTAGTTAGTACTAACTTTGGGTCCTTAGATTTGTTGCCATCACTGTGCACTTCACACTAGGTCACAAAACCTTCACTAAGTGCACTCCCCTCACTAAGCCTGATTCATCAAGCACTTGGCTCTCTTCCAAACTTAGCCCTAGCTCCATGGATGTTTGAAAATACAATAAACATTTCATGAGAGCAAGAGAACTCCTTACCTTGATGCGTATGCCGAAATTGGAGCTTGATCCTTGGTGAACTCAAGTTTTAGCACCAAATAGCTCCCAATTGCCTTTTCTTGCTTTCAATTCAAACTAATTGCAAGCTTGGATGTATGGTGGCTGTGGAAGAAGTGTGTAGGAGGGTGGGCTGCGTCCCTTGGTTGGTATGGCTGAATATGAGAGAAGAAAAGATGGTCTTGACTACTTAAATGGTCTAAAGTTCATTAAACACACTTAAGTAGTCTTAACCTTACTTTATGTCATTTTCCTTGCTACAAGACCATGGTTTATTAACCTTGACCCACATTTGACTTCCTTATTCCATGCCTTAGTTACCCTTCCTAGTGTGGGATAATCCCACAATTTCACCATTTAACTTAAGTCAAAGACATACACATCTTAGAGCGTACATTAGAACACTTAGGTCCTTTATGCCTTTTCGTGTTTTCTTTGTCCTTAGTTGTCTTCCATAAGCAATTGGTCATCCAATAGGACTTTCATACCATTCATATCCTTCTCATAATTCTCCAAATCTCTTTTGTGAAAACTTTGCAATTGAGTACCCAAATTTTCAAAATCTTACAAAAAAGTCCATAGGTTGCTTGACAAACAAGCAATCCTTAAGGCTTTTCTTGGGAGCCAAGTTACCAACTTAGAACACTTTTAAGGGGATGTTGATCATGTGCTTTACCCCTCACACTTTAATCACTTTGGTGAGAATTATACAATATAATGCTTCTCAACCATTATGCCACACTTTGTAATTCTCCCATTTTTGTGAGGTGGTTTCATCTAGTCATTAACCTAATATGCACTATGCATGCAATCACTTTGACTTGAATTTTGAATTTAGAAAATAAATCAAAATGTTGCTACAGTGCTTATAAAACATTAACAAACCAAAAGTCTAGGATAAAATATAAGTGTATTTACTAAAAATAATAACCATGCATCTGCATAATAACATAAGTAAAGACTACGCACATGCTCAAGAGCAACTAAAATACTACTCGAACTAGAGGCATTGGAGGCTAACTAGCATACATATATATACTAAATGCAACTAACAAGATTTTTGCTCCAACCATGTCCTTGTTTGTGCCACTAGCCTCTGTAGGCCACAAAAAACTATATTTAGCAATAAACAACTAAATAAGTAAAACTAGAATCAACAAATGATTCACTAGGTGGTTACCCGCATGAATGCACTAGCACAACAATCCTCAATGGTTGTCAGCTCCTTAAAGATAATATCTGTACAATAACACTAAAGGGAGTAAGAATCTAAAGATTCCCAGTAAGGGGCTTGGGTACATGCAAAGAAAAATAAGACCTGCAAACAAAATCCCAAGGACATTTTATATATATATATAATATCAAAACTAATATTGGCCAAATGTAGTCTTAGGGCTAAGATATATACTTGGGTCCCTTTGTAACTTCTCCCATAGTAGTCTTCGCACGGACGTCGCCCCGTGCTTAGTGAGTTCTAGCCTCTAACTTTCTCCTAGCAAGGCTTGGCTTGTTGATGACCTAGTGAGATTAGCTCACTAGTTAACCTTCCTTTATTGTTGTACAGATGAACATGGTGGATGCTCTTTGCTTGAATTCCAAGGAACTCACTAGGTGTGCTAGGCCCCCATATAGTGCCTCGAGCCATTTGCTCATCTACATCGCTATGTTGCTAAGCCTCCGCCAAACTAAGTGCACTAGTCTCCCACTTGCTATCTCAAGCTACTACGCTTACCTAAATAACCAAGGTACTAACCCTCACCCATTCAACCAACCAAGGATGCACTAAGCTTGTAGTTGTGCCTTATGTCACAACTTTCCTAGGCCATAAGTACACTAAGCATTTATCCATGGTACTCAACTATCCACCATTAGTTGGTTCACACTACTATGGTAGATTTGATATGGATGGAATGAGTTTACTAGGTTCTAAAGAACTCCTCATCTACACTAGGGTTTCTCATTGGTGTCTTAAGCTCTAAGGCTCTAACTAGACTACTTATTATGGCCTTACTAGTGGGAAGCATGCTTGAGGAAGGTAAAGTGCTCTAAATTAAGTTTGGAACCTTAATTAAACTTTACATAGCAAGAATAGGAAAGTTTAGCAAAGTTCACTAAGTTCCGAGAAGTTTAATGCACTAAATGAGGTTCGGGGGTAAAATGGTAATTTTGCATTTAGACAAGTCGAGCTAAGTCCCAAGTGGTTAAAAATGAGTTTTTATAACTTAAATTTTAACTTTAACCCAAACTTAGTTGAAATAAACAAAATCAATCAAGAATGACTAAGGTTATCAAAAGGCGGGGGGTTTAAGTGTTCCATGTCTAATACTTTGGTGGCTTAAGTGTTAAACATGGTTTATAAGATGGTAAAGTGGGGGGATGGCTGCCATAACCCGATTTCATCCTTCACACCATCATTCCTTCACCAATTGGAGCCCAAAATCAAGAGTTTTTGTTGAAAAGAGAAGCTACCATAAGTATATAGGCCATTGGAAGCTTATTTCAAGCATAAAATCATGGTTTTGAAGCTTGGAAGCATGTTTTCTTCTATCCCCTGCTTTTGATACGAGGAAATCAATGTGTTCTTGATTGATTTCATGTTTATTAGTTGATTGTGGGATTGGGTTTTGGTTAGAAGTTAGTAACTTGATGTTTTGTGCAGATATTTGCTTGGAACTAGGTGGAGCTTTGTAGGACTCAACTTTTTGAGGAAGAGTTACTTGTTTCTTGCTTGTGAAGTGCAGTTAAGGTAAGGGAGTTGTGTTTTCGAGTTCAATTAATGCTATTGGTGACACGGCCGTCCCTGGCCCCTACCCAGGACACCTGTGAGAACTTGGTCTCACAGCGGATTGCAGTTGGTACTCGTTGATATGTGCGTGGATTAAATCCATGTCATTAGTTGATTATCCTAGAATATGCAATATGCATGCTCTTTATGCCTTGACGGGTTGTTTAAAACCATAAAATGTTAATGTGGCTACAACTTTTCATATAAAACAAGTAGAGCAGTCAAAGCATACAAATCAACCTTTATATGAGTTAACTACACATAGCAACATGCATGAGCATTCATACATATAGTAGCTAATGCCCCCGCCCAGAAAGCAATCCTCGAGTCCACGACTCTTCATTTCATAACTAAGGAGGCAACTAAAGTACTGTGTACACACACAAAATTCTCTACTGAGATCTTCTCATACTAACTCCCACCTTGGATGTGAATCCCAGTGGCGAGCTTTAGAGACTCCTCTGGAACCAACTAGGTCTAGCTATGCTTGACTATGTCCAATGTGCACTAGGCTCTATAACCAATGAGCAATTTAGTTAGTACTGTGCAAGACCAACAAGCATCCAAACAAATAAATACTAGAATCATCAAAACTCAGGTATTGTACCTGTGCACCAAAAACTACTACCAGAGTAACCCTCAACGGTCACTCAGCCCAACTCCTTCTGTATCTGTACAACAAAACAGTAAGGATGAGAATCCAAGATTCTCAGTAACGGTTAACCTCATGTACCAATAGTGAAACTGTGGACATATATGAAATAACTCATGCATACTCTCTGCTAGCTCTCGCAGTGTGAGGGACCTCTATATAAGTAAATATATGGATATGCATCCTAGAATATGCAATATGCATGCTCTTTATGCCTTGACGGGTTGTTTAAAACCATAAAATGTTAATACGGCTACAACTTTTCATATAAAACAAGTAGAGCAGTCAAAGCATACAATTCAACCTTTATATGAGTTAACTACACATAGCAACATGCATGAGCATTCATACATATAGTAGCTAATGCCCCCGCCCAGAAAGCAATCCTCGAGTCCACGACTCTTCGTTTCATAACTAAGGAGGCAACTAAAGTACTGTGTACACACACAAAATTCTCTACTGAGATCTTCTCATACTAACTCCCACCTTGGATGTGAATCCCAGTGGCGAGCTTTAGAGACTCCTCTGGAACCAACTAGGTCTAGCTATGCTTGACTGTGTCCAATGTGCACTAGGCTCTATAACCAATGAGCAATTTAGTTAGTACTGTGCAAGACCAACAAGCATCCAAACAAATAAATACTAGAATAATCAAAACTCAGGTATTCTACCTGTGCACCAAAAACTACTACCAGAGTAACCCTCAACGGTCACTCGGCCCAACTCCTTCTGTATCTGTGCAACAAAACAGTAAGGATGAGAATCCAAGATTCTCAGTAACGGTTAACCTCGTGTACCAATAGTAAAACTGTGGACATATATGAAATAACTCATGCATACTCTCTGCTAGCTCTCGCAGTGTGAGGGACCTCTCATATATGTAAATATATGGATATGCATGCTTGGATCCCGAAGGACCGCTCCTCACATAATTTTCTTACTTTCTCACGGGCGTCACTCCGTGGCTCACAAGTCTAGCTCTCAACTTGTGCCTCATAAGCCTTAGCTTATGCCTGACTTATTATATAGCCACTCCTTAACTTTGTTGTGCAGGGGAATTGTGGTGAGAACTATGTAACTAGGTTATTAAACCTCATAACCTTGGTGCATTTGAAGCCTCTCCCTACAACCCCGTGATTTCCAACACTGCCAAGTTGCCAAGGGTTCTAAAACTTACACCTCAAGCTCATGACACTTGGTTATATTCACTTGCAACTTAGTTTCCTTGCTTACTCAACAAGTAACCTCAAAACTTTTCAAAACTCAAGGAAACTCCCACTTCTCGAGGGACTTCAGGAAGTCTCGAAGTACCCCCGGCATACTTGAGGCCCAAGGTACCTAAAGGACCCCCTTGGGACTCACCTCAATCATCCTAGCAAAATGTGCAAAATTCTGCCTTTAAAAATTATCCTCACTTTGATTCAAAACAACTTTAAATATTGGGCATTTTAGATGTTTCTAAAGCTTGGAAGTGATAGTACTCTATCTTAGCTTCGTGTGGAACTTTGAATCACCTCAATCGGACGCCCGAGCGAGAAGTTATGCTAAAAGCAAAATCAGGTCTCCAATGTTGTCTTGGCAACGCGTCGCCACAGTTGTTGACATTCTGCGAACCTTTTCCCAATTGGCAACGCGTCGCCAATTATGGGTACCTCTTGGTGACGCATCGCCAATCTGCGAAACTGCAGAATTGGCATGCATTTTGCTGCTATGACCTTTGGCTACTTAGTACACATATCAAACATGCATAAAAAGCCACCAAACTTCACGCACACATAGTTCATGTTGCAAGGAACATAACCAACTATCACAATGCCATTAATGATGCTCTATAGCATCATTAAATCTTCCTCAAACCTCATAGTTCACCACAATTCAACCAAAACTCATACTCAATGCTATGGCTAATTTGAATCAATTTCTTACAACAAACTCAAGCCACAAGCATTGTTCAAGCCTAAAAACACTACTCCCTTACCTCAACTCCAAGATACAAGCTACAATCATTCCTCTTTTCAAGCAACCAAGTGCAAGAAATCCTCACCTAAGTTCCAATCAAAACCAAAGCACCAAACATCACAATCTTCCTCTCTAACCAAAACCCAAGCCTCAATTCACTCAAATAACATAGAATTAACCAAGAACACAATGCTTACCACGTATCAAAAATAGGGGAGTAGAGAAATCATGCTTCCAAGCCTCCAAACCTTGTTTTCTAGCTTGAAACAAATTCCTCTTAGTTGGTATCCTTGGATGGCAACTCTAGGAATCAAGATCACTTGATTTCTAGCTTGAATTGAGAGAGAAATGAGTGCTTGAGAGGGGAAAACGTGGTTATGGCAGCCATTAGCCACCTTTCCCTTCTTAAACCCTCACTCAACCCCTTAACCCCTCTAATTTACAACCCTTAAACACATAAACCCCCATCTTTTAACACATGCTCATTTCTTGATTAATTCTTGTTATTGTTTCAAGTTTGAGTTAAGGTTAAAGGTTAAGCTACAAAACTTAACATAAAACACTCGGGACCACGCTCGGTTACTCAGGATGCAAAATTACCATTTTACCCCTGCTCCTCATCTAGTGCTTAAACCTCCTTGGAACTTAGTGAATTTTGGTAACTCCTTTATTCTAGCTTTGTAAACTTGAAATAAAGTTCTAAACTTAATTTAGAACATTTTACCTCTCTCGGGAGTGCTGACTACTAGGAGGTCCATAACAATTGGAATGAGTTTTCTTGATGAATTTGAGTAGTTCTAGCAATAGCATTAGTTAGTGGACAAGGTTGAATTATGGTGGACTATGAGGTTTATGATGATTAGGATGATGTTATAATGCATCCTAGATTGGCTTGTGATAGTTGGTTGTGGTCTATGCAACATGTTTTACATGTATGTGAAGTTTGGAGGCTATCCAAGCATGTTTGATATGTTTGGGAAGTGTCCCAAGTTTATAGCAGCAAAACTGGGAATTTTCTGTGCTGTCACAGGTATTGGCAACGTGTCACCAACCGTCGCCAGTACCCGCGATGCGTCACCATGACAGGAAAACTGGTAGGACGTTATGAACTTTGTGAAAGGCATATTGGTTGAAATTTCCAGTTTTTGCTAGGAAGGTCAAAAGGATACCAAAGAGGGTTCTTAGGGTACCTTGGGGTCTAAGAATTCCGGTGGTACTCCAAGACTTACAAAAGTCCTTTGCGATCAAGAAGTTTTCTTGAGTTTTGTAACATTTGATGGTTACTTATACTACAAGCAGGAAAACTAGTTACTGAGGATCACAAATAAATGCCACTAGATTGGGTTAGAGGTTTAGAGCCCTTGGTAACCTAGCCATGCTATTAGCCATGAGGTTGCCAGGTGAAACCTTAGTGCACCTAGTCTACAAGGTCTTTATGGCTTAGTCTACAATAGTCCTACCATATTGCCCTTGTACAACATAAACGGGAGAGGTTCAACTAGTGATTTATCACTAGTTAGGCTGGCAAGCTAAGCTTGCTAGAGGACAGGGCAATGCCTTGTAGTTCAAGGACTAAGATAAGGAGAGGTCTCAAGGGACCTCGGTATATGCATATATTAGACCCTCAACCTATATGAGCTCACAGCAGATTACATGTGTTATCATATGTGGAGTTCTTAGTAATTTTCTTGTAGGTATAGTGAAGACCTTTACTGAGAATGTTTAAATTCTCATTCTCGACCTATGTTGTGCAGATTTTGAAGTTGTTGGGTCGGGTAACCACTGAGGGTTATCACAGTAGTTAGCTCTTGTTGCAGGTATTGTACTTGAGATTCTCTATGATTCTAGCCTACATAGGCAACTTGTTGGTTAAGTAATAGGACTAACTACAGTCTTTCTTTGGCTGCAGAGCCAAGCACCACATGGACAAAGACTTTTGTGACTCACCACTAGGACTTGCATCCAAGGTGGGAGTTAGTTCAAGAAGATCTCAGTTGAGGCTTGTATACATAGTACTCTTAGCTGCCTCCATTGTCTATATTTTGAGGAGTCCTAGACTCTAGGCTTGCTCTTAGGTAAGGGCATTAGTCTACCTTATGTATGAATGCTCCCACACAGTTGTTATGTGTAGCAAACTCACATAAATGTTGAATTTGTATGCTTTGGCTATTTGAACTTATTTTCTTTGGAAACATTTTAGCCAAGTCAATGTCTTATAAAATTTTGTTAATCCAAGTCAAAGCATGAAAAGCGTGCATTTTGCATATTATAGGTTAATCAACTAGTATCATGGGATTTTAATCCGCGCACATATATAACCAGCCAATTGTAACCACCGTGAGACCAGCTCTTATAGGCTTCCTGGGCAGGGGCCAAGGATGGCTGTGTCACTACCAATAGTACTAAACCCCCTTAATCATCCTAATGAACATATTGTAGTGCTCAAAGCTCTATCTAGATCACTTTCGTTCATTCTTTGTGCCCAAGAAAACTTGATTAATAACCTAGTGCTTTGAGTAGCTATGTGTAGGGTTTCGGAAGCCAAACAAGTCAGCGGAATATAACCAAAACCCTCCATGATCCAAGTGAAACGAGGTAAACCAGGTGTTCAAAATTTTCATACCTAATTCAGTTGAGATCTTTCACCCTACTATTGAGTTGAATCACAAAACCTGAATAGTTGACGTGTTCATGCTCTCTACGGTATCCACATGAGCCTCTCGAGATCACCATGCCTCCACTACATCCCATTTGATGCGTTTCTCTTGCGCTCATAGTGCTAGTTTGTGTCCTCCAAGGAATGGCAAGAGAAGAGTACGACTAGAACTTTTGGGAGGCTAGGGCAAGAGCTACGAATTTCTCACTATATGTTGTATTTATAGTGAGACTCAACTTCCAGGCCTAATGGGTTTCAAAGCCCTAATCCAATTATGTTTAATTTTGGGCTTAATAATGGCTGAACTTTTGGACCAACTATTAACACGAAATTATCATGAACCATAACCCAAATAAATTAGCCCATGCACTCAAATGATCCAAATAGGCTTTATGTGTGTGACCCAATAGGCCCTTACCATGTTGGCAATGATTATAAGCATTGAGCGGTGTCTAGCAATACGTCATTGCTACCCAAGTGACAAGATTGTCGGTGATTCGACTAAACCTTTATGATCATTATCCGTATATGTCATTGTCCCTTTGTCCAAGATATCAAG
Source organism: Aquilaria sinensis (assembly GCA_005392925.1). NCBI lineage: Eukaryota > Viridiplantae > Streptophyta > Magnoliopsida > Malvales > Thymelaeaceae > Aquilaria > Aquilaria sinensis. The sequence continues at coordinate 1,037,385 of SMDT01001473.1, read as the reverse complement.
ACTAAGCATGAGACATGGAATGTGTCATTCTCGTATAGCCCAATCTTTGGTTTCTTGATTATTGAGTAGATTAACTTAAACTGATGACATTGATATCGTATATCAAGTCATCCAAGCATGGCCATACATTTTCTTAGTCTCACTCTATTAAGGGGCTCGATGATATCACTCTTGTTACATAGGAGGGACAAATCCCATCTTGATCATACAAAACCCTCTACATGATATGTGACATAACCAATGACCTCCTTCAAGTTCACTTAGTTATGAGCAACAAAGGGAACTATCAAAGTGTGTACTCACATATAGGGAACCTTGATGACCTTAGGTCAAAGGACTACATATACCATAATCACTATGAGAATAACTTATGACACTCATATAATGATCTATGTAGTATTCTCATGGTGGGTCGGTCCAGGACACAAGTCCTCCAACTTGTACACATATGTAGACTACATATCTCATTGTAGTCTCCACATATGCTAGTCGTTACGTATTATTGTAACCCACATCATTATAATACTAGACCAGGGACATTTAAGAATATCATTATTCTAGGGTTATAATTATGTTTGTTACATTACATAGAAACAAAAAAAAACAAGCATAATTACTAGATTAATGCTTTAATAAAATATCATGACTTAATGTGCAAAAATACAATCATCTCATGATTGGTTTTTGGGCACAACACTAACACTATGGGGGCTACTAAGGTACTATTGGTCATCTTTCACCCCAAGGCCCCTTAAGCACCGATTGGCCCCTAACTTTCAAGCACAATATAGTCAAACCTAGGATAATTCAAGCTTGGATGAAAGCATTAAATAGAATCCCTTCCTCTTAGCTTCGTGCAGAATCCTAAATCACCTTAATTGGACACCCGAGCAAAAAGTGACGGCAAAAATACTACAGCATGTCAATGTTGTCTTGTTCTTCATGATGCGGCACCACAGGCAATAACTCTTAGATTCTCGGAGTTTAAGACTTGCTCCATAGCATGTTTAGGGCACCCTAAGCCATGCAAACCTTTATAACACACTTCCATAAGGTCTAATTCATGATGACTAATACAATAAGCCATGGATATGCAAAATTAACCAAGTCTTAAAGCCCCCAACATGCCTCACTAGGCCATGGTTTCATACTAATCCATCATGATCAAATCCTTACCATAACAATCCATATCTCACAAACAACTTAAATTTAACATTCAAGCAACTAAGACATGCAACATAAGGGTATGTAAACTGAATCCCTTACCTCAGTTGAGAAGAACAAGCAAGCAGTCAAGCATCCATAAGCAACAAAGGTTCCACTATGGTGTTCCTATGGTTACAAGCAAAATCCAACATATAAGGCAACAATTCAAGCTCAATTGAGCTGGACCCAACGTTATACAATATCAAGAAACCAAGAACAGCTCAAGAACAAAGAGGGCAAAATGTTACCTAGGCTCACCAAGGTTAAAAATGTGATCAAAGAGCTTCTATACCAAAACTATGCAAAAACAAGCTTTTTCTCGCATGGGTATTTTAAGAGACTTTGATTTCCTCCAAGAATTAATGATTTAGGTGAGATTTGGCCATGGAATTTGAAAAGAGAGGGAGAGCTATGGGAATGGAAGGTTGAAGATGATGAACAGTGGCTCCCAATTATTCCAAATTGGCTTAAAAAGCCAAGTCCTCACTTTAGCGCTTGACCTTTTTTAGTTTTTGTGAAAGAACTCCATGCCTAAATAGTAACACTAGCTTAGGCAATTTAGTCCCAACTCTTCATTTCTTGTCACTTAGGTCCAAAAAAAGAACTTATGAGCTTTAAAAACTAAATTTATCACCTTAGGTTGTGAAATGACCATTTTGCCCCTCGGTGACACTTAGGTGCCAAATTCATCTATGAACCATCTACCATTTTAAACACTTACTTGACTTACTTATTCAAACTAATTAAGGAATTAAGCAGGGATTTTAACCTATTTAACAAGTCTTTCTTGACCATTGAATCTTCGATGCCTAGAGGGCTGTAATAGTTACCTATTTTCAAATTATTTCTCAACATATTGAGAAACATTAACCAAAACTTTATGGTTTAACTGTTGTAGAATCCTAGTAATGTTTGCCATAATTTATATCCTTATATTATTTAATGGATTATTGCCTCACATTAAAAATCATTGCAATATTTCACTGACATAATCATTGTAGAATCATTAATACTTAGTCTAATGAGTATAATTTGTCAGAACTTACACTTTCCAAGTCTATTTTTATAAGTTTACAGGGTAATGGAAAGGTTTTTTCTTTTCTGACAGCTGTAATTTTTCTTGTGGGGAAGTTGTGTCTTTTCTAATACTTGTGACTTTTCTTACAAAAGGTTATGTCCTTTTTAATTGAAGGAGGACCATCAAACTTAGAAGGTTCTAAGATATCCAAGGACCCACTAAAGATAAGTACAGGACCTCTCACAAGGAAAAAGGCAAAGAGACTCAAGAGGCACTCTAAGCACTTATCCTAGTACACTTGGAGCCTTCTCATGCCATTTCACAAAGTGGCCAAGTTCTATATGTCTAAGAGCTCAAAAACTTCAAATCATACAATATTATAGAGATACAAATTGAATAATCCCTAGAAAGTTGGTCAAACCCAGAAGGCACAAGCAATAACCACAAGTGACACATGGGGTACACCCGAAAGCACCTTTGGGGGTTTTTGGGGCTATTTCAATTTTCAGGCTTTGTTTTCAATATTTTACAGTTTGGTTCATTTTATTTAGATTTTTTTTAGGCCTAGGAAATGGATTGTGGCACGTGTTAATTAAGCCACACAGATTTCTTAAGATTTTGTGTTAAAAGCATGTTTTCCAAACCTAGCTTGACTAGGTTTGCCTCTTTTGCTAGGTTTAGGGTTTCTATTCCATTAAGAATTTGTAGGGTTAGTTAAAAAAGCATTCTAAACTATAAATAGGGCTGTATTTTGTGGTTTATATATAGATTAATCAAAATATAAGTTGCTTCAGGCAATACTCTTCTCTCTTGTCCTTTCTTAACTCCTTAGTACACTTTTGCAACAAGTTCTTCTGTTCTAATCAAATTTCTTCTAATTTTCCTTCTATAATTATTTTTCTCACCTTCGATCCAATTTCTAACTTCTTTTTCTTCTCTCTTGCTAAATTTATCTTTCTAGGACCAAATTGGTGAAGCAAGCATTCGAGTACTCTTTGGAACTTAGGATCTCTATGTTATTTACCTTTATTTCATTGTGTTCTTTCATTATTTTAAGCATCCTAGTTCACTTTGTCCTTGTGTTTTTTAGATTTCCTCATATGTTTCCAAAGTACCTTCAATTGAGCCTTCCTTTGTTTTTCTTCATTCAAGTCATCTAGGTGTTGTTTCCATTTAGTATACTTTGCATTTTTTCATCCAGAATATCCAAAAATATAGAAAATATCTTGTTTTCATTCAATTCAGGTTGCATCCTTGTTCATCAAGTTACTTTATTTCCATATAAGTTATTATTCCACACTTATTACCAAGTTTGATTCCATCATTTTCTTTTGTAGCAACAGGTGTTTTGAAGTTTTGAAAAAGCCAATTCTAGTAAGAAAATCAACAAATATCATTTAAAAAAATTCTAGAAATGTGTTTGAAAGCAAGAAAATTTTTAGTTTCCATCTAAACCCTAGTTTGGCCAAAACCATAATCTCAACCTAGTTTTCTCTCTCTTTTTGTTTCAATTTTTCATTGCAAGAATATCCCATTCTTACATTGTCTTATCATTTCAAAGTGTTTTCCAAACTATTTTCTTTCTTTCAAAAAGGATTTTTGAAAGGTTATGAAGAATTTAAAGTGCTTGTGTATTTTGCATGAGTTGCTTTAGAACCTGAGAGTTTTGGTTGTCTGAGTAACTTCCCACTAAGAAATTTGAGAGAGTGTGTTTGTGAGGTTATTTGATTTTAGATACAGTGTCTAAGAAAGTTGGCTGAGACATAAAAAGGGAAATGAAGACTCTCACAATGCAACATACTTAACCTATGTTAAAAATTTCAAGCTATGATGGAGAAAATAGAGATTGGAAGAGTTAAAAAAGAGGCTTGAGGAAGGTGCTTCCAAAGCACCAAAAAGGGGCATCCTAGGCTAAATACCTAAGGTACCCCTTATGAGAGATCCATCCATAAGGCTTGAAGTTATTACCTATGAGGATGATGACCTTGAGAGTTTTCCAGCACCACCATTACCAGCTAGGAGACCCATGCGGGGGTAGCCAAGGAAGGATACCAACCTCAATGCTATCAGGTTATAAACTCCACCATTCAAGGGGCGTTGTGAACAAGTTCTTGAATAGGTGGCCAATGTGGAAATGATCATTAAGAAATACACTTGCCCCGAGGATAATAAGGTAAGGATTGCCACTTTGGAGTTTACTAACTATGCCCTAGCTTGGAGGACTGAGGTTGTTAAATCTAGGCAAAGAAACCAAAAAGAGCCCTTTCAAACATTGCATGAGTTGAAGACCACAATGAGGAAGAGGTTTATGCCTAGCTATTACCAAAGGGAGCAACATTAAAGGCTCTAAAGGCTAACTTAGGGCACTAGGTCTCTATAGGATTATTTTATAGAGTTAAAGGTTACCTTGATGAGAGCCGACATAAGGAAGGATCAAGTAGCTACTAGGGCTAGGCTTTTGCATAGCCTAAACCTTAACATTGCCACCCTAGTTGAGTTGTAGCCTTGTGTGGAGCTTGATGATATGGTGCATGCAACCATTTGGTTGGAGAGGCAGCTTAAAAGGAGAAGGGTAACTAGTTTTTCTATGAAAACCTAACCCTAATCCATGGCCAACATAGAATAATGATGAAAGGAAGGTAGAGCCAATGAAAAAGGACTTAAAAGCCAAACACAAGGTACCCTTCAAGAGCCAATCTTAAAGGCCTCAAGAAGGTAATCCTGATTCTACATTTTAGGGCTAGAAACTATTACAAAATTTATTTTAAGTGCCAAGGTAGGGGACATCTAGCAAAGGGATTTTGTCAGTTAAAGAACAATGGTGCTCAAAGATATTAGAGAAGTTGTAATGGATGAAAGTGATGGAGAAGAGAATGAAGTTCCAAGCATGCCACCATCTTTGGAGGCTGAAACCAAGCTAGATTTTATAAAAGAACAAGTCACACTTATGGCAAGAAAAGCCTTGAATGTTCACATCAAAGAGGACAAAAATCAAAGGGAGAACATCTTTCACACTAGGTGTCACATTGGAGGAAAGGTATGTAGCATGATTATAGATGGAGGAAGTTATACCAATGTTGCTAGTGCCACTAATGGAGCATTAGCTTATATTCGAAAGCACTCTATAAAGTATACTTATAGATTTAGTATCCATGGCTTAGCGAAACGAGATTTTTGTTGTAAACATGTAAATTTCTGGCCAAGGATGTCATGTATACATGTTTAAGTTGGTTTTGCAACCCATAACCGAGTACACACTTCATGAGCAAGCATTTGTTTTTATCATGCTCAATTAAAGCCAAAAGGAGTTAAAGAAATGCGGCAATGTTTATGATGCCACCAAAGGATGCAAGGACATGTTTTGGAGCATTTTTCAAGGTGAAATATGTTTGGAATATGGCCAAGAACAGCTGGAATTCAAATTGAAATAACCTACCTTCTAGAACATGCATACAACACATTTTATGTGCTTATGAGTGTGTTTTGTGTGTTTGTCAAGTTAGGATTTGAGTCCAATAGCTATATTTTATATTTTATAGTATTTTACATAGATATCTAGTTTAATTATTATTTCTATGTGTTTCTAAGTGTTTAGGATTAATACTCCTAGTTATTCTATGTTTTGTCCAACTAGGACTCCTAGTTGCACTAGGTTTAGGGTTTTGGAGTGGTATGTGAGAATTTTGTGGCCTTTATAAAGGCTAGCTTTTCTTCACTATACAACATGCAAATTAGTCATTATTTTTCCAATGGGAAAATCTCTTCTCTTAAGTTCTTTGGGACTTATCTATCTTGGATGATAAAAAAAACATTTTCTTAGCATTGTTCTTCAAATTTCTTCTAACTTCACTTCTATAACTTTTTTCTCAAACCAATCTATTTGTAGCTTCTTTTGTTTCTTCCTAATCCAATTTTGTTGACCCAATTTGAGGAGTTGGTGCTATCATTTGGGAGCTTGAAAATATCCTAGAGTCGGCCATCCATCAACCAATTTGGTTGAGAAATTGCAACTACCTACCATGTGACACTTGAGACCTTACAAGCTATAATGGCTTACCAATGAATATGAGGGAGGAAACAAAGCAAGTCATGGCAGCCTTCAAGATTGGAAGATATGAAGATGAAGTGCTATGTGATGTTGTTCCTAGGGAGGCAAGCCACATTCTTTTGGGAAGGCCATGATAACATAATAGGAGAGTCGTGCATGATGGTTTCAAAAATAGATATTCCTTTCAATTCAAAGAAAAACCATCAACTCTCACCATTACAAGTTATGGACAATCAAAGAAAGATGAATGGTAACGCTAAGAGAAAAGTTAATGAGAGGAAAAAGAAAGATTTGTGCTTGAGTGAAAAGGGGAAATTTAAGACATTAAAGGAGAGATGTGAGGTGAGTGGCCTAGAGGGGAATAAAAGTGTTGAGCATTCCTAAGTAAGAAATAAAGAAATGAAAGTTGGGACAAGAAAAAAGAGCATGATAATAAAAATGAGTGATGTGAGGAAAGACCTTTAAGCACAAAGGCTAGTGCTTTTTTTTCTTTACAAATAAATTATGTTCTTATCTAGTGACCTAACTAACAAGCTTCTCAATAAGCCAAGAAGACTACTACCTTTGAGGAGTATTGAACATCAAATAGATCTTATCCCTGGAACTCCCATTCCAAACAAATCGAAGTAACCCCAAGGAGACTAAGGAGATTTAAAGGCAAGTTAAAGACCTACTTTCAAAAGGCTATGTAAGGGAAAGATTGAGCCCTTGTGCTATACCTGTGATCCTAGTGCCTAAGGAAGATGAAACCTGGTGGATTTGCATAGATTGTAGGCCAGTCAACAAAATCATTGTAAAGTATAAACATCTCATTCCTAGACTAAATGACAAGCTAGATGAGTTGCATGGATTTACTATATTATCTAAGGTTAATCTTAAAAGCGGATATCATCAAATTATGATGAAAGAGGAGGGATGAATTGAATGTTGTCTTTAAAACTAAATTTAAGATTATATGAAAGGTTTTTCATGACATTTGATTTATCTAATGTGCTTAGCACCTTTACGAGAATCATGAATCATGTTTCATAGGTGAGATTTTTTCATGGGCTTGCTAGATTTTATAAGGGATTGTAAAAGATTTTTCAAGCATTTTTGCACGTTTAAATGAAGTAATAAAGAAGAATATGGTCTTTAAGTGGGAAAAGGCACTAAAATATGCATTTAGGACACTTGAGAAGATGTTAAGTAATGCACCTATCCTAGCTTTGCCTGATTTTTCTAAGACTTTGGAAGTTAAATGTGATCCATGTGGAAATGGTATTATACCTTCTTTGATGTTGGAAGGAAGGCTCAAAGCCTACTTTAGTGAGAACCTAAGTGGGGCCACCTTGAACTACCCCATTTATGATAAAGAGATGTATGCTTTAGTGAGAGCTCTTGAAACTTAGCAACATTACTTCTGGCCAAAGGAATTCATTATGCATACAGACCACCAATCTTTAAAGCACTTAAAGGGCCAAGGAAAGTTCAATAAAAGGCATGCAAGGTGGGTAGAATACATTATGGCCGATGCATTATCAAGGAGTATGTTCTTTCTTCTTTAGATGCTAAGGTTTTAGATTTTGAGTACTTGAAGGACTTATATGAGAATGATTCTGACTTTGGTGAGTTATAAGCTAAGTGTGCACATTCGAGTTTTGATAAGCATTATAGAGTTGATGGTTTTCTTTTCAAGCAAGAAATGTTGTGTATACCTAAGCTTTCTTTGAGATCTTTGATAGGCCAGGAAGCTCATGAAAGAGGATTATGGGACATTTTAGGATTGAAAAGAGATTAAGTGTGCTCAAAGATAAGTTCTATTGGTTAAGGCTAGAAAAAGATGCTGAAAAATTTTGTGCTAGATGTCTTGAGTGTATAAAGGCTAAGTCAAAACTAAACCCTTATGGACTCTATACCCTATTGCCTATAACCCACCCTTGGATTAATATTTCTATGGATTTTGTTATAGGACTCCCTCAAACAAAGAATGGGAAGGACTTAATCTATTTGATTTTGGATAGGTTTCCAAAGATGGCACACTTTATTTCCTGTCACAAGACAGATGATGTTGTGCACATTGCCAATCTTTTCTTCAAAGAAGTTGTAAGATTGTATGAACTTTTAAGGAAAATTGTAAGTGACCAAGATGTGAAGTTCTTTAGTCACTTTTGGAGAGTTTTGTGAGCAAAATAGGTACTAAACTCATGTTCTCTACCACTTGCCATCTACAAATCGATAACCAAGCCAAGGTAACAAATTAAACTTTGATTGCTATCTCAAAAGCTATCATTTAAAGGAATTTGAAAGCTTTGAAAGAACTTTTGCCTCATGTTGAGTTTTGCTTATTATAGGGTAGTGCATAAAACAACTGGAAGTTCACCTTTTGAAGTTGTTAATGGTTTTAACCCACTAAACCCTGTAGATTTAATGCCTTTGCCTTTAAGCCAAATTTCTAGTGTACATAGAGCTAAGGAGGCTGAGATGGTTAAGGAATTACATGAAAAAGTGAGGCTAAAAATTGAAAAGAAGACTCAACAATATGCAACCCAAGGCAACAATGGAAGAAAGAAACTAACATTTGAGCCATGAGAGTGGGTTTGGGTTCGTATAATGAAAGAAAGGTTTCCTAACCAAAGGAAGTCTAAGCTTCAACCTCAAGGAGGTGGACCTTTTCAAGTGCTAGAAAAGATTAATGCAATGTCCATGAATTGGATTTAAAAAGTGAGCACAATGTGAGTGCAACTTTCAAAGTTTTTGACTTATCTTTGTTTGATGTGGTGATGACTTGAACACAAATCTATTTGAAGAAGGAAGAGATGATGGAGGAGCACCAACCTTATAGGCTACTAAAACATCCAAGGACCCATTGAAGATATGCACCGAACCTCTCATAAGGAAAAAGGCCAAAGAGATAGAATAGGTAGTCTAAGCACTCATCCAAGTACACCTAAAGCCTTCCACGGAGCCCTCTCGTGCTATTTTAACAAGTGGCAAAGTTCTACATGTCCAGTAGCTCAAGAACTTCAACTCATGCAATATTATAGAGATCCAATCTAAAAAAATCCTAGAAAGCATGTTGAACCTAGAAGGCACAAGCAAAAATCCTAAGTGACACATAGGGCACACATGAGAGGACCTTTGGGGTTTTTTTGAGCTAGTTCAATCTTCAGGAATTTTTTTGATAAGTTTTTAGTTTGTTTCATTTTGTTTAGACTTTTTTTATTCTTAGGAAATAGATTATGGGACATGTTAAATAAGCCATAGAGATTTCTTAAGATTTTGGGTTAAATGCGTGTTTTCCAAACTTAGTTTAACTAGGTTTGCCTCTTTTACTAGGTTTAGGGTTCCTATTCCATTAAGAATTTGTAAGGCTAGTTACCCTAGCATTCTAAGCTATAAATAAGGCCTATATTTATTGGTTTAGAAATTGATTAATAAGATTACAAGTTGTTTTGAGCAATACTATTTTCTTTTGTTCTTTCTCAACTCCTTGGTGCACTTATGTAGCAAGTTCTTCTCTTCCAATCAAATTTCTTCTGATTTACCTTCTGTAATTCTTCTTCCCACCTTTGATTTTGTTTCTAACTTCTTCTTTTTCTCCCTTACACAATTTATTTTTCTTGGACCAAGTTGGTGAAGCAAGCATTCAGGTACTTTTTGGAACTTAGGATCCTTGTGCAATGAGCAACACATCACTAACACTTATAACTTTTCCTATGAAAGGTTATGTCTTTTCCAACACATATGACTTTCCAATGGATACATGAGAACTGCTAGGAACCTTCACTCTTGTTGTCTCTCTTGCACCTTCACCCTAATATGGAGCCATGTGGGCTTCTCTTTTTGTGTGCAAACCAATAATAGCTTAAGGCGTGTTGCTTTATTGGAGTGAAAACACATGTTAATAAGGCAAATTATGAAGAAATTTTCTCATGGGCTACAATAGTCACAACTCACAACACTCTATGTAACTTTTCAGTAACAATCAAGCAAGTGTCCCTATTTGAGTTAATTATAAGATGAGAGGCATATTGCCCCTTATATCGCTGTCAATTCTTGGTGTAGGACTCTTCTGTAAATGATGTAAATGATATGTGTTAGAATTTTTCACTCTAATCTATTAGTTTGAACCAAATTGAATTAGTTAGTTTGTTTAGTTTTTTTATTGAGAATGGTAGGAATTTAGAAAATTGATTTTATGTAAAAAATCAATCTCACAATAAATTGAAATATATCTGTTCAATTTAGTTACAAAATGAAATAACTAAAAAGGTACTTCTCCCTTCTATCCCATAAAGGATGAAATGTTCCTTTATGTACAGAATTTAATTTGTATGTAATTTAACGTAATTTCAAAATTTACCCATAAACTAAATTAAAAAGAAATTTTTTTTTACTCTGTATAGTGAGAGTTTAAATGATGATTAAATAAAATAAAAATATTCAAATTTGGGTTTTGTGCAGTGAAAGTTTAAACAGAGATAAAAAAAAAAAAGAGAAGATTCTTTATTAGATTTTATATAATGAGAGTTTAAATGATGGTGGTGAGATAAATTTGATGTAAAAATCTTTTCAAAGGAGAATGTGTTTTTTCATTTTTGGGATGGATGGCACAACTACAACTCTACTTCTCAGGTACAGCAAATAATACTATTAGTATGTGAAGTATTTTGTAAAATATTTAGAGCATTTTTAAAATTTGGTCCTTATCAACCTCCATCTACTTAGGGCAATCAATTTAGAGTGAATTTTCAGTAACACTTGTCTATGTAAGTCGACTAAGAAAATCATAGGAAATGCTTCTCAATCCGATCAGGTGCTACATTGATTTTCGATGAACAGCCCACTGGCACGTGTTTTAATTATAATTATGGAACATGAATATCAAAGATTGGCGGATAACAGTAAAGCAGATGGCATAAGGAGGATTTTATAGAAGATCATCATATAAAAGATGGAACTAAGGCTATTGAAGTTAACAAACGCCACTTCAAAGTTTAATGAAACTTTTGCAAAGGCTAGAACAAAAATTTGAATGTTATTGAAGAAATTCTTACAAGTTTTTTATCCAATGTATAATTTTCCGTTACCTTTAAAAAAATTTTCTCACTCTATCCCAAAGAAGATGAAGCATTTCTTTAAGAACAAATATTAAGATGTATGTAATTTATGATATTTTTCTATTTTGCCCCTAAAATTAAAATAAAAATATTTCTTTTGAGATTTTGTATAGTGAAAGTTTAAATGGTGATTTTAAAAATATTTCTTTTTGGGTTTTGTGTAGCGTGAACTTAAATGAAGATTAAAAAAATTCCTTATTAGGTTTTGTGTAATAAAAGTAGGTAAAAAGATGTTAAAAATTTTCTAAAAAAGGAAATGCTTCAATTTTTTTGGGACAGCCCAAAAAGACACAGGTTTTATCCTTTTGAGACAGATGAAGTATAATCTATTAATTTTAAAATACATCATATTTAATTGGATGAATAGCCATTTAAAGCAAGTTTGCAAAAAAAATATTTGAGACTTCGAAATAAAATAATGCACTTGCAAAATGTAAAATGTTGAAAAAATTTTGATTGTATAACTAATTCAAATAGACACATTTTCTTCTTTTTTTTTTTCTTTTGAAATGAGACACATTTTATTTTCTAATTTCATCATTGGGAAATGTAGTGGAAAATGCTGTGTTGGGTAGGAAAAAGATTCTTTTGTAATCTACCTTATTAACAATTTTGGCACTCTAATAGAGCCATCTACCTTAAGCGTTTTGGGCTTGACGCACAAAAAAAAAGGGCACGTGGCTCAATATTAGGGCAAAGGTGCAAGAGAGAAGGCAAGAACGAAGATTCCTAGAAGCCCTCATGGGTACATATGTTCATGAAGAATTATATCCATTCAAATTGAGAACAATAACTTTTCATCCACTATAAATATACAATGGATTTTTCACAATTCAATTCCATTTTCTCATGTTGTTTTGTTGTACCCTCAGGACAATTTTTTAGTGGTTTTATAGTCAGAGAAATATTTACCTTAAGAAAAAGTGAATTTTCACTCCTAAAGCATATTTCATTCTATTCTATTTCTTCTTCATTAGGCAAATATTATGAAGACAAAAGTTAATACAAATGTCAAGGTTCATTTTCAAGATCTTAATACCATTAAACTTGAACGTTAATGGTACAAACAACTCCAAATGGCAAGATTGAATGATGCAATTGTTGACTACACTAAATGTGTATTACATCCTTGATCCAAACCTGCAGCCAGTTCCTGATATTTAACTTGATGATCCTAAAAAAGTCAAAGCAAAATTATGTATAGAAAATTTGAAGCGAGAAACAGATGAAAAACTTTGTCGAGCTTACATACTCAATTTTCTAACTGATCGCTTGTATGACATTTATCAGAATTTGAAAAATGCTAAAAGGGGTATGGTCTACATTGAATCTAAGTATAGGCATGAAAACCATGGTAACGATAAGTTTTTGGCTTTTATGAGCTTTGAATTCAAATTTTCTAACATGTCTATTATTGATCAAGTGAGAGAATTAGACATTTTTTTCTCCGAACTTGGTGAACTTTAAATTTGAATTCTTAATGCACTCTAAGTTGGAGCAATTTTTTCAAAGTTGGCTTATTCTTGGAATGATTAAAGGAAGAAAGTACTACACTCTTGAGAAACTATGGCTATTGAGCAGTTCATGACTCATCTACAAATTTAGGCAGAAAACAAATGTCAAGATGAGATGTTCTTGGGAGACAAGGTATGTCATATTGTTGGTCCCTCTGGTGCAGAAACTCTAAATAGTTTGAAATCCAAAAAGAAAGACTTCAAGAGGTTGAAGAAAAATTGGCCTTACTTCCATTGTGGAAAGAAAATACACTATATTAAGGATTGCAACTGCAAGAATGCTTGATAGAATAACAATACCAATGTTGTTGAATCAAATGTGCATGGTCTTGTGGTGATGGTTTCAAAATTAGAAATTGACATGATTACTAAATTCACATGGCTTCAGTTGAAAATAAGGATTTGTGGCTAGATTATGGTGTTTTTATTCATGTATGTAACAATAAATCAATTATCAAAACCTATTAGTAGTTAGTAGAATTAGAAAAAGTTCTCAAGTGAAACAATGCTACAACAAAGGTGCTTGGAAAAAGAGTGGTAAAATTATACTTCATTTTTAAACAAAAAATTAACTTAGTGAATGTCTTCCACGTAGTTGATCTTAGGAAGAATCTTGTATTTGCTAACCTTTTACAAAATAAAGGTTTTAAGTTAGTGCCTGAATCCAACAAAGTGACAGTGTTTAAGAATGGTATGTATTTTAGAAAGGGTTACTCATGTGCTGGAATGTTCAAGTTATCAATTATTGAAACAAATAATGTTGTTGCTTATATTGCTGACTTTTCTTTATGGCATGCTAGACTTAGCCATGTAAATTTTTTATCTTTAAAATTCATGTCTAAGCATGATTATATTACATGCACACAAATAGAACATAGATGTGAAATTTGTGTTAAGCCAAAAGTGACTAAGAAATATTTTCTCCATGTTGAAAGAAAAACAACCTTGTTAGAACTTATGCACTCTAACAGATTGATGTGAATCCTGTTGGTATAAGACTAAGAAACATGTCCATGATGCTAACAAGTTCCATAAACAAGTCCAAGTGACTGGAATTCAACCCTTAGGCCTAATCAACTTGTGGTTAGAAATAAGAAGTATAAAGAACACAATGGAACCAAGCTTCCTTGTGCACCAAGGTATGTTCTTGAAGAACTAAAGAGAATAGCTCTCAACAGCAATATTGTATCAACCAAACTCTATCTATCACAAGCATAGAGAAAGCTATTTTGTAGTGTTAAAAACTGGGGCAAACCCAAGTTTGTCTCGACCAATAAGCCCTAAACCTACTTATAATAGAAAACCTAGTCAAAATAGGATTCATGCACACAGTTTGAACACTCTTAAGCTATAACTAAGTTTGCATGATTATCATATGACAAAAACTAATTCCCAAGCCTAATAACATCTTAAAGGAATTAAATAAATTTGAAAATAGCAAAAAAGAAGATGTAAAACAAGAGAGAACCTCAAAAACCCTTAAAGGTGCTCTTGGGTTTACCATAGGTATCACTTAGGGCTTTGGCTTAGGCCACCCAGGTTAGGGCAATAATTTTTTGTTCCTTCAACTTGAAGCTTTTCTTTAGGGCATGTAGGGATATCTTGAAGCTTTAGTACACATAAAATCTTGCTGTACAAAGAAATGTCATGCTACGGCTCCAAAAGGGCATTCTCAAGTGCTTGTGAGGGCTCCAAGGGTGCTTGTATGTCTTGGCACCTTAGGATAGTGCACCAAGCTATGCCATCCCTTGATATTGATCCATGAGGCACTCCAGTAGCTCAATGGGAGATTCCAGCTCCATCTACAAAGAAGTACCTTGCGATAAAGGCGTGTAAAGCATGAGCCACCCCTTTAGCTCTTCTCCTTATGATTGGTTGACTAGTCATCTCCAAAAGGTCCTTACCATCCTCAAGTATGCCTCTTTGATTCTCATCTACTCCTCATTTTTCCAAGGATTTATCCCTAAATTTAGAACTATTCATCTCCTCTTGGACAAGGCTTTGCCCTTTTACTTGTTGGAAACCTTTGTTTTCTCATGTGAAGCCAAACCCAATCACCAAGCTCAAAGGTGACTGTCTTTCAGCCTTGGTTTGCCTTTTTGGCATATTTTTTATTACTTACCTTAATTTGCATCTTAACCCTCTCATGCAACTTTCTAACACTATCTGCCGGCCTTTCATAATCCAAACTAGAAATCTCATTAGTAGGCAATGGTGAAAGATCTAATGTAGTTAAAGGATTAAAGCAATACACAATTTGAAAAGGAGAAAATCTAGGAGCACTATGCATAGCATTATTATAAGCAAACTTCATATGAGGTATACAATCTTCCTAAGATTTCAAATTCTTACCAATGATGGCTCTAGGCATTGAACCCAAGGTTTTTTTGGTTACCTCAATTTCTCCATCTATTTGGTGGTGACATAAAGTATAAAACAAGAGCTTTATGCCAAGCTTCCCCAATAAAGTCCTCCAGAAGTGACACAAGAACTTTAAGTTCCTATACGAGACAATGGTCCTTGGAACTCCATGTAGCCTAACTGCCTCCCTAAAAAACAACTCAGTGACATTCACAACATCATCTAGTTTATTGCATGAATTAAAATGTGTCATTTTAGACAACCTATTCACTACAACAAACATAGAATATCAGCTTTTCCTAGTTATAGGTGAGCCTACTATGAGATCCATTGAGATTTCCATCCATGGGTTAGAAGGTTTAGGAAGTGGTGTGTACAAACCATGGGGTGTACAAGTGTATTTAGCCTTTATACATGCAATGCAATGGTCACAAACTTTCTTAACATCTTTAACCATGTTTGGCCAATAGTAGCATTCCTTCAAAGTGTGCAAAGTTTTGGTCAAACCAAAGTGATCCATCAAACCTCCACTATATGCCTCTTCAGTTAGAAGTTCCCTTAAAGAAGTCTTAAGCATACATACCCATTCTCCTTGAAAAGAAAATCATTTACTTGATAAAACCTCTTAAAATCAACCTTTGAATACTTGGCATAAACCTCACCAAAATCAGAGTTAGAAGCATGCAAGTCTTTTTAAGTGTTCAAAACAAAGTACCTTAGCCTCTAAGTTAAAAATTAAGGTATACCTCCTTGAAAGTGCATCTACCACTTGTTATCCTTACCTTGCTTGTACTTGATAACATATGGGAAATACTCAATAAACTCTACCAATCTTGCTTCGATTCTATTCAACCTAGCTTGCCCACTATGAAATTTAAAGGCTTAGTAATCTATGTGGATTACAAACTTTTTTGGCCATAGGTAGTGTTGCCAAGTCTCCAAAGTTCTCACCAAAACATAGAGCTTCTTGTCATAGGCAGGATAGTTCAATGTAGCATCACTGAGCTTCTTACTGAAGCAAGCAATGGGGCAGCCTTTTTGCATCAAGGTAGCTCTAATACCTATACCTAAAGCATCACACATAATCTTAAAGGTTTTAGAAAAGCTAGGAAGAGGTAAAAGTGGTGCTTTACATAACTTTTCCTTTAACAACAGCATAGCATCATTTTGCACCTTTCCTCATTTAAATCCACCATCCTTTTTAAGTATTTCAGTAAGAGGTGCAGTCATAAAAGAATAATATCTTACAAACGTCCTATAAAAGCTAGTTAAACCATGAAAAAACCTCACCTCAGAGATGGATGTCAAAATTTGCCATTCTTGGATGGCTCTTACCTTTTCTTGATTAACCTCAATACCATGAAAGCTCACAACAAATTGAAGAATGATAACTTTTTCAACACGAAAAGATCACTTTTTCAAGTTAGCATACAACTTTTGTTCACTCATCCTAACAATTGCCTTAAGTGCCCTACATGCACATCTAGGTTTTTGCTATAAGCTAAGGTGTCATCAAAGTAAACAACAATAAACCTTCCAATGAAGTCATGCAAAACATGATTCATAAGCCTCATGAAGGTGCTACGTGCAATATTTAACCCAAATGGCATCACTAACCACTCATAAAGGCCAAATTTTATTTTGAAACCTATTCTCCACTCACCCACTTCTTTCATTCTAATTTGATGGTATCCACTTTTTAGATCAATCTTAGAAAACAAAGTAGAATTATGTAACACATCAAGTATATCATCAAGTCTATGGATAGGATGTCTATGCTTTACAATGATCTTCCTGACTGGCCTACAATCCATGCACATGTGCCATGAACCATCCTCCTTTGGCATCAAAAGCACAGGTACAACACATGGACTCATGCTCTCTCTAACAAAGCCCTTTGCCAACAACTCCACAACTTACTTTTGTATCTCCTTGGTCTTATCAAGGTTAGTTCTATATATAAGTTTATTTGGAATTGGTGCTCCTCGGATCAAACCAATTTATTGCTTTATTCCAAATATTGGTGGCAAACCTTTTGAATATTTAGGGAAAATACCTTTAAATTGTGAGGAACCATCCCAATAAATGCCTATTTAGTACTTTAATTAGGCTAGATCATTCTATTACCCAATCAAAACCCTTAATTAGGCTAGAATCATTCTTCATTTCTAGGACATTTTGCTGAGATTTACTATGTAAATCTTAGCCACTTGCCTAGTTTTTAGTATTTACTTGAAAGTTTAAAAAAACATTTACTTAGTTCTAATAAAACACTTAAGTTTATTAAAATAAGATAGTGGTTTGGTGGGATTTAAAGAAAACATAAATAAAATATGTACGGCTATGTGAGAAAATAGTTTTAATGCTCCTGCATGCACAAGTAATGTGTCATGTGAAACCAAGGATGAAGACTACACTCATAGCAAGTAAAATACTATGGCAACACAATATCTAAGTGTTTTGCCTATCAACCTAAGCCAGCAATGTCATGGGTTGATAAGCTTAACCCTAATTAATAATAATACATGCTGATAGCCGAAGGGCTATCGCCTCTCCCAGTACGTACTTCCCGCCGAAGTTGTGCTCGGGAAGCCTGACGTTAGCCGAAAAGAAGCACTGTCATTGACCTCGGCAGGAGCGAAGTCAAGCACCACGAAGTTAGGACTTCGACTAATACGCCAGGAAATCCAAAGGTATTGTCGGCTCATTTGGGGGACAAAACAGATCGCCTTCGGGACAGAGGCCTAGCCCTTACAAGCAGGAGAGAATCCTCCGAAGGCAGAACCACCGAACTAAAGGACTCCCCGAACTACGAGCATAACTCCCGAAGAAAGAAGTCCACACCAAAGGAGGACCTCGCCCAGAGGACCTCGGGGAGTACGGCATGAGCATTTAAGGAGCCTCTGACATGTCGCCCACAGGCATTGCATGCCGCCCTAAACAACGGTCTGACATGCCGACGCCGTCCAGGTCTTGTCACGACCTGTCTCGGTTCAAGGCTCAAGGAGCCTGCCACCGGCTACTTGTCCCCTACGCCAAGAAACTCAGAGAACATCCGACCGAACACGTGTTGGCATCTGAACGGGCTGGGCACTCCTATAAATACCAGGGAGCAGACCCTGGCAAACGGTTCGACTCCTCCTCCTTGAGAAAACACAAATAGGCAAGGCCATTAAATTTCCTAGTGTTCCCCCTCTTTCACCTCTCAGGACACTGACTAGGGCGTCGGAGGCTCCTCCCCGGAAAAACACCCCAGGGACCTCCTAACCCTTTTTTCTGAGTATTTTCAGGCACACTCCTCTGGGAAATTTGAGCTCCAGGTGTTCTCCCCCTCAGGAAGTCCCTCCCGAAGTCACAATGTCTTCTAACAAAGATGTCTCTGGGCCGTAAGCCCGTCTGGGCCAGGCTATCTGGGACCTTCTGTGGGGATGAGTCTCCATTCACCTGAGCTGTAGTTGAAGCAGCCATGCCAGGTGACTTCCGAGTACCTCGACTGGAAACGTACGATGGCCGAACTGATCCACAGGCTCATCTGACCAAGTATAGACGTAGCATGATGATGCACGGTGCCGACAATTCCACCTTCTGCAAATGTTTTAATGTCACCCTCACAGGGCCAGCAACAGCCTGGTACAATTCATTAGCTCCAGGAACCATCACAGAGTTCCAGGAGTTATCTACGGCCTTCACGCAACAATTCATTAGAAGTCGGCCGATGGTGAAGATGCCCGTCCAGATGTTTGACGTAGCGCAAAGAAGTGGAGAAACCATCCGCGACTATGTCGAAAGGTTTAACAGAGAAGCTTTGAGTTTCCCAGACTTTCGGCCCGAAATACGCATCCTCGCGATGACACGGGGCCTTCGGAGGGATTCACAGCTGTTTTACGAATTCTCCAAAGACCCTCCGGACACACTTGGCGAGTTCTACCGAAGGGCCGAACAGCACATGATGGCCGAAGAGCTGAGAATGGGTGGACCCAAGTCTGATCACCACCGGGCTGAAGGATCCAGCCAGCAAAACCAATATCCAGCTGAACAGGCAGGACGAGCTCGGAGAATGCGGGGAAGGAAACTCCCAACCTTCACACCCCTGAACACCACAAGGACCAACATCCTCATGGCAATGGAAAGATAGGGGACCCAAATTCAGCGACCAAGGGCCATGACCGCTGATAACAAAAAGAACATAAAGAAGTTCTGCCAGTTCCACTGCGACCACGCCCACGACACCGAAGACTGCTTCCAACTGAAGAAGTACATAGAATCGCTGATCAAACTGGGTCAACTTCGGCGTTATCTGCGAATGCCTTCCCCGAAAGGGAGAAAAGAGGAGGAAGGAAAGGCAGATGACGAGGATTACGACTCCGACAGAAGGAGGAACCGAAGTCCAAAGAGGTGTCCCCTACCGCCGGCAGGGTTAATACAAACAATCACGACGGGACTTCCATCCTCGGAAAGAAAGAGGAAGGCCAGAGAAATAGCAGTCATGGAATATCAGAGTCCAACGAAGAAGCTGGCCCGAAATGATGGTTCTGCCGTCATATTTCCCCATGACGACCCACTATTGGTCATGGCAAGGACAGGAAACTGGGATGTAAAGAGAGTGTTACTTGACGATGGATCAAATGCCGACGTCCTGTTTTCACATTTTCTGCCGAGATTGGGCATATCCAGCAGCGACCTCAAGCCTGTCATCTCGCCTATCTTTGGGGTGGGGCCATCCGAGCTACCCGTCCTCGGATGGATGGATCTTCCCCTAATGATGAAAGGGACTTCGATAGACGGGACTATTGAGTTATTTGCCTTCACAATGACAAGGTTCATCTTCATGGATGTCCCTTCGTCATACAACGCCATCCTTGGAAGACAGACATAGGGAAATCTCCACATTTGCCTTGATGTCAAATACTTAACTGTCACTTTCACCACCAAGGATGGAGACGCGGAAATCTTCATCGATCAGAGCAAAGTAAGGAAGGTGTTCATCAAGGCACGAAAAGCTCCAGCAAACAACTTCGCACAAATGATAGAGGCAAAGGCACCAAAGAAGTACGAGGCAGAAGATCCCACGAAGGCGAAAATAAAAGAAGTGGAACTTGTCCCAGGCCAAAATACCCGAATAGGGAAAAACTTGGCCGAAGGTGACAAGAAAAAACTTGTATCTTTTCTACTGACAAATAAAGATCTATTTGCCTACTCGCCGAAAGATATGCCAGGGGTAAACCCTGGCGTAATACAGCATAGCCTTAAAGTAAGTCCGGAGGCAAGACCTGTTCCGCAAAAGAAACGGAGCATCTCGGTCCATAAAAGAAACTTTGTCAAAACCGAGGTCCAGCGCTTGTTAGACGCTGGTGTCGTCAGGGAGGTCAAATACCCCGAATGGTTAAGCAATGTGGCAATTGCCACAAAAGAAGGAAGCAGCAAGCTCCGAATGTGCATCGACTTCAGGAACTTGAACGATGCTTGCCCTAAAGACTCATACCCTCTCCCACCGATAGACTAATTGGTAGACTCAACTGCCGAATACGGGCTCCTAAGTTTCCTAGACACCTTCAGTGGGTATCATCAAATAAGGATGGACCCCGAAGATGAGGAGAAAACCTCCTTCATCACTGAAGGGGGAACATACTGTTACGTCAGGATGCCCTTCAGCCTAAAAAATGCAAGAGCAGCCTACCAGAGGTTGATGAGCAAGGTCTTTAGTGATCAAATAGGGAGAAATATGGAAGTTTATGTCGACGACATGATAGTTAAGAGCAAGCTGCCTAGTGACCACGTTGCGGATCTACAAGAAACTTTCCACCAGCTCAGAACCTTCGGGATCCGCCTTAATCCCGAAATGTGTATCTTTGGAGTGACCTCGGGAAAGTTTCTTGGGTACATGGTATCAGAAAGAGGCATTGATGCTAACCCATAAAAAATTAAGACTTTACTTGAATTCCGAACTCCCGCCACAATAAAAGATGTGCAGAGACTCACTGGAAGGATAACCTCTCTTAGTAGGTTCATTTCCAGATACGGAGACCGGTGTCGAGCGTTCTTCAAAGTCCTCACTAAGGCAACAAAAAAGGAGGACAACCTTGTAAATGATGATCATCCTTGGAATAAAGACTGCCAAAAGGCCTGGGAAGAACTCAAAATCTACTTAGCCAGTCTGCCCACTCTGCGACAACCTCGCGAGGGAGAGCCCCTCGTGTTATACCTCGGCGTCACAGAAAAGGCTGTGAGCTCGGTCCTTGTGAAAGAAGAGGGGCCGAAGGAATGTCCGGTCTATTATGTAAGCAAGTCCCTGCACGGTGCCGAAGTCAGGTATCCCTTGCTGCAGAAAGCTATATTTGCTCTGGTACTAGCAGGAAGAAGGCTACGACCATACTTTCAGGCTCACCCTATCATCGTCCGAAGTAGTCTACCACTACGGGATGTCATGAGGAAAGTTGATCATTCGGGAAGGCTTTCCAAGTAGTGTATAGAGCTTGGCGAACACGACATCACTTATGAACCTCGGAAAGTCATAAAAGCTCAAGCCCTGGCAGACTTCATTGCCGAAGTACCGACCATCGAGGATAGCTATTCGGATCCTGGCGAAGGTGAGCCCGAATGGACTTTGTATGTTGACGGAGCCTCAAGGTCCGAACACCAGGGAGCTGGGGTAATTATTAGAGGTCCCGAAGGCCTAGAAGTAATGAAGGCTATCAAGTTCAGCTTTAATGTCACCAACAATATGGCTGAGTATGAAGCCCTCATAGCAGGATTGCACCTAGCCAGAAAAATTGGCATACGAAAGCTGAAAGTCCACAGCGATTCCCAGCTGGTAGTTCGGCAAACGGCAGGAGACTACGGGGCAAAGAACCCAACCTTGGCAAAATACCATGACTTGGTAGCAAAGCTCATCCGGGAGTTCAACACCATACGAATTGAAAATGTACCTCGATGAGATAATGCCGAGGCAGATTGCTTGGCAAAATCAAAAACATGCACCGAGGTGCTAAACCACCCGAGCATCACAGTGCTGAGCATAGTAACTTCGGGAGAACGCTGGAAGGACCCGATAAAAAGATATCTCGCAGACAATACGCTCCCCGAAGACCCCAGTGAAGCTGCAAAAGTGTGAAGACGCTCCGGTCGATTCTTCCTAATTAGCGAAGAATTATATCGGCAGGGATATGCAAATCCACTACAGAGGTGTGTTGGCGAAGAGGATACTGAAATGATCCTCGAAGAAGTACACGAAGGCGCTTGTGGTTCGCACATCGGAACCGATGGCCTGGCAGTAGTAATACTTCGCCAAGGATACTTTTGGCCTACCCTGAAGAAGGATGCTAGGCAGTTCGTCCAGAAATGCGGTAATTGCCAAAGGCACTCGAATATCCAGAGGACACCCTCGGAATTGGTAACTTCAGCTGACTATCCTTGGCCCTTCGCAGTCTGGGGCATAGACCTCATTGGGCCGCTCCCAACAGTGCCTGGAGGCGTGAAGTTCTGCGTGGTAGTAGTAAACTATTTCTCCAAATGGGTCGAGGCACAACCCCTGGCGACTATCTCGGCAAAAGAGGTGCAAAAGTTCATATGGAAGAACATTGTATGCAGATTCGGCATACCGAGGGTACTAGTAGCTGATAATGGATCCCAGTTTATAGACAAAGGGTTCCAGGGATTTATCAGTGACCTCGGAACAAAAATGCACTTCGCCCCAGTAGCTCACCCCCAAAGCAATGGGCAGGTAGAAGTATCTAATAGGACCATAAAAGATGGTCTGAAAAAGAGGCTGGGAGAAGCAAAAGGGAAATGGCCAAGAGAGCTCCAAAGCGTATTATGGAGTTACCGAACAACACCCCGAAGAGCCACAGGGGAAACGCCTTTTTCACTCATTTTCGGTATAGAGGCCATTATCCCAATCGAGGTAGTGCGACCATCAGTGCGGGTGCAAGTATTTGATGAAAGTGGAAACGACCTCAGCATGAGGACCAAGCTCGACCTCGTCGGCGAACACAGAGAAATAGCTGAACTGAGAAGAAAAGCATTTCAGCAAAGAGTGGCTGTGGCCATAAACTTACGGGCCAGGCCAAAAGGAATCAAGAAAGGAGACCTCGTTCTCCGAAAGGCTGAATTTGCACCCCGAAGGCCATCTCACGAGGTACTCCGCGCAAATTGGGAAGGACCTTACTTGGTACTTGCCGAAGTGCGAAAAGGGGTATACAAGCTCGGCGATCCCGAAGACGTAGAATTGAAAAATACTTGGCGTTCAGACGCCTTGAAAAAGTTCTACGCTTAGGATTTCGATGGGAAAATGGTATTGTACAAATTAGAAAAAATATTCTGAGTACAAAAGTTTCCCAGAAAAGTTCCTAAGCATAAATTGTACAAGTCAGAATTCCGTGAAAGTGATCACCGAAACGATCGCAGATATGATTTTCCAAAGTCTCTTGAGCGAATGTGTTCGGGACAATGGGAAATGAAAAATCTCGCAAAAAGACTTAGCCAAATTTTCTAAGAATAAAAAGTCTTTATTGAAATGAATTTGCTTACAGAGAAGAAGGAGTGCCAAAGGGAGAAGTACAAAAAAGAAGGAAAAGAAGGCAAAGGACCCTAGAACAAACTAAGGAATCTCGGCGTCCCAGGAGCCACCAGCTCCTACGTCTTTTTCAACCACCTTTGGCGCCGGGAAAGAAGAAGGCAAGTTCAGATGCTCAACCTTGGACCAAGACCACAGAGGCCCCTCGAGAATGTTTAGGGCCTCCAAGAAAGAGAGGTCCAGATCTGGGAACCTCTGAAGAACTTGGTGCCGAGTGAGGCAAAACCCGTCCTGGAAACCAGCCCTGGTCATTTGGTCGGATTTATCCTTCTCGACCCCAAGGTCCACAAGGTCCTTTGTCAGATCTACGACCTCCTTCTTCAGTGCCTTCATCTTCTTCTTCTTCGGCTCCTTTTTCAGAGAATCGACCTTGGCATGGAGCGCGGCCTTCTCAGCAAGCGCTTTCGCCAGGAGAGCCTCAGACTCTAACTTCTCATTTTGATGCACTTCGTTTGCCGAAATCAGCTCTGCCACCTGGGAGCCGAGGTCAGAAATCTTCTGGGAGGAATCCTTCAAAAGTTCTTCTTTTTCTTTCAGGAACTCCTCCCGAATGGCAGCAACCTTCTTCTCTGCAGCTTGAACCAGTTGCGTGTTCTGGGCAGCCAATTCCGAGCACATGGCCTTAGTTTTTTCTATGACCTCTAAGGCCGAAGCTCGGAACGCCGTTTGCCTCGCCACCCGAACTCTGAGGAAACTAGCATACTCCAGCAGCTGCAAAGAAATAAAGGCCAAGTCAGTAAGGTAAAAAAGAGAGCCAAATACTTAAAAGAAATCAAAAGGAAAAAGAAAGGCGCGAAGCATACCTGGGCAGCATGCTCGGAAACTTTCGCGGCGAGGGAATCATCGCCCGGGTGAGCCTCCGCAATGGCCCTGAAGGAGGGCTCAGTAAGGATCCCTTTCGAGATCTCTTTGGCCATTTGCTGGCAGTCGCCGGAGTACAAATTCATGTCCTTCGTAAACGACCAGAAAGGCTCATTCGGGATCTTCCCCTTCGGGATACGGGCATCCCGATGGGCTCGCTTCCGGGCATGCTCGGCTGCCCAACCCGGAGTAAGTAACTCCCCTGCACGGCAAAACAAAAAGCTGGTCAAGGCAAGTAAATTTCAAAATTCAAAAAAGTGAAGGCATCACAGTTTGCTAGAAAACGAACCTGGTGGCACTTCGGCCACGTCATCGTCAGAATCCAAAACCTCCTCGGTAGAAATCCCCTTGCCTTTGCTCTTGCGCCGCTCCTCGGCAGAAGGGGCCTCTACCAAGGCATCTAGAAGAGCCTGTGACGAAGTAGGACTCCGAGGAGGGATGTCGACAGCAGCAACCTCGGGCGGCGGAGCGGCGGCAACTTCGCGCTCTCCGCTTACCCCCTCCAGAACTTCCGGCTGAGGAAGTTGAACAGTCTTCTTTTCCCGTTTAGAAGAAGGCCCAGCCCTAGTCGCTTTCCGCCTTCAGGAGACGGCCTTCTTAGTCTGCTCACCTTTCTCGGATTGGCCGAGGAAAAGGGATTTGTAGAAGGCAACAGTGTCATCGCCCATGTCTGGAAAAGAAAGAAGATATCAGTGTGAGTCCAAGATGAAATTATAACAAAGGGACTCGAAGATAACTTACGCTCATAAAAAGTTTTGTAAATAACTTCCTCCCGAAGAAGTTGCACCAGCCAGGAGTCTTTCCCAGCGATGGCAGGAGCCAGCATCCCAAGGTCCATCTTGTGCTCCTTCACTACCCCTAGTTCCCGAAGAACCTCCTCGGTCATCAGCTTCCAATTGATGGGGAAGGGGTAGAGAGAGCGCGAAGGGACCTCGGAATCCCAGTCGGAGACGGCTCGGATACGTCTGTCGAAGTCCGCGAATACGGAAGCCAACTCAGGAGTCAGCATTATCCTTGGATCTACGACGTCCATCTCCAGCCTTCCCTGAGCCCACTTGGTCGGAACATGCGACCAGGCCTCCTCCATCTTCAGAAAGAAAAACTTTTGTTGCCACCCTCGCCAGTTGTCCTTAGTGGCAAAAGTGAACATTTACTTTTTGCTACCTGATCCACGAGGTAGCATAAAGTAAAAGCCACCCTTTAGGACCACGAAGAGCTTGTAGTACTACATAAAGATAATAAAGTGGGGTTCTATTTTGAAGATGCCACACATACAGAGGAAGGCGTTAAAATAGCAGTACGAGTTCGGCGGAAGTTGATTTACGACAATGCCATGGAATTGGCAAAAGTCGCAAATCATCTTCGGAGGAGGGTAGCGAAGTCCAGCCTTCAGCTGGGCTTGGAAAATGGTAACCTCGTTAATACGGTTCGAAAAGCTAAATTGGTCAGAACGTGGCAACCTTGTAATGGCATACGAGGGAAGGAAGAATTTTTTCTTCCATTTTTCTAGTTTTTTAGGAGTGGTGCAGCAAGGGTGAGACAGAAGAGGTTGACAGCTCTCGGGAATAGGCATGTCGGCTGAAAAACGAGTTCGGAAAAAGGAAAAAATGACCTCGGGAAAAAAGCTTGAAAAACAGAAGACTCGGGAAGTTAAAACCCACTAAACGCTTTGCCAAAATCTGGGTTTGAGGACGCCGTCATGAAAGGTGGCCGGAAAAAACTCTGTCAACAACACCGCCGCGAAAAGCAGGAGAAAATGCAAAAATAGTTGAAAGGCAGAAGAGAGCAAAAGCAGAAGTGAAAGGAGGTTATGAAGGAACAGGAGTATATATAGGCCGAGGGGGGTAGGCGAATCGGCGTCATAAGTACCCCGTGAAGGCGAACAGTCGCCATAATTGGTTACTGAGTGTGAAAAGACGCGCCTGCTGTATCCGATGCAGCCTTCACCAATGACAAACATGCCACGTGTCAGCAATCGCACCAAAAGAGGGACACGCCTTCTGACACCCCTAAGTCCTGGGCGGGCCGCTCTAGACTGACACGCCTGGTTACGAGACGCGACGTAACACAGACCTGCAAAAGGAAAAAAGTAGGTTATCTCAAAGACACCAAAGGACAGGCTATGGTCGAACAGCCTATGTCTTCGGACAAAAGGTCCATCTTTGGCACAGGCACTACACCCAAGGCCCAAAGAGGCGCCCTCCGAAAGCTGACAATCCGAAGTTTCCACTTCGGCTTTTTTGAGGGGGGGCCTGTGATAGCCGAAGGGCTATCGCCTCTCCCAATACTTACTTCCAACCGAAGTTGTGTTCAGGAAGCCTGGTGTCAGCCGAAAAGAAGCACTGTCATTGACCTCGACAGGAGCAAAGTCGAGCACCACGAAGTCAGGACTTCGGCTAATACGCCAGGAAATCCAAAGGTATTGCCGGCTCCTTCGTGGGACCAAACAGATCACCCTCGGGACAGAGGCCTAGCCCTTACAAGCAGGAGAAAATCCTCCGAAGGCAGAACCATCGAACTAAAGGACTCCCCGAACTACGAGCATAACTTCTGAAGAAGGACATCCATACCAAAGGACGACCTCGCTTAGAGGACCTTAGGGAGTACGGCATGAGCATTTAAGGAGCCTCTGACATGTCACCCATAGGCGTTGCATGCCGCCCCAAACGGCGGTCTAACACGCCGACGCCGTCCAGGTCTTGTCACGACTTGTCTCGGTTCAAGGCTCAAGGAGCCTGCCACTGGCTACTTGTCCCCTATGCCTAGAAACTTAGAGAACATCCGACCGAGCACATGTCGTCATCTGAATGGGCTGGGCACTCCTATAAATACCAGGGAGCAGACCCTGGCAAACGGTTCGACTCCTCCTCCTTGAGAAAACACAAACAGGCAAGGCCACTAAATTTCCTAGTGTTCCCCCTCTTTCACCTCTCAGGACACTAACTAGGGTGTCGGAGGCTCCTCCCCGGAGAAACACCCCGGGGACCTCCTAACCCTCTTTTCTGTGTATTTTCAGGCACACTCCCCTGGGAAATTTGAGCTCCAGGCATTCTCCCCTTCAGGAAGTCCCTCCCGAAGTCACAATGTCTTCCAACAAAGATGTCTCTGGGCATCATATGCCATGGTTATGCTTAGTCAAAGTCAATACCAATAGACCTTCTACTAGCTACTACCACTGTCCTATAAAATATTTATGATCAAATGGTCAATAGGCCCATCTTTGGTCAGGAAAGAGAAACCCAAGCAAAGAGCAGCCCAAGAAGTCCTTACCCGACCACCTTGCTATGCAAGGCAAATAAGTTTGGAGTTAGACTCTGACCATAAGTGCATGCAACATATGAAAAATGAACATGTAGTGTATGCAAAATGTACCCATGAAAAACTAACAAACACGTATCAAATAATCACTGTGGATTATTTGGCTCCTGTATAATGTTATCTCCATAATAACAATAAAGGTAAGTATATAAAATAGTTAGTAAGGCATTATAAAACAAACAATACATAACAACATCACAAATAATGGACCATATGCACACATTGTCATGCATGCATGAACCTTGCCCATAAACTATATGAGTATGCCTTGAGCTCTTATGGCATGGAGTATTATATAATGTTCATCATGTCATGCCCTTTTGGGTACATGATTCCCCAAACTTCTCACACAAGCAAACCACCAAACAAACGAAACAAAAGCACCCATTGGTCTAGTTTTTCCCTTAAGCATGCATCCTTACATTTGCTCGCAAGCTTGCCAACTTTCTCTAGCTCAAAAACTCCCTTATTGTATGCAACAGGGTTTGACCATATTTTGTATGGATCATAGTGCCAATGGATGTGTCTTGCCCCTTCTAGGGTCCTTTGGCCTTATAAGCCCATGTGTATAGTTACTTATGTCCCAAGTCATATATTAGGCCTAAGTGTCATTTGGGCCTTACAGCTTTGCCTTGGGCTCCCCCCCTGTATGTCATGCCTAAGCACAGCACATGGCCCACAAGAAACCAAGCCTCCGGGATGTCCCCCTATGGCCACCTAGGTGAGCACAACCATGAGCCTGTGGGAGCATGCACATGCGTACCCTTTGGTGCCCATTGGGCATACATGGTTGCGTGCCCACGTGGGCACACCCGTGTGCACCTTAGCACACCAAATTCATAATGCTCCTAGGCACCCTAAAATATTCGTGCACCTAGGAGTCCATGTTGCACACACACATGCACATATTGAGCCCTTGAACTTGCTCACAACGCATACATACCCAAACCGAGGCGCAACTCTCTTGTGCTTACCAAATCATGAAAGTTTAGCCACACTCATCTACCAAGCATCCAAGGCTTGGTCCATACACCATTTAAAAGCCCATGCACTAAGAAAACCACCTATTGCCCAAACTATGAGCTAGGTCTAACTTAGTGCCACTTTAGCCCTTTTTGGGTCAACTGGTCACCCTATGCCCCTTTTGCCCTACCTTAGGACCTAGCTTTCACCTATCTAAATCATGTATAGAGCTTCTGAAAGAGATAAAGTCTAGAACACCTTGCCCTTGTGCAGATTTTGCACTTGCAAGCCCAAAGATCCACTCCTACAGGCCGGGTCCTAGTCCTTAAGAGTTCCTTATTTAACCATATTACTAACATATTTTTTAGCGCAGGGCCAGTATCAATATTCAAGAACCAGAAAAAAAAATTATATACTCCTTACTTTAATAAAAACAAACACTTAAATTCATAGCTCCCTTCCTAGAAACTCAGCAATTTTTGTTGTTTACCCTAAGCTTAACCTCACACAAAATCATGGGTTTTTGATGAGCACTGAGACCAATGAGGACAATCTAAACAAGGATAAAATAAGATGAAACAAAACATATTCTCATCTCAAAAACATACCAAAACCATAGCCACATCTTGGAGAAAACCAAACTCTTAAGCCCTCAATTGCAACACGTGCATTCTCAACTTGATTTCTCAAGGTAGAGGGAGTAATCAGGAGAAAAGGTAAAAAGAGTGAATTTGAAGGGAAAGAGAGTGGAGAGTTCCTAAGAGAAAAGAATGAGGATAAGATGAGTGGAAAGAAAGATTGCTACATTGCAAAAAAGAGAGATGCGAGGCAAGCCATTCAAGCACAAAGGCTAGTCCTTCTTTTAGTTTACAAAGATTTTTTTCTTGCGATAAAAGAGCTAACCTCTCTTCTTAGTTCTATTATATATTTGTTGAAGGAATTTGTGTGAGAACTCTCATTTTATTAGGCAATCAATTAATTTTATTTACCTAATCCTTGATTAGATTACACTTGCAAGCTAGGTTTAATTCAAGTCAATGAGTGAAATAGTCCTTAGAGTTCATAGGATTAAAAATCTAAGGTAAATTGACCAAAAGAGAAACTAGGGGCAATTTGGTAATTAGAAATTCAAAGGTCAAAATGTGGCTAGGAGAGATAGAATTAAGCTTCTAGAGGTGAAATGAGCATCTCGGTGAAATTTAAACTCTGTTTGACCAAAGATTGGCCTTTTCTTACTAAGGAAGCAAGGAAGGCCAAAATGTTAATTTCTTGGTCAAATATGGCCAAAATGGGTTTGGGAAGGTTATAAAATGGTGTTTGAAACCACTTGGTGCAATTTGGTGAAGTTCGGAGTTAAATTGACCAAGTTTGAGATTTTTCTTGTAAGAGAAGATAAAAAAGGCATTTTGGTATTTTTGGTTAGTCAAACTTGGTCAAACTATAGTCAAACCTGGTAAACAAGATTTAAACCTGGTCAAGGGTAGGAAAATACATGGTTGGAAATGGAGGAAATAAAATCTACGATTTATAGATTATTTGGAGACATAGTTGAGAAGTTTATGCCGGTGGCATCCTTTTATCCAACAATTTAGCCTTCTTTTCACCCATCCAACCTTTGTGCACTTTTGGGAGGGAAGTAGCCTATTTATAGCAAATAAAATAAGCTTTGAAAATGTGGGTGAGCTCCATTTTCCCTTGGTTAAGTAGCCTAAACCTTTCCTAACCATGCAAAAGCCTTAACTCTTTACCACTTTAACCCCTTCACCCATTTTCCATCCTTATTATCCCCAAACCCACAAACTCACTTTCTTTTCTTCCTATGCTCATTCATCACTTCCTAAGCCCTAAAAACCATATTAAATCACAAAATAAATGAAATAAAAATTAGATAAGGAGAGCTTAGAAGGGTCCTTGCCTTCTTTGAGTGTGCCTCCTTAATTCTCATTACATATGTGAATTAGATGGACAATTAACAAGAAATGGTAAAAGGTACTTTATAACTTTTATTAAAGACTACATTCATACACTTTTGTCTATTTGATGACATATAAAGATGAAGCCTTTAACAAATTTAAAGAATATAAATATATTTTTGAAAATCAAAAGGAAAAAAAGACTAAAATTTTACATATTGATCAAGTTGGAGACTATTTTCTAGAGTCTTTTCCTAATTTTTGTGATGAGAGTGACATTATTCATAAAAAAACTATCCCCTACACACTTGGGCAAAATGGCTTTGCATGGAAAAAAATAAAAATTTAGTGGAAATGGTAAATTCCATACTTTTGAATGCTAAGTTGTCCATAAATACTTGGGGGAAGCTTTATATTCTACACGTCAAATACTTAATAGAATTCCTTTTAAAAAGTTTTGTGTTTCTCCTTATGAGTCTTGGAATCACCAAAGAAATAATACCTTAAATTATTTCAAAGTATGGGGTTGTTTGGCATTTTATAAAGTTGTTGATCCTTATAAAACAAAACTTGGTCCTAGAGAAATTAGAAGTATTTTTGTTGAGTATGCACAACAATCCAAGGCATATGGATTCTTGATTTTAGATTCAAAATTCATTGTTAAGTCGATTAATGTTAAGTTTTTTTATGATAGATTTATCTCTGTTTCTTCTTCTTCATCTTCTACTTCTACTCCTTTTTATAAGCCTTCAAAATTTGTCTCTAAATTAGATTGTTGTAGAAAAGAGAAATGAAGTGGCTAAACCTCGTAAACATAGAAGTATCCAAGGGGTAAGAAAAGGGAAATCCTCGTTGTGTGTGCTTACTTCATAACTTTTTCCACTATACTAATGAATAGTGAGGATGTGTCAAATTTCTCTATACTTATGAATATGTGAACTTACAAGCAATCACATATATTGTTAAAGTATAGAAGTGGGAAATACCAAGATCATTTTTTTCCCAAGGAATGTAATTGCCTACTATACTCAATATTTCTCCCTATTATCTAATCGATAATTAAAGGGTTGATTCACTAATGAACTAGGAATTAACTAAACTAACTACTGCTGTAAAAATAAAAAAATAAACTACATGCAAGGAAAAACAATTAGACAATCAACAATCAACAAATGTTATACTTAGATTCGAACCCCTTTAAAAATCTATTGCATTGTTCTTACCTTTGTTTAACAAGCATAGGATTTATTTAGATTAGCTCCCTATTATCCTTATTCACTAACCCTTATTCTTTAGTCACTACTACGATGGCTAGTCCTACTGTGCTTCCTAAGAATGCATTACTAGTTTTATGACACAACTACTAGGTTACACCCCAGTTTGCTGGAATTATGCCACACTTAATGGTGATCCACAATAAACATACTGTATACTACTAGCATATGTTCATCATCCAACATTGAATTAATAGGCTAGCTACTATTAATCGATGCAGCAAAGCACAATGGGTAGATCACAGGATAACCATAATTATATTAAACCAAAAGCAATAATAATCACAATATCAGCCTAGGGTTTATCTACTTGAAGTATGAGGACAGAAGTTAGTTTATCATGCTGAAAAATAAACTCAACAAGGATAAAGAAAAACTACAAAAAGAAGTCTTTATCTCTGAATTGCTTATCCTCTAAGTAATCCTTGATCTGATGCACATTAATCAGTGTTAATCATTAAAACTACCTTAGGCAGCCTTTTCCTATGAAAACTCAACTTTTTTTTTTCTGTGTATTCTTGCCTCTCTTCTCACTCTTCCTTTTTGTGATACCAATTTAACTTGATGAAACCCTAATAATAGGCAAACACAGTTTGTGACATGGCTGTGTTGCTTATTTAGAATGCAAAAATCATGAACAATTAATGACAAGGTTATGATTAGGGGCATGTACAAGAACACGGGCGTCAAGCTAGTGAACATAGGCATGTTTGTTACTAACATCGGCATGTCTGAAGCTATGTT
The DNA here is from genome assembly GCA_005392925.1 of Aquilaria sinensis. NCBI lineage: Eukaryota > Viridiplantae > Streptophyta > Magnoliopsida > Malvales > Thymelaeaceae > Aquilaria > Aquilaria sinensis. The sequence continues at coordinate 1,004,491 of SMDT01001473.1, read as the reverse complement.
TGCTCCAAATTCTAACAAAACTTGCAATTCAACTCCAAAATTTGTGCGAAATCCTTCCTAACCCAAATAGAGCTTAAATATAACATGAAAACAAAATATGAACCATTTATGCACTAAATTCTACTAAGAACACATTAAAGGACAAGCAATTACCAGAAAAAAGTATATAGAAAACATGTATAAAGATAAGCATATCATATTTTTTCCCTTACACATGTACTTTTTGTTTTCCTTAAGTAAACCTTAAAAGAAAATATGTAAAACAAGAATGGAATAATACTTTTGAGCAAAAGAAGTGTTACAAAGGAATGAAACTTTAAGGGTTTTAAAAAATCAACAAAACTACCAAGCATGAAACACTTTCAATCTAAAGCTTTTCAAAATAAAAAAATTCAATGGAAACAATTCATTCTTAAGCTTGCAACCCATATCTCTCAAAGCTCAAGAAAAAATCAAATATTCATACAAAGTAAAAAGCACAAAGCTCACTAAGATAGAGCTTACTGTGCACAACCATTCATACCACCAAATCATGGAAATGGGCGATTAAATGAACTTTTCACTTCATTTCTTTTCAAACATTCCCTTTCATGTGTTAAAAGATTTTGTATCAAGTGTACACTCTAGGAGAATTGTCTATACCCAAGCTATTTCTCAACACAATCCAAAGTGATCTTTGATAATACTCATGCTTCTAGCATCTTTTCGAGTTGTGATTTACTCGTGCCTTAGGAGAAGACCTAACCTACGTCAATACTAAAAAATAGTGGAGCTAGAGCTTATTCATATTAATTTTTATTCCTTAGTCAACAATCAACCATATATCAATTAACCGATTCTTGCCACCAATCCAAACAAAGAAACTTATACCTTGCCATGTTTTGAATATTGTACTAAACAAAAAAAATCAATGCAAAAATAGCTTCTAAATACCATTTTCCAAAGCTTAATAACAAATTGCAAAAAAAAATTCTAAAACAATTAAGCACAAAAGTGAAAGATTTCAAGTATAACTTATTTAGTCTTCAAGTTAAAAATCAACACATTAAATTAACAATCATTCTTTATTCATAAAAATATGCATTGTAGTATGATTGAGAAAGAAAAAATTCACTAAAAAGAAACAAATAAACTTAGGGCCTATGCTACCCACTTCCCCACACTTAAAATGTATGTAGCCCTCAATGTACAAACATGGAAAAAAAATCCAAAAAAAAAAGGGTTAATAGAAACTGATACCGCCTTGAAAAATTTAGTTGCCTGATGTGTAGGGCAACATTCCAAGGGATCCTTATAAAATTTGATCGAGCTTCGGATTATATAGAAATATCTAAGCAATAGCGAGATTAGTCACAACCTCAACAAGCGCATCCTTCTCCTCATCCTCATTAGGGAGTGGTGAGAAAATAATGCAAAATGTGCGATGTGGGTAGGTGATCCTCTTAGCCAATAGTAGCTCAGTGATCAGTTCAGGGAAAACAAAGGGCAAGGTAAAGTCTTTGATAGCCCTTGTTATTAATTGCACAATAATATGGCCTACATTGATTGGCCTATTTGAAAGGATGGCATGGGTAAGGCTACATCTTGGAATGGTGGTCAAATCCATAGGCTGGCAATAGAGAATACAAGAAAGCTTACTTAGTTTAATTGGAGAGAAATGTCCCTAAGTTTGAACAAATCCTAAGTAGGAATGAATATCATTAGTAGTAAAATCAAACTAGATATCCCAAATGGGTGCCCTCATGAAAATCTCAATAGAAAGGTCTTTGTAAGCACCATTAGTGTGGAACTTCCATATCGGTATCATATTGGTGAGAGCAAATGGCTCACAACCAGCCCTTATAGATCATAATGTGATGAATCTCTAATGGATGAGTAGTGAAGCAGTCAAAGTGTGGCTGGAAAATAACCGCCTTCTCCATAGATGTTTCATGTAGGGAATAGGCCTCAAGGAACACAAAAAGCGTTGTAATCTTCATCAGAATATTCTTCATTTTTTTTACGGGAATGCCATGCCCTATTGACTAATAAAATCAATTAGATGGGGTACATAAGTCCATTGGGAACATGTATTGAATTTCTTCTGATCTAAGAAACTTAGAATACAAGCAAACATGAGTTATGCCAGAAAGACTCACTCAGATAAATGCATGAATTGATTAGCAAAAGTATGTAATCATTAGCCACATCACATTCTAAAGTTTACCTCAATTTAGATAACCAAAATCAAATCACATCATAAAAAAAGGAAGAGTAGTAGCTTCTAACCTAATCTAGGTGTTCTTCTATCAATCCCATGACTTGAGGTAAGAAAGAGGATAACAATGATGAAAAGAAACTTGAATTTAAAAAGAGAAATCAATAACATACCTTAGAAGTGTAAATCTTAGGTAAAATACATGCTTCCACATGACTTGGGACTCAAGAAAGTTAAAAATAGGGTACATGATAGCAAAACAGGATGAGAAATTTGTTTTTAAATAGGTCTTATAGAACATGATTTTAAACACATGCATGTCAGGAGTGATGTCACTTAAATTTTGAAAACATAATCTTAAAAATGGGCATGTCATTGATTATGTAGACTTACTAGACTGAAATTAAATGTAGGCATGCCAATGATCATGTAAACTCATCAAGGGAAGTACAATGGTCATGTCATAAATTGTGGTAGTGTCTTGGAACTTGAAACATCAAAACTTAGGGGAATGACATGTGTAGGAACATAGGGGTGTTTGAGATCGTGTTTCTAGTACATGGTTTCAGATACTATTGTGGTACTAACCAAGTTTAAAGTCTAGAGCTCCAAAAATTTGAAAACAGTGAGATGGCACACTTCGCATCATGGGAATGAATATATCTATGTTTCTTGAGCACATTTCATATAGTGGACATCTTTAAGAACATCTTTATTCTCCAAAATTTTAAACTCTTGATTAACACTGGCAAAGACATGGACACGATAGAAACCATGTTTGGATGTCATACTTGAAAACATGGTTATGACAATGACCATGTGTTCTTAACCTTGTTTACACCTTCTTGATGTTCAATCTTTTTTTTTTTTGATTCTTCTATCTTGCACACTTCCAAGATGATTGTAAAGACAAAAAAACAAAAAGAATACACAAAATTTAACTACGAAGTGTTGGGTTGCCTTCCAAAACGTGCTTTGTTTAACGTCGTTAGCCCAACATTGATGTTGTTTTACTGTATATTAGATGGAGATTGGTGGAGGGTAATGTCTTCGTGGTGTACTTATGGAGTTTTGACTCCAGGATAAGGTTTCAACTGATGGCCACTCACTTTAAATGCCCCTTTATAGGGATGTTTGATCTTTACAACACCAAAAGGAAAAAATTTGGTTAATATGAATGGTCTTGAGCACCTTGACTTAAGCTTAGCTAGAAATAGTCAGACATGAGCATTATAAATCAAAACTAGATCTCCACATTTAAACTCTTTTCCTTACTTGATTCAATTTTCATGCCATCTCTTCACCCCTTCTTTGTAGAACTTGGAGTTCTAGTATACCGCATTGAACCATTCATCAAGTTCTTTGAGCTACAATAACTGCTTTTACTTACACACTAAAAATGAGGTTAATATTCTTTATAGCACAGTCTGCTTTATGTCCCAAGTCCAGCAGGTGATGGCATGCTTTTTCGTAGACTAAACAATATGTAGTCCAGATAGGTGTTTTATACACTCTTCTATAGACCAAAAGTACATAATCTAACTTAAGTGACCAATCCTTCCTAAATATAGAAACCACTTTTTCTAGTTTATGTTTAATCTCTTTATTAAATGACCTGGCTTGACCACTAGCTTGTGGATGATAAGTGGCAATCATTTGGTGGGTGACTCAAAAATTTTGCATAACATTTCTAAATTAAGAATTATAGAAATGGGTGCCTCTATCACTAATAATGGCTTTTTATGGCTCCAAATTGAGTAAATAATTTTCTTAAACATTTAACCATAACTTTCGTGTTATTTAAAGGTGCGACTTGTGCTTCTACCCACTTAAAGACATAATCCACCACTAATAGAATATACTTATTTCCTAAAGATGAAGCAAAAGAGCCTACAAAATTCATCCCCCAAATGTCAAAGACTTCACATACTTAGATCTCATCTTAATGAGAAATATTTTTGGACCTCTGACAGTTATCGTGAAAAGATGCATATCATCTAGCAACCTTGAACAGGGTAGGCCAATAGAAACCAAACTCCAACACCTTATAGGCTAAGGTATTGCCTTGGAAATGGCCGCTAGTTGGACCCTTATGACAATGCTAAACAATTCTTTTAGTATTTGGGTAGGGTACGCATCAGTGAATAATTTGATCCGCAAAAATTCTAAACAAAAATTGTTCATCCCAAAGTAGTATTTTAGCTCTAAAAAAGACTTCTTTTTCTGTTGATATGTCATGTCCTTCAGTGATTCCATGCACACCAAGTAGTTAGCATAGTCAACAAACCAACGTTCATCAACAAATTTTTAACAAAGCATATGAAGATGTTCATCTAGGAATGAGTCGTTAATATCTATTTTTTAGATAGCTCTCCTCTTAGGTGTTCTAGCTTGGAAAGATGAATGGTGGCTAAATTTTTGGCACCTTTCATGTCTAGAATTTAAAAATCAAACTCTTGATGTAGGAAGAACTATCGGATCAACCTCAGCTTCTCATCATTCATGTTCAATAGATACTTTAAAGCAAAATGGTTAGTATACATGATAACTTTAGATAGAAGTATATGTAACCTAAACTTTTCAATTGTGAAAACTGTAGCTAACAATTCCTTTTCAGTAGAAGTATAATTTTCTTGTCCACTAGTCAATGTTTTGCTAGCATAATATATCATTTAGAAATGCTTATCCTTACACTAACCCAAAATTGTACCAAATGCCCAATCACTTGCATTAAACATTAACTTCAATGGGAGAGATCAATTAGGAGACTCCATTATAGGTGCATTAGTTAGACAATCCTTGAGAATTTTAAAAGTAGAAAAATACTCTTATCAATATAGTCAAATATAGCATCTTTTTCCAATAATTTAGTCAGTGGTTTTTTCTATCTTCGAGAAGTCTTTAACAAACCATTTATTGAATCATACATGGCCGAGAAAACTCCTAATTGCTTTCGCTGATAAAGGTGGTGGCAATTTAGAAATAGTTTTAATTTTTACTTTATCCACCTCTATGCCCTTGTTGGATATTTTATGGTTGAGAACTATCCCATCTTAAACCATAAAATGACATTTCTCCTAATTAAGTACTTAATTAGTTTCTTCATATCTTTCCAATACTATATCTAGATTATGGAGGAATTTATCAAACGAATCACCATGACCATAAAATTTGTCCATAAATACCTCCATGATGTCCTCCACTAAATAGTAAAAAATTGTAAATATGCATCTTTGAAAAGTGGTAGGGGCATTAAATAAGTTGAACGACATTTTGTGATAAGTGAAAATACTGTAAGGACATGTGAAGGTTGTCTTTTCTTGGTCTTCAAGGGCAATTGAAATTTAGAAATAACCTAACATACCATTCAAGAAACAATAGTAAGCATGACCAACTAAAGGCTCTAACATTAAATCAATAAAAGGGAATGGAAAATAATCCTTTCTAGTGGCATCGTTAAGCTTCCTACAATTGATACACAGTCTCCATCTGGTAATTGTTCATATGTGAATGAGTTTTTTCTTCTTATTCGAAACAACTGTCATTCCTCCCTTCTTTGGTACAACTTGAACTGGGCTCACCTAACCGCTATCTGAAATGGGATAGATTACCCTAATATCTAATAATTTAATCATTTGTTCTTTTACCACCTCTTTGACATTTGGGATTAATCTTCATTCTGGTAAAACTATAGGTTTATGATTGTATTCCATCAATATCTTATGCCTATAAAAAGACGGGCTTATCCCTTTTACATCGGCAATTGGCCAAGTTGTGGCTTTGTTTCAACTTCTGTAGCATAGCCAATAGCTTCATTTTCTGCTATTCACTCAATTGACTAGAGATGATCATGGTAATTTCGAATTTGGTGCCAAGAATGCATACACCAAGTGATTGGGTAGTTTTTTCAACTCCAAATTGGGCTGTTCTTATATGGAAGTTTTTCTCATCTTTATGCCTTGGATAATTCTTTCTTCCTTCTCCTTACCTAATGATTTCTCTTCGATGTCAAACTAAACTACCAACTCTTCTTTCTCTAGTTTATTGATTTTCAATTCTTCCTCTTAAGCAATACAGACTTCCAGGTGATCTTGCAAAATAATCTCCTCAAAACAAGTAACTTCAACGTCAATGAAATCTAAGGAATAACAAGTGTCATCTTTGTCAAGAGCATACTTCATAGTATTTGAAATATGAAAGGTGGCCTATTTTGTTCATCTCTTTAGCGCTAGTTTACCATTATGGACATCAATTAATGCACCAGTAGTTGCTAGAAAAGGCTGTCCTAGAATCATAGGAACTTGCAAATCCATATCCACATCCAAAATCACAAAATCAGCTAGAATAATGAATTTATTGACCTTCACTAAAAAATCCTCAATTATTCCCTTCAAATATTAAATTAATCTATTTACTAACTGAATGTTTATTCTAGTAGGCTTGGGTTCTCTTAATTCTAATTTCTTAAACAAAAAATATGACATTTGATTTATGCTAGCTGCAATGAATAGTAAAACTCCCTAGATCGCTGATTTTCCTTGATAACTGATTCTAGATGATGGATGAACACTTTTCATTCAGAATTGCTGATGACACTTCTTCTAACTTTTTTTTGTTAACTAGAATGTCCTTCAGGAATTTCCTATAACAAGACATATGCTCTAAAGTTTCTATAAAAGGAATTTTGATGTGGAGTTGTTTAAATATAACAAGAAATTTGGAAAATTGTTCTTCATCTTTATCTTTTGATAAATGAGAAGCATACGGTAAAGGAGGTCAATACTCCTTAACTTATTTCATCCTTTGTGATTTTATCTTTTCCTCTTTCTCAAGAGATTCCACCTCTTCTCTTTGGGCCACTTGATTTTGATTCTCAGTGTCTAGTGGTTCCTTCTGTACAACTCTTTTCTTAGGAGTCAATTCCACTCCAGTTCTCAAGGTAATGGCCTCTAATTGCTCTTTTGTTGGTGATATAATTACCTTGTCGATTTCCATCACCATGAGCAACATTTAGTCCACCAACTACTGAAATGCTAGTTGCTGCCTTTCCAAAGTATCCTTAAGACTTTGACATTGAGCTTGAATGCTACCAATAAATCCCATAACTACTTCCTCAAAATTTAAGTTCCTCACAAAGAATTTTGGTTGTGGAAAATTTGCATTCTTCTGTTGATGTGCCCAAATATCAGTTGAATAGCTTTCCCAGCTTGATCCATATAGGCTAGAGCAAGCATTATTTTACGGTCCAAAGAAATTTTAGATAAAATCCACATGCTCATTCATACTCTTGTACTTGTACATTTGACAATCCAGATTTGAATGCTCTCCTCTGTAAATTTCACACTACATCACCACAGCTTGCTTCTGGCTAGTAGAAAAAATTTGAAACTCCATTGTTTGAGCTTTAACTTGTTTAACTAATGTGAAATAATCATAAAAAATATGAACTATAGTTATTCTTCTTAGTTTAATTCTAGATGATGATTGCGATTGATAATTATTCATAGTCATCCCCTCAATCAAATTCTATGCTACTTTAGGCATCTTATTATTTAGAGTACCATTAGTTGCTGCATTAATCATTTTCTTAGAAGCATAATTCATGCCATTGTAGAATGTTTGAACTTGCATCCATATAGCTAATCCATGATATGGGCACATTCTCAACAAATCCTCGATTCTTTCCTGGGCTTTATATAACATCTTAGAATCTGTCTGATTGAAAGTAAAAATATCAATACAGAACCTTACAGTCTTAGCTAGAGGAAAATAATTAAATAGAAACTTCTCAACAAGAGCATTCCAAGTGGCAATAGAACCTCTTAGAAGTAAAATCAACCATTGCTTTGCCCTTCCTCTTAATGAAAATGAAAACAGCCTTAATTGAATGCTAGCTTCATTGGCTCCATTAATTCTAATGTATTGCATATCTCCAAAAACTAGCAATGTGAGTATTAGGATCCTCATCCACCAAACAATCAAATAATGCACAATTCTGCACACTTGAATAATATTCAACTTGATCTCAAAATTGTTGGCAATGAGAGGAGGTCTAACAATATTTGATTTTGTCCTTTCAAGAGAAGGCTTAGCATATTCAGACATAGTCCTTGCTTGGATATGGTCTTCCATGATTAATTGTTCTCGATTTTCTCCTTGTTGGTCTACTTTAGGCTGTAGTGGCTATGACTCGGTGCTTATTGTGAAATGAAGTTTTGTCAAAGTTCTTTTAATCTCTGGATTAATGTCCAGTGCTTCACCAAGATGGCTACGAGTCATGCACCAATTCTCCAACAAGAAAAGAATAAGAAATAAGTAACTAAAAATATCCTAAAAATTCAAAGAAAAATATTGCAAGAAAACAAATAGTGAGATGAATAAAGATCAATCTTTCAAGTAGCAATCTCAGCAAATGTTCCCTAGTAATGGTGTTAGAAAACATGATGTGTGTTTAGGTCATAGCTTTTCCCACTACACTAATGAATAATGTTGTTGTGTCAAATCTCTCCATACTTATGAATACATGAACTCACAAGCAAGCGCACTTATCATTAAAGTATAGCAATCCTAAATACCAAGAACATTTTTCCCAAGGAATAAAGTTGTCCACTGTACTCAATATTTCTATCTATTATTTAACAAAAAATTAAATGATTGGTTCACTAAATAACTAGGAATTAGCTGTGCTAACTAGTGCAAAAAAAAAAAAAAAACAATAACTAACTACTAGCACTAGAAAACAATCAGACAATCAACAATTAAGATATGTGACCCTAAGATTCAAATACCCCTAGAAATCTATTGCATTATTCTTACTTTGGTTTAATAGCCATATAATTTGCTTCAACTGTGGAGTACTATCTAAATTAGATTAGCTCCCCATTATTTCTATTCACTGACCCCTATTCTTAAGTTATTGATAGGGCCATTAGTCCTACTGGACTTCCTAAGAATGGATTACTAGCTTTATGACCTAATGATTGGGTTTCACCCTAGTCGGGAAGGTATTATGCCACACTTATCATTTCTAGCTATGACAATATCCCTTTTACCTAATGCTAATCCACAACAAACATATTATATACTACTTGTATATTTTCATTATCACATATTGAATTAATAGGCTAGCTATTACTGTTAAACACAACAAAGCCCCTTGGATAGGCCACAAGAAAACCAAAACTATATTAAATCAAAAGTAATCTTAAACAAAATATTATCATAGGGTTCATTTTCTCTAAGAATGAGCATAAAATTTAGTTCATCATGTTGAAAAATAAACATAACAAAAGCAAAGAAAAACTATGAAAAGTACTGCTCATCTCTGAATTGTTTCTACTCTAAGGAATCCTTGATTTGAGGCATATTAATTGCTATTGATCATTGGAACAACCTCTGGTAGCCTTCTTCTATGAAAACTGAACTCTTTTTCCATGTATTCTCACTTTCACTTTTTTTTTCTTTTTTTCTGTTTTGCCGAATTAACTCAATAAAACCATAACAGTATGTGAACACTGGTTGTGACATGGCTATGTTCAAGGCCACGTTCCTTCGATAAAACAAAAAAATCATGAACATTTAGTGACATGGTTAGATTAGGGACATGTAGGTGAACACATGCATCTAACTGGTGAACATGGACATGTTGGTCACTTACTTGGGCATGTCTGAAGTCATGTTTGCTCTAAATTTTGCCAAAACATACAATTCAACTTCAAAACTTATGCAAAATCCTTTATAACCAAAATAGATTTGTGTTTGTAGTTCACATAAGCCTTTATGACTATACAAATAATTAATGTGGATGTGTAAAATCTCCCTATACTCATACATATGTAAGCTCACAAGCAAGTGCACCTATCATCAAAGTATTGTAGTGGCAAGTACCATGATCATTTTTCCTAAAGAACGGAGGTTGTCTACCATATTCAAAACTTTCTCTATTATTTACCTAGCAATTCAAGGATGCTTGTTTAACTAACTAATATGAATTGACTAAATTAACTAATGCAATAAAAAAAACAAAAAATTAATTACAGACTGGCAATGGAGAATCAATTAAGACAACCAATGATAAGAAACCTTACAGTTAGAATCAAATCCCATGGAAATCCCTTGTGTTGCTTTTATTTTTGCTTAATGTGATTGTGATTAACTTGGACTGTGGGGTACTACCTAAATTATATTTAGCTCTCCATTATTCCCATTATACTAATCACTATTCTCAAGTCATCAATAGGGTGTTTAGGCCTACTACGCTTCCTAAGAATGCATTACAAGCCTATGACACACTAATGGGTTTCACCCTAGTCTGTAGCTATAATATCACACCTATTACTCCTGGTTACAATAATATTCCTTCTATCCAATGGTGATCCACAAAAAATATACCAGATATTACATGCATATATTCATCATCCCACATTGAATTAATAGGCAGCTACTATTAATGAATGCATCAAAGAACATTGGATAGATCACAAGAAGACCATAATCATATTAAACCAAAAAATAATCACAATAAAAAAATCATCCTTGTGTTCATCAACACTAAGCATGAGTAGGAAAATTTAGCTCATAGTGCCATAAAATAAACACAACTGATAGCCGAAGGGCTATCGCTTCTCTCACTACATACTTCCTGCCAAAAGCGTGGACAGGAAACCTGGCGTCATCCGAAAGACGCGCTAGCACTGACCTCGGAAGAAGCGAAGCCGAACGCCTCGAACCCATGACCTCGGCTAGAACGCCAGAAATGTTAGAGGTGTTGCCGGCTCCCTCGGGGCACCGAACGGATCGCCTTTGGGGATAAAAGACCAGCTATCGCAAGCAGGAGAGAACCTCCCCGAAGGCGGAACCCCCGAACCACGGGCATAATTCTCGAAGGAGGGCATTCATACCGAAGGACGACCTCTCCCAAAGAACCTCGGGAGTACGGCACTAGCATTTAAGGAGTCTCTGACATGTCACCCACAGGCGCTACACACCGCCTCAAACGGCGGTCTGACGCGCCGATGCAGTTCGAATCCTATCACAGCCTGTCTCAGTCCAAGGCTCAAAGAGCCTGTAAGCGGCTACATGTTCCTTACGCCTGAAGGTACGAAGGACATCTGACCAAACACGTGTCATGATCTGAACGGGCTGGGCACCCCTATAAATATCAGAAAACAGGCCCTGGCAAGAGATCCGACCCCCTCCCCCTGAGAAAACACGCACAGGCAAGGCCATCTTTCCCCTAGTGTTCCTCCTTTATCTCCACTTAGGGCACTGACTTGGGCGTCGGAGTCTCCTCCCCGGAAAAACATTCCGGGGACCTCCTAACCCTCCTTTCTGAGCATTTCAGGCATGCACCTCTGGGAAACCTTTACACCAGATGTTCTGTCTCTCAGGAAGTCCCTCCCGAAGTCACAATGTCACATGACGAAGGTGCTGCTGGGCGTCATTTGGCGCCGTCTGTGGGAACCCACGCTCAGGTCGCCGTCGTGGAGACTCGGCGTTCTAAGGACAAGGGACTTCCGAAGTCCCCGTCCGCGCCTGAAGTCCAAACGGGCACTGAGCAAACCCTACCAGGGACTTCCTCGCCTGGGGAAGAACGTACTCTAGTCGTAACCATAAGCTTTCTGTGCGACTTCCAGCATTCTATTGTAGCTGAGGTGACACAGCAAATAGACCGAAGGTGGCCATAACAAACTCAGGCCCAAAGGCCCCCCTCGCCAGTGCGCCCTCGGGAGGAAAGCCCAAAGTCAATCTATCACAGTTCGGGATGTGGGGACCAGCGTGATGAATCCTCGACAGAAAATATACCTCTCGGGGCACGGCCCACGAGGCAAAAGGGGTACGAGTGGCCAAAGACTCCTCGCCAAAAGAGCTCATCACCCGAGGTGAGGTCGCCATCCCCTCGGGTCCGAAGCCAGTCGAAAAAGAGGCACCGACAGTCACCCTTCCCAGAGCACCAGGATGAAGGGCCCAACGCCACGCTCCTCATGGAGAAATTGTTGACAAGGTTGGAGAGAGTAGAGAAACAGGTAGCTCACAAGCCGGTCTGGGCTAGGCAGTTCGAAACCTTCTGTAGGGATGAGTCCCCATTCACCCGAACAGTGGTTGAGGCAGCCATGCTAGGCGATTTCCGGGTACCTCGGCTGGAAACTTATGATGGCCGGACAGATCCACAGGCTCACCTGACCAAGTACAAACGTAGCATGATGATGCACGGTGCTAATGATGCCACCTTGTGCAAGTGTTTTGAAGTAACCCTCACAGGACCAGCAACAGCGTGGTACAATTCATTGGCCCCGGGGACCATCAGGGAGTTCCAGGAGCTATCCACGGCCTTTACATAGTAATTCATTGGAAGTTGGCCGACGGTGAAGATGCCTGTCCAGATGTTCGACATAGCGCAGAGGAACGGAGAAACCATCCGTGACTATGTTGAAAGGTTCAACAGAGAGGCCCTAAGTGTCCCAGACTTTCGGCCCGAAATACGCATCCTCGCCATGATACGGGGCCTTCGGAGAGACTCACAGCTGTTCTACGAATTTTCAAAGGACCTTCCGGACATGCTTGGTGAGTTCTACCGAATGGCCGAGTAGCACATGACAGCCGAAGAGCTGAGAATGGGTTGACCGAAGACTGATCACGCCCGTGCCGAAGGGTCCAGCCAGTAGACGCGGTATCCGACCAACCAAGCAGGATGACCTCGAAGGACTAGGGGAAGGAAACCCCTAACCTTCGCACCTCTGAACACCACGAGGACCAACATCCTCATGACAATGGAGAGACAGGGGACCCAAGTTCAGCGGCCAGGGGCCATGACCACTGATAACAAAAAGAACATGAAGAAGTTCTGCCAGTTTCATCACGACCACTGCCACGATACCGAAGACTGCTTCCAATTGAAAAAATACATAGAGTCGCTGATAAAACAAGGCCAACTTCGGCGATACCTGCGGATGCCTTCCCCGAAAAGGAAGAAGGAGGAAGAAGGAAAGGCAAATGACGAGGACTACGACTCCGACAGACGGAGGAACCGAAGTCCGAAAAGGCGCCCTCCACTTCCCGCGGGAATCATACAAACAATCACGATGGGGCTCCTATCCTCAGAAAGAAAGAGGAAGGCCAGAGAAATAGCAGTGATGGAGTATCAAAGTCCGATGAAGAAGCTGACCCGCAAGGATGGTACCACTATCATCTTCCCCCATGACGATCCCCTTCTGGTCATGGTAAGGATAGGAAACTGGGACGTCAAGAGAGTGCTGCTTGATGATGGATCAATCGCCGACGTCCTGTTCTCACATTTACTGCCAAACTTGGGCATATCCAACACCGACCTCAAGCCCGTCACTTCGCCTACTTTCGGGGTAGGACCATTCGAACTGCCTGTCTTCGGATGGATTGATCTTCCCCTAATGATGAGAGGAACTTCAGTAGATGGGACAGCTGAATCATTCGCTTCCACAATGACAAGATTTATTGTCATGGATGTTCCTTCATCATACAACGCCATCCTTGGAACACAAACACAGGGAAATCTGCACATTCGCCCTGATGTAAGGTACTTAGCTGTCACCTTCGCCACCAAGGATGGAGACGCAGAGATTTTCATCGATCAAGGCGAAGTAAGGAAAGTGTTCCCCAAGGCACAAAAAGCTCCAGCAAACAACTTCGTGCAAACTGTAGAGGCAGAGGCCTTGCCAGCTGAAAAACCTAAGAGGGGCGAAGTAGAAGATCTCACGAAGGAAGAAATGGAAGAAGTAGAACTTGTCCCTGGCTGAAATACCCGAATAGGGAAAAACCTGGCCGAAGGTGACAAGAAAAAACTAGTATCCTTTCTACTGATGAATAAAGACCTATTTGCCTACTCGCCGAAAGATATGCCGGGGGTAAACCCCCGCGTAATACAGCATAGTCTCAAAGTAAGTCCGGAAGTAAAACCTGTCCGGAAAAAGAAACGGGGCATCTCAGCCCATAAAAGTAACTTTGTCAAAACCGAAGTTCAGCGTCTATTGGACGCTGATGTAATCAAGGAAGTTAAGTACCCCGAGTGGTTAAGCAATGTGGTTATTGCCACAAAAGAAAGGAGCAGTAAGCTCCGAATGTGCGTCGACTTCAGAAATTTGAATGATGCTTGCCCAAAAGACTCATACCCTCTCCCACCAATAGACCAATTGGTAGACTCAACTGCCGAATACGGGCTCCTAAGTTTCCTAGACGCCTTCAGTGGATATCATCAAATAAGGATGGACCCCAAAGATGAGGAGAAGATCGCCTTCATCACAGAGGGTGGAACATATTGTTACATCAGGATGCCCTTCGGGCTAAAAAATACTGGAGCAACCTACCAGAGGTTGATGAGCAAGGTCTTTAATCACCAAATAGGGAGGAACATGGAAGTCTATGTTGATGACATGATAGTCAAGAGCAAGCTGCCTAATGGCCACGTCGCAGATCTAAAGGAAACTTTCCACCGGCTCAGAACCTTCGGGATCCGCCTTAACCCCGAAAAGTGCATCTTTGGCGTTACCTCGGGAAAGTTTCTTGGGTACATGGTATCAGAAAGAGGCATTGATGCTAACCCAGAAAAAATTAAAGCTCTGCTTGAATTCCGAACTCCCGTCACAATAAAAGATATACAAAGACTCACTGGAAGGATAACCTCTCTTAGCAGGTTCATTTCCAGATATGGAGGCCGGTGTCGAGCGTTCTTCAAAGTCCTCACTAAATCAGCAAAAAAGGAGAGCAACCTCGGAAGTAATGATCATCCTTGGAACAAAGATTGCCAAAAGGCCTGGGAAGAACTCAAAATCTACTTAGCCCGCCTGCCCACTCTACGGCAACCTCGCGAGGGAGAACCCCTTGTGTTATACCTCGCCGTAACAGAAAAAGCAGTAAGCTCAGTCCTTGTGAAAGAGGAAGGGTCAAGGCAATGGCCGGTTTACTATGTAAGCAAGTCCCTGCACGGTGCCGAAGTCAGGTACCCCTTGCTACAAAAAGCTATATATGCCTTGGTACTGGCAGGAAGAAGACTACGACCATATTTTCAGGCTCACCCTATCATCGTCCGAAGTAGTCTACTTTTACGGGACGTCATGAGGAAGGTTGATCATTCGGGAAGGCTTTCCAAATGGTGCATAGAACTTGGTGAACACGACATCACTTATGAACCTCGGAAAGCCATAAAAGCTCAAGCTTTGGCAGACTTCATTGCCGAAGTACCCATCACCGAAGGTAGCCATTCGGATTCTGGCGAAGGCGAGCTAGAATGGACTTTATATGTCGACGGAGCCTCGGGGTCCGAACACCAGGGAGCCGGAGTAATTATTAGAGGTCCCGAAGGTCTGGAAGTAATGAAGGCCATCAAGTTCAGCTTTAACGTCACCAACAATATGGCCGAGTACGAAGCTCTCATAGCAGGGTTGCGCCTAGCCAGAAGAATTGGTGTAAGAAACCTGAAGGCCCACAGCGATTCCCAGCTGATAGTTCGACAAACAGCAGGGGACTATGGGGCGAAGGACCCAACCTTGGCAAAATACCATGAACTGGTAGCGAAGCTCATTCGGGAGTTCGACACCATACGAATCGAAAATGTGCCTCGTCGAGATAATGCCGAGGCAGATAGCTTGGCAAAATCAAAAACATGCACCGAGGTACTAAACCACCCGAGCATCACAGTGCTGAGCATGGTAACTTCGGAAAAAGGCTGGAAAGATCCGATAAAAAGATATCTCACAACCAATACGCTCCCCGAAGACCCCAACGAAGCTGCAAGATTGCGAAGACGCTCCGGCCGTTTCTTCCTGATTGGAGAAGAATTATATCGGCAGGGATATGCAAATCCACTACAGAGGTGTGTTGGCGAAGAGGATACTAAAATGATCCTCGAAGAAGTCCACGAAGGCGCTTGTGGTTCGCATATTGGAACCGATGCCCTGGCAGCGGTGATACTTCACCAAGGATACTTTTGGCCTACCCTGAGAAAGGACGCTAGACAGTTCGTCCAGAAATGTGGTAATTGCCAAAGACATGCGAATATCCAAAAGACACCCTCGGAATTAGTGACTTCGGCTGATTATCCCTGGCCTTTCGCAGTTTGGGGCATGGACCTCATTGGGCCACTCCCGGCAACGCCTGGAGGCGTGAAATTCTGCGTAGTCGCAGTAGACTATTTCTCTAAATGGGTCGAGGCAGAACCCTTGGCAACTATCTCAGCAAAAGATGTGCAGAAGTTCGTATGGAAGAACATTGTATGCAGATTTGGCATACCAAGGGTACTAGTAGCCGACAATGGGTCCCAGTTTATAGACAAAGGCTTCCAAGAATTCATCAGTGACCTCGGAATAAAAATGCACTTCGCCCCAGTAGCTCACCCCCAAAGCAATGGACAAGTAGAAGTATCTAACAGGACTATCAAAGATGGTCTGAAAAAGAGGTTGGGGGAAGCAAAAGGGAAATGGCCAAGAGAGCTCTCAAACGTGTTGTGGAGCTACCGAACAACACCCCTAAGAGCCACAGGGGAAACACCATTTTCCCTCGTTTTCGGAACTGAAGCTATCATCCCAATTGAGGTAGTGCAACCATCGGTGCGAGTGCAAGTGTTTGATGAAAGGGGAAATGACCTCGGCCTAAGAACCAAGCTTGACCTTGTCAGCGAACATAGAGAAATAGCCGAGCTGAGAAGGAAAGCTTTCCAGCAAAGAGTGGCCGCAGCTATAAACTTGCGAGCCAGGCCAAAGGGAATAAAGGAAAGAGACCTTGTTTTCCGAAAAGCTGAATTTGGAAACTGAAGACCATCTCACGGGGTACTTCGCGCAAATTGGGAAGGTCCCTATCTAGTACTTGCCGAAGTACGAAAAGGGGTTTACAAGCTCGGCAACGCCGAAGGCATAGAATTAAAAAATACATGGCATTCAGATGCCTTGAAAAAATTCTATGCTTAGGATTTTGGTAGGAAAGTTGTATGGCACAAGTTAGAAGAATTTTTTTCTAAGTACAAAAGACTTAGCCAAAATTCTTGAGCGTAAATTGTACGAGTTAAAATTTCGCGAGGGTAATCGCCGGGATAAATGTAGGTTTGATTTTTCGAAGTCTCTTGAGCGAATGTGTTCGGGACAATAGGAAATGAAAAATCTTGCAAAAAATTCTAAGTACAAAAGTTTGCAAGCATAGATCAGATTTTTCGAAGTCTCTTGAGCGAATGTGTTCGGGATAATGGGAAATGAAAAATCTTGCAAAACACTTAGCCAAAATTTTACAAAAGAAAGAAGGAACCTTTATTGAGGATGGAGCTGCTTACACAGAAAGAACCTTGCCAAAAAGAAGAAATACAAAAAGAGGAAAAAGAAGGCAAAGGACCCTAATACAGACTAAGGGATCTCGGCATCTTGGGAGCCACCAGCTTCTGCGTCCTTATCCACTGCCTTCGGCGCCGGAAGAGAGAAGGGCAGTCTGAGATGCTCAATTTTGGACCAAGACCACCGAGGCCCCTAGGGAATGTTTAGGGCCTCCAAAAACGAGAGGTCCAGATCTGGGAACCTCTGAAGGACTTGGTGCCGAGCAAGGCAAAAGCCGTCCTGAAAGCTGACCTTGGTCATTTCATCGGCCTTTTCCTTCTCGACCCTTAGCTCGTTAAGCTCATTCTCCATATCAGCGACCTCGTTCTTCAGTGCCTTTATCTTCTTCTTCTTTGGCTCCTTCTTCAAAGACTCGACCTTGGCCTGGAGCTCAGCCTTTTCAGCAAGCGCCTTCGCCAGGAGTGCCTCAGACTCCGACTTCTCCTTTTGAAGTGCCTCGTTCGCCGAAGTCAGCTCCGCCACCTTGGAGCCAAGGTCAGAAATCTTCTAGGATGAGTCCTTCAAAAGTTCTTCTTTCTCCTTCAAGAACTCCTCCCGAACGGTAGCAACCTCCTTCTGCGCAGCTTGGGCCATCTCCGTGTTCTTGGCAGCTAATTTAGAACACATGGCCTTAGATTTTTCTAGGCAATCTAAGGCCAAGACTCTGAACGCTGCCTACTTCGCCACCCGAACCCTGAGAAGGCCAGTAAGCCCCAGCAGCTGCAAAGTAGTAAGAACAAAGTCAGTAAGGCAAGAAACGAGCCAAACACTTAGAAGAAATCAAGAGGAAACAAAGTAAAGGCATGAAGTATACCTGGGCAACGTGCTCAGAAACTTTTGCAGCAAAGGACTCGTCGCTCGGGCGCGCCTCGGAAATTGCCATAAAAGAGGCCTCGGTGAGGATCCCCCCCGAGATTTGGTTGGCCATTCGAGGGCAGTCACCTCCGGAGTACAAGTTCATGTCTTCCGTAAACGACTAGAAAGGCCCCCTCGGGATCTTCCCCTTCGGGATATGGGCATCCCGAAGGGCTCATTTCCGGGCATGCTCGGCTGCCCAATTTGGATATAGCAGCTCCCCTGTACGGCAAAACAAGAAACTTATCAAGGCAAGTAATCGCCAAAGTTCAGAAAATAAGGGCACCAAAGCTTGCCTAAGTGAACGAACCTGGCGGCACCTCGGCCACATTGTCATCGGAGTCCCGAGCCTCCTCGGCAGAAATCTCCTTGCCTTTGCTCTTGCGGCGCTCCTTGGCAGAAGGAACTTTTACCAAGGCGTCCAGAAGAGTTGCCGAGAAAGTAGGACTCCGAGGAGGGACGTCGGCAACGACCTCGGTCGGTGGGGCAGCAGCGACCGAGGGCTCTTCGGGCACCTCCTCGGGAATTTCTGGCTGAAGAGGAGGCGCGTTCTTCTTCGCTCGTTTCACCGAGGACGGCCCGGCCCCAAATGCTTTCCGTCTTTGGGAGATGGCCTTCTTCGTCTGCTCGCCTTTCCTGGCTTGACCAAGGAAAAGGGACTTGTAATAGTCAGCAGACTCTTCGCCCATCTCTGAAACAAAAGGAAGACATCAGTGTGAGTCTGAGAAGTACTTATACTGAAAAATTTTTGAGATAACTTACGCTCATAAAAAGACTCGTAAGTGACTTCCTCCTGAAGGAGTTGCACCAGCCAGGAGTCTTTCCCAGTGATAGCAGGAGCCGGCATCTCGAGGTCCGTCTTATGCTCCTTCATTACCCCGAGCTCCCGAAGGACCTCCTCGGTCATCAATTTCAACTTGATGGGGAAGGGGTAGAGGGGGGGCGAAGGGACCTCGGAATCCCAGTCGGAGACTGCTCGGATCCGTCTATCGAAGTCCGCAAATCTGGATGCCAACTCAGGAGTGAGCAGCATCCTCGGATCTATGACATCCATCTCCAACTTTCCCCGAGCCCACTTGGTCGGAATGTACGACTAGGCCTCCTCCATCTTGAGAAAGAAAAATTTTTGTTGCCACCCTCACCAGCTGTCATTAGTGGCGAAAGTGAACATATACTTTTTGCTCCCCGATCCCCGAGGTAGCATGAAGTAGAAGCCACCTTTCGGGACCGTATAGAGCTTATAGTACTACAAAAAAAGAATGAAGTGGGGTTCTATTTTGAAAACGCCGCACATGCAAAGGAAGGCGTTAAAGTAAAGTTGATTTACGGCAATCCCATGGAATTGGCAAAAGTCGCAAATCACCCTCGATGGGGGGTACCGAAGTCCGGCCTTCAGTTGGGCGTGAAAAACAGTAACCTCATTTTGACGGTTCATAAAACTGACCTCCTGAGGACCAGGAAGTCTGGTAGTGGCATAAGAAGGAAGAAAAAATTTATTGGTCCATCTTTCTAATTTTTTCGAGGTCGTACAACAAGTATGACTAGCAAGGGGGAGCCAACTTTCTGGGATAGGAGAAATAGTTGACGAAGACATTTTTGGAGGAAAAGATGACTTTGGGGAATGAAAATCGACTTCGGGAAAGCTTTAAAATCAAAAGGCTCTAGAAACCAAAACAAAACCCACCAAATCTTTTGCCGAAATCTGGATTTGAAGACGCCGTCGCGAAAAGTTACCGAAAAAAACTTCCTCAAACAGTACTGCCGCAAAAACAGAAGAGAATCAGAAGGCAGGAGGGAAAGCAAAAACAGAAGCAAAAGGAGATTATGACGGAATGACGTATATATAGACCGAGGGGGGCAGGTGAACCGGCGTCATAAGTACTCCGCGAAGGCGAACAGTCGCCATAACTGCTCATTGCGCATAAAAAGGCACGCATGCTCTATTCGATACAGCCCCCGGCAATAGCAAGCTGCAACGTGTCAGCCATCGCGCTGAAAGAGGGACACGCTTTCTGACACCCCTAAGTCCTAGGCGCGCAGCTCCAGACTGACACGCCTGCTTACGAGACACGATGTTGCGCAGACCTACAGAATGGAGAAGTAGGCTACCTCGAAGACACCAAAAGACAGGCTATGGACGAACAGCCTATGTCTTCAGACAAAAAGGTCCATCTTCGGCACAGGTATTATGCCCAAAGCCCCAAAGGACCTTCTCCAAAAAGATGACAAGCCGAAATCTCCACTTCGGCTTTCTGGAGAGGGGGCCTGTGATAGCCGAAGGGCTATCGCTTCTCTCACTACATACTTCCTTCCAAAAGCGTGGACGGGAAATCTGGCGTCATCCGAAGGAGGCGCTAGCACTAACCTCGGAAGGAGTGAAGCTGAACGCCCCGAACCCATGACCTCGGCTAGAATGCCAGAAACGTTAGAGGTGTTGCCGGCTCCCTCGGGGGACCGAACGGATTGCCTTTGGGGATAAAAGACCAGCTATCACAAGTAGGAGAGACCCTCCCCGAAGGCGGAACCCCCGAACCAGGGAAGTCCCCGAACCACGGGCATAATTCCCGAATGAGGGCATTCATACCGAAGGTTGACCTAGCCCAAAGAACCACGGGAGTACGGCACCAACATTTAAGGAGCCTCGAACATGTCGCCCACAGGCACTACACGCCGCCTCAAATGGCGGTCTAACGCGCCGACGCGATTCGAGTCCTATCACAGCCTGCCTCAGTCCAAGGCTCAAAGAGCCTATAAGCGGCTACATGTTCCCTACGCCCGAAGGTACGAAGGACATCTAACCGAACACGTGTCATGATCTGAACGGGCTGGGCACCCCTATAAATACCAAAAAATAGGCCCTGGCAAGAGATCCGACCCCCTCCCCTTGAGAAAACACGCACAGGCAAGGCCATCTTTCCCCTAGTGTTCCTCCTTTATCTCCACTCAAGGCACTGACTTGGGCATCGAAGTCTCCTCCCCGGAAAAACATTTCGGGGACCTTCTAACCCTCTTTTCTGAGCATTTCAGGCACGCACCTCTGGGAAACCTTTGCACCAGACGTTCTGTCTCTCAGGAAGTCCCTCCCGAAGTCACAATGTCACATGACGAAGGTGCTACTAGGCATCAACAACAAAGTTAAAGAAAAACTAACAATTGAAGTCTCCATCTCCTAAGTGCTTATCTTGCAAGGAATATTTGATCCAGCATGCTTTAAACGTTGTTGATCATCAGAATTGGCTCCAGTAAGCTTTCTCCTTGAAAACTCTTTTTTTTTTGTGTATTTTTCTGCCACCTTCTGACTTTCCATTTTGTTTTCAATAAATAACTCAAACAACCATAATCAGCAGTCAAACATAATTTAGTACATGGCCATGTAACCCCTCTGAAACATAAAATATTGCGACTTAATGACACGATTTGACTCATAGGTGTGTAACTCAGACACGAGCATGTAAGAGGGTGTGTAAGGTATTACATGGGCATGTTGCAAAGTGTGTCTACTATAAACTTCACCAAAACTTGCAATTCAGCTCCAAAACTTCACACAAATCAGCACCAAATCCTCACTTAAACTTATCAGAAGACCAGCAAATACAAGGGAAAAACATATAAAAAGCATAACTAAATACGAGCATATCATATTTTTCCTACACACTTGAACTTTTGTTCGCCCTTAAGCAAAAACTCAAAATAAAAATTTAAAAAAATATAATTTTAAAACCATTAAATCATAAAAATAGTTGAATCATACTCTTGAGCAAAAGAGGTATAAAGATGATTGAGTCTTTAAGGGTCTTGAGAAGTTAACAAGACTACCAAGCATACAACATCTTTAATCTAACACTTTTCAAAACAAAATAATTAATGGGAACAATTCATCCTCAAACTGGCAACCCATATTTTCTGAAGCTAAAAGGACATCAAATTTTCATGCAAAGTAAAAAGCGCAAAGCACACTAAGCTCAAGCTCACTATGCACTACCTTTCAAACCACAAAACCAAGGATTGGGCAATTAATTGAACTTTTTAATTCTTTTCTTTCTTTTTCTATCTCTTTTCTTTTTCAAGCAATTTTCTTCATTTACCAAAAACATTTATAGCAATTGTACACTATAAGGGCTATATCTATACCCAAGCTAAATCTCAACACAATCCAAGATATTCTTTGATCACAATCATGTTTTTAGCATTTTTTCAAGTTATGATTGACTCTTGCCATAGAAGAAGACCTAACCTACTTCAACACTAATAACAATGGAGTAGTATACATCCATATCACACTTTATTGGTTATATCATTCAATAACCATCAAAAAATCCATCAACCAAACTTTAGGAGTAATCCAACATAGATACTCAAAACTTAGCATGCTTTGAATACTGCACTAAACATAAAAACTTGATGTAAAAATAATAGCTTTTAGAGGCCATACTTAACTAGCTTTCTAATGAATTGAAACAAAAATTTCAAAAACAAATTTAGGACAAAAGTGATAGATTTTGACAATCATTTACTTGGTCTTTAAGTTAAGAACTCAAGAAATTAAATTAACAACCCCTCTCTAGTAATAAGAACATGCTCAATAAGATGAATCAAAATAATTAGGCTCCAAAAAGTTAAAAATTTTTAGAAAAAATAAAAAAAAAATATAGTCAAGAATAAACAAAATAGATAAAGGATAAAGATAATACCCATTCCCCTACACTTAAATTGTACATTGCCTTCAATGTACTAACATAGAAAACAAAGTGAAAATGAGGGAGTGACAGAAACTGATTATCCTATTGTCGAAAAGTTCAATAAAAAAGGCCATTAATCAAGCTTTAAATTGAAATATGGGCCTTCCAAGAAAAAAAAAGGCATGACCAATCACAAAATATAATGAAAGAAATAAGAAATATAGAAACTATGATGAAATAATATGAAATAGAAAATGAGCAACCGATGCACCAACAACAAAGTCAAACATAGCAAATGAAAACAAAATGAAAATACGTCTATAGTAGCATAGCAAACAAGTAATGTCATGATGAAAGTTATAGCTTTAGATAAGAGCAAGGTTGGTAGTGGCATTGGCAAGAGTGTCCTTATTGGCATCATTGTCAACATCACTATCCTCACATTGGCATAGTAAGATGACAACTTGGAATGCCCCACATAGACAAATGACATGATGTGCAATCAGAAGCTACATAATCAACTAAGGGAAAACCATGAGCAGAGTTGGGTAATGGACAACCTTTGCGATCATCTGTATTATCACTTGACCATTGTTGACCAGCAGGTGAGTGAGAATGGCATGCAATAGAATCGCTTGCTCCATGACAATAGCATTGACAAATGGCCAATAGTAGAGGTGCTTAGTGAGAAAAATGAACCATGACCACATAGTGGACAAAAGCTAGGATGGCAGAAGGATCATACTATACCCGTTAATGGTGGTCCACATAACCAGTCCACTACACAGTGTTTGAGTAAGCTCACCCTACTCTAGTTGAGGAAAGTGACCTGGAGTTCTGACAACACTGAGGTGAAGATGAATGTCATTGGCACAAACCTTATGCTCAACATTCCACACAAATGTCCATAATGAAGTCTCAGACCATAAACCCCTAAAGGCTGCATTAGCGTAGAACTCCAAAACTAATTTCATCGAAGAAAATGTGGGAGGTTTGTACAAATGTTCCTAACCCCAACGGACAACAATATCATGAATCTCTAATGGACAAGTAGTGAAATAGTCAAAGTGTGGCTGAAAGATGATCGCTTAATCCATGGAGGCCTTGTGGAGAGAATGTGCCTTTAGGGACACAAACCATCTCCTCGGGGATATGCTCCATCTCATCACAATGAAATGCCATAACCATGGACTCATTATAACCATTAGAAAAGTTCCCTTAAACCATTGAGAATATATTTCAAACACTTTACAAACTAAATAATTTTGGTTGCAAGTTTGAAGATCTTATGCTTATTCATTAATTCTAGATTGATGTCTTAAGGTCAACAACAATAATCCACAATTGGTAGCCAAAATGCATTCAAAATCACAGTTAGATTTCACCCTATTGCCTAGGATACTAGTTATGAGAAAATAAGGAAAACTCCTAGCACATTGTTCTTGAACTAGATGTAGCTTCCATCAATTTATCACATAAAGAAGCAGGAAAATGAACAAAGAAGTAAAAACTTGAATTAAAATGAAAATAATTTCAATCATACCTTCAACAAATCAAAATTAGTGGGATTTGCTATGTTTTAGGCATCTTGGGGTGCAAGAAAGTGAGAAGTGCACTTGTGATCACAAAATAGCATTGAAATTTTAATTTAAATAGGTTTGTTCGAACATGGTTATTAACTTGGGCATGTAGATGAATGTGTTACTTAAAACTTTAATGAACATGGTTGCAAATATGAGGTGTGTTACAAACCGTGTTGTCATTCTTGAACTAAAATAATTGCAATTTAAATATGAGTCATGGGATCCTTACACGGCCATATTATAAATCATGCACAGATTACATGATCTTGTTTATGGGCATGTATGAACCCATGTTGAGCTACTATAAGCTAAAACATGTTTGCACAGCAGCTAAACTCATATACAAACATGGGCAGGTACATAGCTATTTCTCAATCATTCACCTTTAGACAGGGAGTGTAGAAGCCCATGTACATGCTTTGGAGTTCTTGAGTTTTTTTTTGAACAAAAATGCAACACTGATATTAACATAGGCATGATTATCACCGTGTTAGTAACACACAATGACTTACATGATCAAGCATGAAACCATGTTTATGCCTTAGGAATTAAATGTTTAAAGCATAGAAAAGAAACACATTTTCTAACATAGGTGTGAATGAAACCGTGTATGGATAACATGTGTTAAAACTTGGGCATGTCTTTATGCATGTTAAGTTTCTGGAATTTGAAAACATTGGAAACTTGGGTAAGAACAAGGGCATGTTATAAACCATGTAATATGAACACATTTTAATACACGGTCATAACACATATTATGTTCATTTACTGTAGCTTAAATAAAAATTCTTCATGAAAAATAAAATTAATATATCAAACATGTTTGTGTTTGAAGTCATGTTAAGTTACATGGCCTTGAATATGTGCATGTTTAAAAATGTGTTAGGCCCTGAAACTTAGAAAAATTTGCAAACTTATTTAGAATTGAACTTAGCCTTTTTCTTTCACTTTGAACAAAATTCTTTTACAATGTTCTAACGTCCTACATCAAAATTATTCATCATAAGATTGCAGGACAATCCAAGGATAATTAACAAACCAAGGAGAAAATCAACTAAACAAAAACCAATCTAAATGAAAAAAATTAATGCTTGGGTTGCTGCCCAAGAAGCACTTGGTTTAACATTACTAGCCCGATGTTTTGAATGCATTAATTTGTGCTAGGTTCAAGGTGGTTGAGCGTGATGTCTTCATGATGTACACTGGGAATCTCACCTCCAAAATATCACTTGAGTCGGTGACCATTCACCTTGAATGCTCCTTTTTTAGGATGTTTAGTCTTTACAACATTGAAAGGGAAAATCTGTGTTACTATGAATGGTCTAGACCAACAAAATCTAAGTTTTGCATGGGAGGAGTTGGAGCCAAGCATTGTAGATTAACACCTAATCCCCAGGTCAAAACTTTTTTCCTTGTTTTTTCCTTGCATCATGCCATTTTTTCACCTTCTCTTTATAGATTTTGGAATTTTCATAGGCAACATTCCACCATTCATCATGCTCATTCAGCTGTAGCAAATGCTTTTCACCTGTATTCTCAAATTTGAGGTTAATATTCTTTGTATCCTAATACGCATTGTGCTCTAACTCCATCAAGAGATGATATGGTTTTCCATAAACTAGACGATAGGAGGTGGTTCCAATAGGTGTTTTATATGCCATTCAGTATGTCTATAGTGTGTCACCTAACTTAAGAGACCAATCCTTCCTAGACATGGAAACACCTTTTCTGGTATATGTTTAATCTATCTATTAAAGATTTAGGTTGACCATTATAGCTTTTGGGTGGTAAGCAATAGTAGTCCAATGATATGATAATATTTAGTCATGTTTTTTATATGCTTTTTTCTTGCATTTGCTTGTCTTTTGATGTGTTTTTCTATGGATTTGGTACTTAAATGATTTATAATTCATTTTCAGGCTATATTTTAGCTTCATTTGTGTTAGGAAGCATTTCTACAAAGTTTTAGAGAAAAAGTGCAAGTTTTGGCAAAAATTTGGAGTAGACATGCCTTACTACATGTCTACGTAGTGCCTTACACACCTTGCTACACGCCCATGTCTAAGTTACAGGCCAATGTTATAGGCCATGTTTCATTTGGTTAAATTTCAAGTTTCAAAAGTGTTACATGGCCTGTAACACGGTCATGTACCTAACCATGCTTACCCATTTTTTAAAGTTTTTTAGGTTATTACATAGAAAGAGATGACCAAAGGTGGCCTAAGAAAGCCAAAAGAGGCAGAAAAAAATAAAAATAAAATAAAATAAGAGAGTTTTCAAGGAGGAAGGCTGCATGAGGCAGTTTTGACAAACGCCATTTAATACGCACTAGATCAAAGATTTCCTGGAAGAGAAGCAATTCAGGGATGGATAATTTTTGTCCTAGTTTTCTTTTTATTTTGTTATGTTTATTTTACAGCACTATGAGCCAAACTTTTCCTACTCATGCTTAGAGAAATTAAACCCTAAAACGATTTTGTGTTTGTGATTATTTTTTGGTTTAATATGCTCATGCTTTTCTTGCAATATATCCAATTTTCTTTGATGTGTTAATTAATAGTAGCTAGCCTATTAACTCAATGTGGGATGATAAATATGCAAGAATTAGTATCTAATATGTTTGTTATGAATCACCATTGGATAGAAGGGACAATATTGTAATTGGGAATAATAGGTGCAATATAATTTCTCAGGATTAGGGTAAAATCTAGTAATGGGTCATACGACTTGTAATGTATTCTTAAGAAGCACAGTATGCCTAGAAACCTTATGGGTGACTGAAAAATAGTGATAAGTGTAACAGGAATAATATGGAGCTAATCTAAATTAGGTATTACTGCATGGTCCAAGTTAATCAAAATCCTATTTAACCAAAGAAAAAGATACACAAGATATTTTTATGGGGATTCGATTCTAAGTATGAGGTTTCTTATTATTGATTGTCTTAATTGTTTTGTACTGTCGGCCAATAGTTAGTAGTTAATAGTTTATTTTTACTACTTTAGTTAGTTTCATTAATTCATAGTAGTTAGCTAAACAACTCTTTAATTGTTGATTAGATAATAGAGAAATGTTAAGTATGGTAAACAACCTCTGTTCTTTAGGGAAATTGATCTTGGTACTTGCCACTGCAATAGTTTGATGATAAGTGCGCTGACCTATAAGTTCACATATTTATAAGTATTAAGATGTTTGACATGTCTACATTATCTATTAGTATAAGGAGAAAGGCTTGTGTGAACTATAAAGAAACCAAGCTTTTGGGGTCATTGCCAGGGAAGATTTATGAGATTGCTACTTGAAAGATTGATCTTTATTAATCTAGCCATTTTTTTATTGTAGTATTTTTTGTTGAATTTTTTTTTATTTTTAGTTTACTGATCTATTTCTTTTCTTTCTGTAGGAAGTTTGTTGTATGAGTCATAGCTAACCTAGATGAGTTATTGACATAGATCTAGAAATTGAAAGTACCATGTGGAAACTATTGTCTGCAAAGGTTACTGAGTCATACCCATTATCTAAAGTGAAGCAGCGTGGAAAAAATTAGGAACACTTAATCATGGAAGACCGTAATCAAGTGAGAACTATGTCAAAATATGTTAAGCCTTCTCTTGAGGGGGGAGAATCAATAATTGTTAGACGTTCTGTCACTGCCAAAAATTTTGAAATCAAGCAAAATATTATTTAGATTATGCAAAATTGTGTTCAATTCAATGGTTTGGTGGATAAGGACCCCAATGCTCACATTGCCAGTTTCTTGGAGATTTGTAATAGTTTTAGAATTAAGGGAGCTAGTGAAGATAGCATTCGGTTAAAGCTATTACCTTTTTTACTAAGAAGAAAATCTAAGCAATGGTTGACTTTTTTTTCCAAAAGGTTCTATTGCCACTTGGAAAACTTTTGCCGATAAGTTCTTGTTGAAGTATTTTCCTTTAACCAAGACCACAAACTTCCATAATGATATTTATGCTTTTCAGTCAAATAGATAAAAAAATGTTCTATGAAGCTTTGGAAAGGTTCAAGGATCTATTAAGAAGGTGTTCGCATCATAGGTTACCAACATGGATGCAAGTGCAAATGTTCTACAATGGTCTGAGTTGTGGTTCCAAGCAAATGGTTAATGTAGTAGCGGGTGGTACTCTTAATAGTAAGACACTTGAAGCAGCACAAGAATTGATTAAAGAGATGGTGATGAAGAATTACCAATGGCAATCATCATCTGGGATGAAGCCAAGCAAAGCAGCTGCAATTTAGAGTTCCTATGCCTATTCAGTTTTGGCAACTCAAATTGAAGCTTTGACAAGGGAGCTAAAAAATTTTTTAGCCAATCAAAAGCTAGCCATGATGCAATGCGAAGTTTGTGGAGAAGAATATTCAAGTGGTGATTGTTAAATGCCTAATTGGTTGAGCAAAATCGAGCAAGTGGACTTTGCTAAAAATCTATATGGACCATAGAACAATCTGTATAGCAACACGTATATTCCAGGATTGAAGAATCATCCTAATTTTTTTGGAGTAACTAGTTGAAATAGCCACCTGGTTTCCAACTGCGACCACAACAACAAAGAAGGCCGACTATGGAAGAATTGATTTCAATGTATATGTAACAATATGATGCTTAGATTGATGTGATGTAGCTGGAGTTGTAGAACAAAAAAGTGAGTATGCAAAATTTGAGACCCAATTGCATCAACTTGTTAAGATGCTTCCCAAAAGCCACAAGTAGCTTTATTGATTAGTACCAAGCCAAATCCTAAAGGACTTTACAATCTAGCCTTCCATAATAAGGTAAATGGTCATGCTAATTTAAAGGTGTTCGAAAGGAAACAAAACCACCTAGAATAATCAATGAGGATGTAGGGCCGATGACAATAAACTAAGCCTTTCTTGGGAGGCAACCCATGTGTTTAATTTTTCATTTAGCTTTGTTTTCATTTTATTTGATTTGATTATTAGTAGGTTAATTAGCTTTTGAAGGTCATATGATCTTATGATTTGCATTGTTGATGTAGGAATCTAGAGTATTTCTAAAAGAATTCTATGTTCAAAGTGAGGGAAAAGGCTAAGTTTGATTCGGGGTAAGCTTGTAAATTTTTTCTGAGCTCCAGCAGACACGTTCTTATACACACCTATGTTTAAAGCCATGTTCATTAACATGGTTTCAGATATAGCCTTGTTTTTTTATTAAATTGATTTTAGATGAAGAATTTTTATTTGAGCTACAGTAGCCAAACAATCTTTGTGTTATAGCTATGTAACAAAGTATGTTAACCGTAGATGGTCTTATACATGACCATGTTCTTACCCATGTCTTCAAAATCTTAAACTTCTAGAAGTTAAACATATGCACTTACACACCATGTTTTAAAATGTGTTTATCCTACATAGTTTAATACATAATCATGTTTGAAAGTGTGTTTCATTTATGAGTTCAAGAAATTTACAATCTAGGGCACAAACACGATCTTACACATGATGGTGTTACTTAATGTGTTTGCCTAACACAATGTTAGTTATGCCTATGTTGTTGCCCATGTCATTTGTTTGTTTTCAAAATTTTGGGGCTCAAGACTTTGAACACAATTAGCTACACGCCTATGTTTAAACTTGTGTTACATATACACTGCCGCGTACATTCCCATGTTTTGTCCCATGTTTTAATACTATGTTCTAAACATTTTCGGGTTCAAACCTCAAACACGACATGTGACATGCCCATGCCTAATAGTGTGTTGGGGAAGTTGTAACTAACATGGGCATGCACACGCTTATGTTACAAGCCGTGTTTCACCTATATATATACTCAATCACAATTTTCATTCCATACTTCACACAAAACTCACTCAAACTTCTTCCCTAAGCCCTTAAACTCAAACATTAGCTACCGTGCATCCCGGGTAGGGTTTTCCATCATCAGTGGTCTTCATTTCATGTCTAGTTGTAGATTTTCATCGCCACTTCATTGAGTTTGTCTAGTTGTAGATTTTCATCACCACTTCATTGAGTTTCTTTCTTTCTAGGTAACTTTATCCCTCTAAGTTTATTTAAAGGTTATGGAAGATTTGATTGATTTCTTGTTATGGGTAGCTTATATTTAAGGTTGTAGGTTGATTTTGCAAACCCATTAATGTTTGTTTCAATTTGATAGAATGATTTTTGGAATTTGAATTCTTGGGTATTATGTTTGGAAGAGGAAGAGTTGGATTTATTTGTTTCATGAAATTCTTATCATCCATGCTGATTTTATGGATTTTATGCCTTGAATGAATGATTATATTGCTTATGAATTATTGAGAATTCCATAATTGCAATGAAACTTTATAAATTCTAGGAATTGGTAGTCTTTTGGTGTGATTATGGATAGATTTATTGGATGCCAAGAAAAAGCTTAAAAGTGGATTACAATGTCTTGAATTCCCATGATTATCATGCATTTAGCTTTATTTGTAAAGCCTAATCATGTTAATGCCTAAAGTTGTATAGAAAGTTGCTTTGAGTAAGGGAATTTTATTAATTTTTGTTAGAGCTCTTATTCTAGACATTATTGTTGAATATGTGTGGTGTTTGAGATTACTGTTGCACTAGAAAAAATCTTCTTCTTTTTTCAAGATGGCAAAATGTTAGGAGAAACTCTTGATCCACACAAAGAAGATGGCAATGAACCCGAAGAGGCCGAATCCTCTTCTTGAGTTTAAAAAGGTAAAGCAGAAGAAGAGATTAGAGATCTTGGTGGACATGCTTTACAAGGCTAACAAGGTGATTAATTGGGACATCTTGGCACAGCTTTGTTTGGTTGAGGAGAGTCGAGCCTTAAAGGATTTTGATGGACGGTTTTCAGTGTTTGATTGCTGGGAGCCTATTTTCAGTGAGCTCATGCTACATTTTTTAAGCACGCTCAACTTTGACATGACTGACATCAGTTAGAGATAGTAAAATGTGATGAAGTTTTGTTTAGGGAGTGAAACTTCAAGATGAGCTTTGATGACCTTGCATGGCATTGTTATTTTTGCACCCAAGAGTTCATTCATTCTAACAAGCATCAAGGCTCAATTTGTGAGTTTGGTGCCACCAACCATATTTGGTAGGAGTTTTGGTGCAAGATTACTAACAGCAGAGCTATCTACTAGCGCACAACATTCAAAGCATCCAAGTTGAGATTGCTGGTAGTTAGATATGTGCATTATTTGATCGCCTACTCCATTGTTGGTAAGAGCAATAGTATGAGCATGGTGACAAAGATGGACCTTTTGCACGTCTACTACCACTAAGTGTGCTATCACTTGAGCATAGCCTTTGCTTGGGACATTACATGCCACATAAGGATGAGGGCTATTTATGTTGGAGCATTTGTACCGAGGTTGGCCCAGAACCTCGAGTCTTTTCCATCGGTGAGGTTGATTATAGAGGTGCCAAAGCTTAGGTAGACCAACACGGACTCATTCAATGCTATAAGAATACTGAAGAAGACCACTTTTCCTGACGGCTCAACAAGGCATATACTGAGGACCGAAGAGGAGAAAAGAGTTGCTACTGAGGCACAAGCGGCTTCTACATCTACTGGACTTGGACCACCCACATTATCAGATATCATTCAAAGGTAGTAGCTTATACTAGATTGCCTTGAGTTTATGATAGGTCAGATGCTGATAATGAGCTTGTGCCTTTCTGCTTTTGAGGCAGGGACAATAAAGTTTTAGTAGATGATACTCCTATACTTTCACCGATCCAATAAGGTCAGTGTATCTGGTCATGATCACCAGTCTTCCCAGCATGATGATAACTTAACTGACTACTTTATTATTCCGGTGAGTATGGATGACCAAGATGGTGTTGATGAGACTCAACAAGTGATTGAGGAAAGAGATAAGGCTATCACCAATGGACTATTGATAGAGGGAGCTGAGGAGGTGATAGCCAAGAGAGTCAAGCTTAATGGTGCTATCGTTGAGGAGAGGTTGAGGAGAGGCTGGTGGAGACCACTATTATTGCTACTGAGAAGGTTGGAGGGAGGGATCGGATTAGACCCTATGCTTATTGAGCATGGTACTAAGGTTGGGGCTACTGAGGAACCTGCTGCACCCATACAAATGATGATGGCTCTGACCACTTTTGCCGATCCTTCACCTCACAATATGCTTGAGGATATTACTATCAAGTGCATTCATTTACTTTTTATTGCTATATTTTTATTAACAATGTTGCTACTTTTTTTGCTTCAGTTTCATTTTTTCTCCGTTAGTTATGCTTGACTTTTTTATTAGAGCATTGGCTACTCCTGTTCTATTTTCATATTATTTTTGTTCTAGTTTCTATATTTTCTAGTTATTTTCTTTTATTTTGTGATTGATCATCTTTTCTACTTTTCTTTGAAGCCTTTCAATTTCAATCGGAAGCTCAAACCACTCTAGTTTTGGAACTTTTGGGATGCTGATTTGCAAAACAAGCAATTGATTTTTCTTTTCAAGGAGGGTATCAATTTTTTATCACTCCTTATTCACTTTATTTTCTGTGTTAGTACATTGAGGGCAATGTATGGTTTAAGTGTGGGGGAGTGTGTTTTATTTTTAGCCCTTATTTATTTTGATTTTTCTTAATTATCTCTATTTAGCAATTTTTCTAAAATTTTTTTAATTTTTGGTGCTTATTTATTTTGGATCCTTTTATTGAGCATGTTCTTATTATGAGAGAATGTTTGTTAATTTAATGTCTTGAGTCCTTGACTTGAAAACTTAGTAAGTGACTCTTGGGATCCTTCACTTTTGGTGCTTAATTTGTTTTTGAAATGTTTTTGTAATTCATTAGGAAGTTAGTGGAAGATGGTCTCTAGAAGCTATTTTGGTATCAAGTTTTTGTGTTTAGTACACTATTAAAAACATGCTAGGTGTTGAGTTTTTACGTTGAATTGATGGTAAAGTTTGCTTGATGGATTTGTGGTTGATTATTGATAATGTATAATAAAGCAAAGTAAGGAATTATTCTACTTCACTGTTGTAAGTGTTGAAGTACGTTGGGGTCTTCTCCTAAGGCTAGAGTAAATCACAGCTCAAAAAGATGCTAAAAGCATGAATATGATGAGCAAAAGATCATCTTGGATTGTATTGAGAAGTAGCTTTGGTTATTGATAGAGCTCCTGTGGTGTACACTTGCTACTAAAAGTTATTGGCACATGAAGAGAATTAAAAAAAGAAAAGGGAAAGAAAGAAATTGAAGAAATCAGTTAATCACCCAATCCATGGTTTATGGTTTGAATGGTTATGCATAGTGAGCTTGAGCTTAGTATGGGATGTGCTTTTTACTTTCCATGAAAATTTGATGTTCTTCCATTTAAATTTGTTGTTCTTCCATTTCACTTCCATTTATCTTGAGACTGAAATGTTTGCATTAAATTTTTTTTTGCAAAGTGTTAGATTCAAGGTGTTGCATTCTTGGTAGTCTTGTTAATTTCTTAAGACTCTTAAAGTCCCAATCCTCTCTATACATTTATGCTCAAGGAATTGATTCAATGTTTTAATAATTTTAAGATCTTTCCTTTTTAGATTTTTCTTGTGAGTTTTTGCTTGAGGGCAAATAAAACTTCAAGTGTGAGGGGGAAATTTGATATGATCATATTTAGTAATGTTTTCCATATGTTTTTCTTTTTTATTTTGATGTCTTTTTGTTAGGATTTAGTGCTTAATTGATTTATATTCATTTTCAAGATATATTTTAGGTTTATTTGGGTTAGGAATGATTTTTGTAAAATTTAGGAGCTGAAGTGCAAATTTTTGCAAAAATTTGGAGCAAACAAGCCTTGCACATGCCCATGTATTGCCTTACCTGCCTTACTACGTGCTTGTGTCTGAGTTACTACCCCATGTTCCAAACTATGTTTCATTTGATGAGATTTTAAGTTCTAGAAGCATTACAAGATTTGTAACACGACTATGTACCAAATAGTGTTTGCTTATTTTCTAGGATTTTTCATGTTATTTTGTAGAAAGAGACAATTGGAAGGCCAACAAATGCATACAAATATTGAAAAAGTAAGAGAGTTTTCATGGAAGAAGGCTTTTGGAGGTAGTTTTGATGATCAACACTATTTAATGCACCCCAGGTCAAAGATTTCCTGGAAGAAAAGTAATTCAGAGATGGATAATTCTTTTCCTAGTTTTCTTTGCATTTTATTTGTTTTTTTTATCGCACTATGAGCTAAAATTTTCCTACAAATACTTAGGGTAGATGAACCGTAGAATGATTTTTTGTTTATAATTACTTTTTGGTTTAATATGATTATGCTTTTCTTGGAATCTATCCAATGTTATTTGACGTGGTGATTAACAGTAACTAATCTATTAACTCAATGTGGGATGATGAACATGCGACAAGTGGTCTCCAATATGTTTTTTGTGGATCATTATTGCATAGAAGGGATAGTATCATAACAAGGAGTAATAGGTGCGATATAATATCTCTGGACTAGGGTCAAACCTAGTAGTGGATCATAGGACTAGTAATGGATTATTAGAAAGCACAATAGGCTTAGACACTTGATGAGTGACTTAAAACTAGTAATTAGTGGAATGGGAATAATAGGTAGCTAATCTAAATTAGGTACTAATCCATGGTCCAAGTTAATCATAATCCTGTTAAACCTAGTAGGATTCAATTCTAAGTATGAGGTTCCTTATTGTTGGTTGTCTTAATTGTTTTTAACTATCAACCAATAGTTAGTAGTTAATAGTTTATTTTTACTTTGTTAGTTAGTTTAGTTAATTCATAGCAGTTAGTTAAATAACTCTTTAATTGTCAGTTAGATAATAAAGAAAGGTTGAGTACGGTAGACAACCTATGTTCTTTGGTGAAAATGATCTTGGTACTTGCCATTGCTATACTTTGATGATAGGTTTACTTGCCTTTGAGTTCACATATTTATGAGTATAGATAGATTTGACATATCCCCATTATTTGTTAGTGTAGTGTGAAAGGTTTGTGTGAACTACAAACACACCATCAAATGGGGTCTCCAAATCTACTTAGCATTTTTTCTAATTAAGAATTACAAAATTGTGTACCTCTATTGCTAATGATGGCATTTGGGCTTCTAAATTTGGTGAACAGTTACTTTAAAAACTTGACCACAACTCTTGCATTTTTTGTAGGTATGGCTTGTGCTTCTACCCATTTAGAAGCAGTCCACCGCTACTACGATATACTTATTTCCTAAAGATGACAAAAAGTATTCCACAAAATCAATTCCCCAAACATCAAATACTTCATATACCTGGATTCCATGTTGATGCAACTCATCTTTTTTCCAGATATTACCATGTTTACGATAGCTATCACAAAAGGTGGCATATCATCTCACAACCTTAAACAGGGATGGAAAGTAGAAGCCTGACTCTAACACTTTTTGTGTTGTAGTGTTACCTTGGATTTGACCTCCAATTAGGCCCTTATGATAGTGCTCAAGTATTCTCTCTATGTCTGGTAAGATACACACTGCCAATTGATTCGATTTGCATAGATTCTAAACAAAAATGGTTCATCCCAAAAATAGTATTTTAGCTTTGAAAATAATGTTTCTTTTGTTAGTACATCATGCCTCCGAGGTAACTGCCTGTATACAAGGTAATTAGCAAAATTAGCAAACCAGGCTCATCCATATGTTTAAAGTTAAGCATATAAAGATGTTCATCAGGGAATAAATTGTTCATGTCCCTTTCCTTTGTTGATTCTCCTTTAGGGTTCTCTAATCTAGAGAGGTGGTATACGGCTAGATTCTCCACACCATTTTTGTCTAGGATTTCTAAGTCAAACTCTTGGAGTATAAGGATCCACCTAATCAACCTCTACTTCACATCTTTCTTATTATTAAGTACTTCAAGGCAAATTGGTTAGTATACACAATAAATTTTAAGAAAACAAACAAGAGTGAAACTTGTTGATAGTAAACTCTATAGCCAATAGTTATTTTTCAGTTGCGGTATAGTTCTCTTGTGCACTAGTTAACATCATACTAGCATGGTAGATGGGTTGGAAATGCTTATCCCTACATTGCCCCAAAATAGCACCTATTGCTCAATCACTAGCATCATACATCAACTTAAATGGGAGTGACCAATTAGGTGAGACCATTAACAATGCATTGGTTAAACGGTCTTTGAGAATGTTGAAAGCAGAAAAACACTTATCATTAAAATAAAAAAATCACATCCTTTTCCAATTTCTTATTGAGCGATTTCACTATCTTAGAAAAGTCTTTAATAAACCATCTATAAAATCCTGTATGACCTAGAAAACTTCTAATTGGCTTAACTGAACTTGGCGGTGGCAGTTTTGAAATAATTTCAATATTTGCCTTATCTACTTATATACCCTTACTAGATATCTTGTGACCTAGAACTATTGCTTCTTGAACCATGAATTGACACTTTTCCAAATTGAGTACTAGATTAGTTTTTTCACACCTTTCTAATACTTTATCTAAATTACGAAGACATCTATCAAATGAATCACCATGAACAGAAAAATCATCCATAAATACCACCACAACGTCTTCCACTAAATCATAAAAAAATTGTGAGCATGCATCTTTAAAAGGTGGCAGGGGCATTACACAAACTGAAAGGCCTTCAGCAATAGGAAAATGTAAGGACAAGTGAATGTGGTCTTGATTTAATCCTTAGAAGCAATTGGGATTTGAAAATAACCTAACATACCATTGAAAAATAGTAATTTGCATAACTGGCTAAACATTCTAACATTAAATCAATGAATGGAAGTGGAAAGTGGTTTTTTCTAGTAGTATGATTAAGCTTATAATAATCAATGCACACTCCTCATCCAACAATTGTCCAGGTGGGGATAAGCTCATTATTCTCATTTTGAACAATTGTCATTCCTCCTTTCTTAGGTACAACTTGAACCGGGCTCACCTATACACTATTTGAAATGGGCTAAATAACTCCAACATCTAACAACTTAATCACTTTAGCCATCACTGCCTCCTTGACATTCAGGTTCAACCTTCATTACAGTTGTACCACTAGTTTATGGTTCTCCCTTATTAAAATTTTGTGTGTCCAATAAGATGGATTGATCCTTGTCATATTGGCAATAGACTATGCTATGGCTCCCTTTTTCTTTTGCAGCATTTCCAACAACTTTCTCTTCTTTTTTGTACTTAACAAAGTAGAGATAATCACCAATAATTTAGACTTTGATGTCGAAAAGGTGTGCTCAAGATGATTAGGCAACCTTTTTAGCTTCAAATCTGAAGGTTTCTCAATTAATGTTTTTCTTCTCCTAATACTTGGAGTAATTTGTTCTTCCTTTTCTCCCTTTTCTGAAACTCCATTAGCATCCAATTCAACTATTGGCTCTTTCTTTTTTGTAGTATTGATTTCAAACTCATTCCCTTGAGCTATACACATATCTAATTGATCTTCTATAATGCATTCCTAAAAACAACAAACAACTTCAGTGTCAACTGAGTCCAAAGAATAACAAGTATCATCTTTATCAAGAGTATTTCTCATAGTATCAGAAAATATGAAAAGTGGCTTCTCCTATTCCTATCTCTAAGACTACCTTGCCATTTTCAACATCAATTAATACACCAAAAGTTGCTAGAAAAAGTCATCCTGTAATTATAGGAACATGTGCATCCATATCCATATCTAGTATAATAAAATCAATGGGAATAATAAACTTGCCAACTTTTACTAGAACATCCTCAATTATTCCTCTAGGATATTTAACTAGCCTATTGGCTAACTGAATTCTCACCCTAGTAGGTTTAGGCTCTCCTAACTCTAGTTTTATAAACAAAGTATAAGCCATTTAATTTAAAATAGCACCCAAATCCACTAAAGCTCTACTAATTGTTAAGTGACCAATAGTACAAGGAATAGTTAAACTTCCTGGATCTCTAATCTTTCTTGGGAAGTCTTTCTAAATGATTGGTGAGTATTCTCCATTCAAAATTACCAAAGACAACTCTTCCAATTTCTTTTTCTTGGCCAATATGTCCTTCAGAAATTTGGTGTAGCACAACATTTGTTCCAAAGGTTCTGCAAAAGGAATATTAACATAAAGTTATTTAAACGTAGCTAAAAATCTAGTAAATTGTTCCTCCTCATCATCTTTTAATAAATGGAAAGGATACAGTAAAAGTGGCCAATATTCTTTTACTTCTTCTTTTTTCCTTGGCAATTCCAACTATAACTCTTCCTTTTATAGGGGAGTGACCTCATGCTAGAATTCTTGATGTTGTTTTCTAGCTTCCAGGAGCTTTTTTTTTTTCATCACCTTTTCTAGCTAGCAACTTCTTTCCACTCAAAAGAGTAATAGCTACTAAGTGTTCACTTGCTGGTGTCATGATTACTTTGTTGATTTTCATCATAGTTAATGAAATTTGATCCACTTGCTTTTGAAACATTAGTTATTGCTTTTCCATGGTGTCCTCCAGACTCCAACACTGAGTTTGAATATTGTCCATGAATCTTATCACTACTTCTTAAAAAATTATATTAGATGGTGAATCCTGAAAATTCATTCTCCTTCTTTGTCCTGTCCCACTGTTAGTTGAATGACTCTCCCATCTAGGCCTAGAATAGTTGCTTCATTGTAAACCTAAGAAATTTCAAACAATGTCAACATATTCATTTCAGCTCCTCCATTTGTTCATCTGATACTCCCAAGTTGGGTGCTCTCCTCCACAATCATTGTAATACAGCCCTACCACTTGCTTTTGGCCAGCTAAAATTTTTTTAATTCCCTCATCAAAGCTTCTACTTGAATTCCCAACATTAAATAAGTGTCAAAATTTTGAATCACAGCTGCTCTGCTTGTGTTAATACTAGAGTATGATTGCCATTAGTAATTGCTCATAGCCATCTCTTCAATTAGTTCCTAGGTTGCTTTAGGTGTCTTGTTATTCAAAGTACCATTAGCTGCTGCATCAATCATTTGGTTGAAAGCATAACTTAGACCATTATAGAACGTTTGCACTTTCATCCATGTAGGTAACCCATAATGTGGACGCCTTCTCAACATATCCCTAAACCTTTTCCAAACTTTTCATAACATTTCTGAATCCGTCTCACTAAAAGCAGAAAACATCATTATGGAACTTCGCAGTCTTAGCTGAAGGAAATCACTTCAATATGAACTTGTAAGCAAGAGCATTCCAAGTGGCAATAGAACATCTTAGAAGTGAAGGTCAACTATTGCTTTGCTTTTCCCCTTAATGAGAATGGAAATAACCTCATCCGAATGCTATATTCACTTGCTCCATTAATTCTAAACGTGTAATCTCAAAGGAACTAGCAATATGAGCATTAGGATCCTCATTTGTCAAACCATCGAATTGAACATAGTTTCACAACATCTGGATAATATTTAGCTTAATCTCAAAATTGTTGGTGTTGATAAAAGCTCTAATCATACTCGATTCCATGACATCAAGATAAGGCTTAGTATATTCTAACATAGTCTTTTCTTCAGTATGGTCTTCCATGACTAAGAGTTTCTGATTCTCTCCTTACTACCCCACTTCATGATGAAATGGTTGTGACTTAGTACTCCTTATAGACAAAAGTTTTCCAAAGTCCTTTTAATTTTTAGATTCACTTCAACAACTTCACCAGGTTGGCTATAAGTCATACACCAAAATTCCTACAAGAAAAGATGAAAAAGTCAATAAATTAAAAATAACTAAAGATTCAAAGAAAAATAGTGTAATAAAATAAATAGCTAGTTTAACAAAGATTAATCATTTAGGTAGCAAACTAAACAAATGTTTCCCAATAATGGCACTAAAAACTTTGTGTGTTCATAGTTCACACAAACCTTTCCCTGTCCATTAATAAGTAATATCTCTCTATAATCTTAAATATGTGAACTTACAAGCAAGTCCATTCACCATCAAGGTATAGTAATGGCAAGTACCAAGATTGTTTTTCCAAAGAACAAAGGTTGTCTATCATACCCAACCTTTCTCTATTATCTACCTGGCAATTCAAGGATGCTTGCCTAACCAACTAATGTGAAATAACTAAACTAACTAATGTAGTAAAAACAGTTAACAACTAACTACTAATTAGTAATAAAGAGTCAATTAAGACAACCAACGATAAAAAACCTCACACTTAGAATCAAATCTCCCAAAAAATCCCTTGTGTTGCATCTACTTCAGCTTAACAAGATTGTGATTAGATTGGACCATGGAGTACATCCTAAAGTGTATTGGCTCCTTGTTATTCTCGTTACACTAATCACTATTCTTAAGAATGCATTACTAGCCTTATGACCCACTAATAGGTTTCAGGCTAGGCCGAAGGTATTATATCGCACTTATTCCTTTGTTTTACGATAATATCCCTTCTATCCAATGGTGATCCACAACAAATATACTTAATACTACCAATATATATTCATCATCTTACACTGAATTAATAGGCAGGCTACTGTTAATCAACACATCAAAGAACATTGGATAGATGGCAAGAAAATCATAATCACCCTAGGGTTCATCTACTCTATGCATGAGTAGGAAAATTTAGCTGATAGTATTATAAAATAAACACAAAAGAATCAAAGAAAAACTAAGAAAAGAAGTCTCCATCTCTGAATTGCTTATCTTCTAAAGAATCTTTAATCCAGCATGCATTAAATAGTGTTGATTAAGAGAACTGCCTCAAGTAGCCTTTCTGTTTGAAACCACTTTTTTTTTTCTTTTTTTTTTTCTGCGTAACTCTGACTGTCAATTCTATTTTAGGCAAATAACCCTAAAAACCCTAATCAGTAATCAAGTGCAGTTTGGTACTTAGCCGTGTTCAAGGCTATGTTACACCTATGGAACTTAAAAACTAGCAAATTAATGGCACGGTTTGACTCAAGGGGCTGTAACTCAAACACGGGCGTGTAAGGCATTACATGGGCATCTTGCAAGTTATGTCTGCTCCAAAGTTTGCCAAAATTTAAAATTTAGCTCAAAAAACTCGTAGAAATCCTTTCTAAACCAAATGAAGCTAAAATATATCTTGAGAAAAAAATATGAAGCAGTTAAGCACCAAATCCTAGCTTAAACTTATCAAAAGACAAGGAAACATAAAGGAAAAATATATACAAAACATAACAAAATATGAGCATATTATAGTGATGAAATTTGACCTGAAAACAAAATACGAACCAAATAAGCACCAAATTTTACTAAGAACAAAACAAAAGAGAACCAATTATCAAGGAAAAGTATATTTAAAGGCTAGCTTTCCCTTTTTCCCAAATCTCACAAATTCTTTCATAGTTGAGACTTTAATCCATAGATAGTCTCCTACTTGGAACTCTAACTCTTTTCTCCTACTTTGATTGGCATAGGCTTACCCTCTATCACTTGCAGCCTTGATCCTTTCTTGGATTATTTTGAGCTTTTCAATGATACCTTGGATTAGTTCTGGTCATATTTCAACTACACCCTTAGGATCCTGCCAACAGTGAGCAGTAACACACCTATCATATAAAGCTTCATAAGGTGCCATTCTTATTACTGAATGATAACTATTATTGTAGGAGAATTCAATCATGGGTGAGAGTTGATCCTACTCTCCTGTAAAATCTATACACAACACCTTAACATATCTTCCAGAATCTGTATGGTTCTTTCAGTTTGTCCATCAGCCTAAGGGTGGTAAGCCAAACTTATTTTCAGTTGAGTACCCAGAGCTTGATGTAATGATTTCCAAAATGTGGACACAAATCTTGGGTCTTTATATGAAACTATATCACCTGGGATGCCATGTAACCTCACTATTTCTTTACTTTACAATTATGTCAGCCTTTCCAGCTATTATATAAGAATTGTGCCAAAATTTTTTGTAATGGCAGCTCATCTAACTAAGCTGACAAAGAAGGGGCAAAAGTTTGAATGATCTAGGCAATGTGAAGAGAGCTTTCAGGGGCTTAAAGACAAGTTCACTTCCACTTCTGCATTGATAATACCTAATCCTAATAAACCCATTGAGGTTTATATAGATGCATCTATTATGTGATTAGGATGTGCATTGATGCAAGAAAAACAAGCCATAGCTTAAGGATCAAGGCAATAAAGACCACATGAGAAAAAATATCTAGTGCATGACCTAGAACTTGTAGTTGTGATCTTTGCCTTGAAATAATGGAGGCATTACCTACTAGGTAATAAGTTTTAGGTCTTCACTAATCATAAGAGTCTCAAATTCCTTTTTACTAAAAAAGAGTTGAATATGAAACAAAGAAGATGTCTTGATTACCTTAAAGATTTTGACTGTACCATTGAGTACACTGAAGGTAAGGCCAATAAAGTGGCTGATGCTCTAAGCAGAAAATACACAGGAATCTTTAGACATAAAGATAAAAAGCCAAATGAGCTTGATAGCCTAACTTGTTTGGCTAACAAGTGGCTAAAATGGGAAAAAGCCCAACTAAAGGTAATAACTATCTAGTCAACTTGGAAAGCTAAATACTAAGAGCACAATAATAGGATGAAGACCTTACTAGAATATGTGAGTAGAGACAAGGAAAGTTATACCAAGGGTTTTCTTATAGGCAAGAATTGCTGTACTTCCAAGATAAAATTTATGTAGCAAAAAGGTATGAACTAAGAGAATAAATTCTGAAAGAAGCCAATTCTAGTAAGATGAACATACATCCTAGTACCATGAAAATATACCAAGATTTGAAAAGAAATGGCGGTAAACCGGGTGTTCAAAATTTTCATACCTAATTTTGTATGAAAAAGGAAATTTACACATTTGTATCCAAATGTGTGGTATGCCAACAAGTGAAAGTTAAGCATTAGAAACCAGGGGGAAAGTTACAAAGTTTGCTTGTACCTAATGTAGGGTTTCAAAAGCCAAACAAGCATAGCAGAATATAACCAAAACCCTCCAGGATCCAAGTGAAATGGGGTAAACCGGGTGTTCAAAATTTTCATACCTAATCTTGGTTGAGATCTTTCACCAAACTATTGAGTCGAATCACAAAACCTGAATAGTTAACATGTTCAA
This sequence comes from Aquilaria sinensis, assembly GCA_005392925.1. NCBI lineage: Eukaryota > Viridiplantae > Streptophyta > Magnoliopsida > Malvales > Thymelaeaceae > Aquilaria > Aquilaria sinensis. Next base: position 960,823 of record SMDT01001473.1, on the reverse strand, counting down.
TCTCTTTATGGTATCTACATGAGCCTCTTAGGATCACTAGGCCCCCACCACATCTCAACAGATGCATTTTTCTTGCGCCCATAGTGCTAGCTTGGGTATTCTAAGGAATTATAAGAGAAGAGTGCAGCAGTCATTTTTCGAAGGCTAAGGCAAAGCTTCAAATTTCTCACTATATGATGTATTTATAGTAAAACTCAACTTTCAAGCCTAATGGGTTTTAAAGCACTAATCCAATTAGGCTTTAATTTTGGGCTTAATAATGGCTCAACTTTTGGGCCAATTATTAACACGAAATTATCATGAAACCATAACCCAAATAAATTAGCCCATGCACTAAAATAATCCAAATTATGTGTGTGACCCAATACACTCGTACCACGTTGGCAATGATCACAAATCACATTTATGATCATAAGCAATGAGCAGTGTCTACCAACACATCATTGCTACCCAAGTGACAAGATTGTCAGTGATTTGACTAAAACTTTATGATCATTACCTATTTATGCCATTGTCCTTTTGTCCAAGATATCAACACTAAGCACGAAACATGGAATGTGTCATTCTCATATAGCCCAATCTTTGGTTTCTTGATTACCGAGTAGACGAACTTAAACTAATGACATTGATATCGTATATCAACTCATTTGAGCAGGGCCATGCATTTTCTTAGTCTCACTCTATCAAGAGGCCTAAAGATATCACTCCCATTACATAGAAGGGACAAATCCCATCTTGATCATACAAAAGCCTCTGCATGATATGTGACATACCCAATGGTTTCCTTCAAGTCCACTCAGTTACGAGCAACAAAGGGAAGTATCAAATTACGTGACCCACATATAGGGAACCTTAATGATCTTAGGTCAAAGAACTACATATACCATGATCACTATAAGAATCACTTATGACACTCGTATAATGATCCATGTAACGTTCTCATTCTGGGTCAGTCCAGTACACAAGTTCTCCAACTCATACCCATATGTATACTACATATCTCATTTTAGTCTCCACTATAACACTAGACCAGGGACATTTAGGATTATCATTAAGGTTATAATTATGTTTATTACATTACGTAGAAACAAAACAACAAACATAATTATTGGATTAATGCCTTGATAAAATATCATGACTCAATGTGCAAAATACAATCATCTCATGATTGGCTTTTGGGTACAAATACTAACACCTAAAAGAAAATAGGGATCCATATCTATGGACTTCCTGGTAAGCTTGCTTATGACAAAAAAAAAACATGATACCATCTGGGTAATTATGGATAGACTTATAAAGTTAGCACACTTTTTGCCCATTAATCTCACAGATCCTCTAGAAAGGTTGACATAATTGTACAGTAAAGAAATAGTGAGGTTACATGGCATCCCAAGTGATATAGTTTCATATAAAGACCCAAGATTTGTGTCCACATTTTGGAAATCACTACATCAAGCTCTGGGTACTCAACTGAAAATAAGTTTGGCTTACCACCCCTAGGCTGATGGACAAATTGAAAGAACCATACAGATTCTGGAAGATAAGTTAAGGTGTTGTGGTTAGATTTTACAAGAGAGTGGGATCAACTCTAACCCATGATTGAATTCTCCTACAATAATAGTTATCATTCAGTAATAAGAATGGCACCTTATGACGCTCTATATCATAGGTGTGTTACTGTTCACTGTTGGCAGGATCCTAAGGGTGTAGTTGAAATAGGACCAGAACTAATCCAAGGTATCATTGAAAAGCTCAAAATAATCCAAGAAAGGATAAAGGCTGCAAGTGATAGAGGGTAAGCCTATGCCAATCAAAGTAGGAGAAAAGAGTTAGAGTTCCAAGTAGGAGACTATATATGGATTAAAGTCTCAACTATGAAAGGATTTGTGAGATTTGGGAAAAAGGGAAAGCTAGCCTTTAAATATATTGAATGCTCTATATTGGATATTTGCATTGTGTTTTCTTGTGTTTTAGTGTCTTTGGATGCAGGTGATAGTTAAAGGTTACATTACCTTAGTGTTAAAGTGTTCTCCTTACTAAGTTTTTTCATGAAACTTACCTCCCCTCAAATCTGCCCATTTCAGGTCAAGCATATCACATTCAAACTGACCATTTTGATTTGATTTAAAATTTCAGGTACATGAATTTTCATGTGTCTAATTATGATCTGGAAAGTTCGGTGATTTAAGGAGCACATTTGGTATTTTTCATGATGGTGCTTATTGTGTTACACAGTAGCTGTCCAGCATCCTATTTTGGAGTGCATTGTGTCTCAAGCATCTCTTGTGGCTTGGGTAAGTGCCTTTAGATGAGTTAAGGCCATAATGTAGTACATGGATGCATGTACATGTAATGCATGTAAATTTGGAACAAGTATGTGAACATTTGAGGATGGTTTTGCTATGTATGTAAAGGTGGTGTCCAAGCTGTCTAAGTGTGAATGATAGGCTACTTGTTTGTAAATTCTATTTTAACCACATAAAGTTGCTATATGCAAGAGCATGTAATTCTTATGTGTATTGGACATGTATGGGATAGCCTTGGAGGGCTTACCACTTGTGAATGAAGTGGTTGCACACTTATGAAATTTTGTATGGGCATAATGGTCAAAAAGTGGACAGAATTTTGACCTTGCACTCAAAGTTCTATGTCTCCTTGTGTAGAGTGAATCTTGGTACAAAAGTTTGACCACACTTAGATTACATCTAAAGGTGTAATTGGGATTTTGAATTCCTACATTTGGAGCACTGCAACCAAAGTTATGAATTTGGAAATTTGGCTAATTTACTGTTCAGTTAGTCATAATTTTGTAACCAACTTCAAAAAATCCATAACTTGGTCCATAGGTGAGCTATTGATGTTAAACCAAATTCCTTGGGTTGGTCTAGGTTTCTACTTGATAATGGAGTAAAGAAAATAGGGGGTACATGGCTAGATTGATACAATTTTTTTAGAGTAGTTCAGGTGTAGTGGCTAGAAACATGAACTTGACAAGATTGCCTAATGTATGGTAGCCGAGATTAAGACTTGTGCTAGTGTTTTTCTTCGTTGTTGCCATGATGTGCATAAAATGAAAATATGTGTGTAATGGTTGGACCAATATGCATGTATTCACATAGTGCCCAAGATGGCCACTGGGTATGCACAATAAGGGTATTGTTCTGATGGCCTATAAGATATACCAATCACGGGATTTAAAATGCACAATTTTGGCATAATAACTTGACTGCCTCATAGTGGGACTACCCATTTTGGGCAACAGATGTTGGTATCAGAGCATGTTTTGTACATGTATATAGCATATAGTTGCATCATGCATGCTGGCTACATACATGAACTCAGTTTGGTCAGCTGCCAGTGTCAAGTATCATTAAAATACCTATGATCTTTATATGTACTCTATGATGAATCATGAACGCAGGAAGTAATTATAGTTTCCACAAGCAGAGGGGAACCACCCCTAAGGCCTCCTACTGAACATAGGCAACAAAAAAATGGATAGGAATGGGTGAATTAGGGCCAACAGGGGGCACCAAACCCTGAAGTGCCCCAAATTTGGTTGGACCTTCAGAAGAACTTAGCTCTAATTAATGAAAACTTAGTAAGGCTAGTACAAGCACAACCACAAAGAGAACCAATTCAAAATGTACAGCAACAAGCAGAAGAGGAGACTAGGAACACATCTGAATATGTTCTTTCTGGAAGATCAGAAGATACAAATAATGAAATTGTTGAGGTGGACGATGAGGATAAGAGAAATCCAAGAGGAAGAAAAGTGAGATCTGGGGTTGGTCAAGTGTCCAGGGCTAACCCTTCAGTCTATGACCATTCATCTATTAGAAATGAGATTGAGGAATTCCATGAGAAAAGAGGCAGGAGAAGGCATAGAGATCACGGAGAGCATCATCATGCTGAAGGTTCTCACAAATCCAAGAGACAAAGAGCAAAGGATTTGGAAGGCCTAGATGAGGTCAAACTGTTGGAGAGGTTCAGGTCAAACTGTTGGAGAGGTTCTAAGGAGTAAGACATCCACAGTTTGATGGAAGAACAGGACTAAAAAGAGCTAAAGAGTGGTTAATTTTCATAGAAAAGATGTTTGAGAGGATGCCATTAAGCTTCACCAAGAAATTGTCACTAGCTACTTATAATTTAGTAAGCAATGCAGAGATGTGGTGGAGGAGCACTAGAGATAGATATGCTGTTTAGAGGGGAAGAAGGCCAGGAGGAGATATAAAGATGAGTTGGCCAAAGTTCACTCAACTTTTTTAGGAGCAGTATGTTAGTGATGCCATTAAGGACTTGAACCAAGCTAAATTTGATGCTTTAAGGTAGGACAACCTGAGTGTCCTAGAGTATGAGTACAAATTCAATTGGTTGGTAAGATATGCTCCTCAGTATCAGGGATTGGAAGAGTTAAAGGCTAAGAGATTTGTCAAAGGCCAAAGATCAGACATTAGAAGGGTTGTGAGGCCATTTGGATTAGTGTCATACTATGAGAGCGGTCCAAAAGGCCCTATTGGTAGAGCAAGAGGAGTATGAGAGTACGTACTTTTCCAGTGGACCTGGGGAAAATAGCCAAGCAGGAGGCAAGTAGGACAAGCCACCACATGGCAAAGGAATTCTTAGTGTTGTGCCCAAAAGCCAATCATCAGATGATTGTGTTTTGCACATTGAGTCATGATATTTTATTGAGGCATTAATCCAGTAATTATGTTTGTTGTTTTATTTCTGCATAACGTAACAAACATAATTATCACCCTAGAATAATGATATTATTAAATATCCCTGGTCTAGAATTATTGCAGAGTGGGTTACAATAATACATAACAACTAGCATATGTGGAGACTAATATAAGATATGTAGTCTACATATGGGTACAAGTTGGAGAACTTGTGTATTGGACAGACCCACCATGAGAACACTACATGGATTGTTATATGAATGTCATAAGTAATTTTCATAGTGATCGTGGTATATGTAGTCCTTTGACCTAAGATCATCAAGGTTCCCTACTTATGAGTCACATACTTTGATACTTCCCTTTGTTGCTCGTAACAGAGTGAACTTGAAAGAGGCCATTGGGTATGTCACATATCATGCAGAGGGTTTTTTATGATCAAGATGGGATGTAACAGAGTGATATCTTTGGGCCCCATGATAAAGAGACTAAGAAAATGCATGGCCATGCTCAGATGAATTGATATACAATATCAATGTCATCAATTTAAGTTAGTTTACTCGGTAATCAAGAAACCAAAGATTGGGCTATATGAAAGTGACACATTCCATGTCTCAAGCCTAGTCTTGATATCTTGGACAAAGGGACAATGGCATATATGGATAATGATCATCAAGGTTTAGTTGAATCACAGTCAATCTTGTCACTTGGGTAGTAATAATGTGTTGCTAGACACCGCTCATGATCATAAATGTGATTTGTGGTCATTGCCAATGTGGTAAGAGATTATTGGGTCACACACATAAAGCCCATTTGGATTATTTGAGTGCATGGGCTAATTTATTTGGGTTATGGTTTCATGATAATTTCGTGTTAATAGTTGGCCTAAAAGTTGAGCCATTATTAAGCCCAAAATTAAACCTAATTGGATTAGGGTTTTGAAAGCCATTAGGCTTAGAAGTTGAGTCTCACTAGAAATACATCATATAGTAAGAAATTCACAGTTTTTCCCCTAGCCTCCCAAAAGTTCCAGCCGCACTCTTCTCTTGCCATTCATTGGAGGATGCAAGCTAGTACTGCGAGCACAAGAGAAATGCATCTACTGGGATGTGGTGGAGGTGTGGTGATCACGAAAGGCTCGTGCGAACACCATAGTGAGCTTGAACATGTCAACTGTTTAGGTTTTGTGATTTGATTGAACAGTTGGGTGAAAGACCTCAATGAAATTAAGTATGAAAATTTTTGAACACCCAGTTTACCCCATTTCACTTGGATCCTAGACGGTTTTGGTTATATTCCACTACGCTTGTTTGGCTCCTGAAACCCTACAATGGTATCAGAGCTACTGGTGAAAACCTAAATTGGGATTGAATGTTGAATTGCATGATATATTGTGTGTTCGATTGCTTTCGGTCATAATTAATTAGATTGATTCATGATGCATGAAACTAGAACTTGTAATGTATATATGAGATATATGAAGAAACAACACAACTTGCTCAATAAGACTAACCCTAGATTGATTGGTATGAGATACCTATACGCATTAGGATTCTTGCAATAGTAGCAAACCTAGCATGGATCGGATTAGGGCTTTTGGGCACCGAGAGTAAAGTAATTTTGGTGGCTCGAATGGAGGTGGCCTCAAGTGCCTAGTTGCTCAAAATATTGGATCTTAAGCAACATAATTGTAAGACAATTTCTTGCACTGGGGTTGTTGCCCCGCTAGCAACCCCTATAAAGGTGACTCTCCTTGACCCTGCTCACTGACTAGTCAGAGGGACCACTGCCTGCTACTTGACCAGTGGGACTGCCGTATGCAAAGTGCCACATTAATAAAAACTGGTTAATCAACATGTGTTAATTGGTATCCATTTTTGTTGAATGAGATTTGACATGTTATGCTGATTGGTGGTTGTAGCATGGTGCATGGTTATAGCCCTTGTTGATTGTACTTGTAAATATGGCCTGCGAGTCATGCCTTATTCTAATTATTCTCATTGTACATTCTACTCTCACCTTACACTTCTCAAATGTAATTCGAGGTTTCTATTATTGATGTAATTGTACATTATGGGATCGTCCAAGGTGGTGTGTCCAAGGAGGTAACAACAAAACGGCAACCAAGCAAGGAGGAGAAAGAGCTTGTGAAGACCCTTTTCTTTTCTTAGGCTTTTATGATATTCTCATTGGCTTGAGAATATCGCATAGTTTAGGCTATAACCATGTCATGTTTACTTTGTTGTTAGCATGAGATGCATGTTTTATATTTGTATATGATGCATGTATAAGACAACTGGAGATAATAATTGGTGAGATCAAAAAGAAAAATCCCTCAAACAAAATATTAAGTCATTAAATGTGGTGCCTTCCAAATGTTGGCACTTGTCAAGACTTTGATCAACATTGGGTGGCTTTGCCAAAGCAAAGCACCTACGTTCATCTTGGTAAGGCTTGATGGTATAATAATGGAATCCAAATTGCTAACTTTGGGTCTGACTTAACTAAGTTATTCCAATAGGATTGGGGACTTAGAGGCATAGGATTGGGCTTAAGTTCATGAGATAAGCTTGGACAAGTGTTGTTCACCCAACTATCCAAGAGTTGCATAAGATGCAATTGGTAAGGAGTTGCCTACCTAAATAACTGTAACTTGAGAGAAAAGCCAAAGCTGACTCGAGTTATAGTGAAATATGGATCTTGGCCCACTAGAATACCTTAGCACCGAGGTGTTCTGAAATAATATTGAAGGTTATTTTTTGAGTAAAATAGTAGGAGTATTGTTTAATAAAAGTCCTTATTAAATGAATTAAAATGCATGACTCTTACACTTCATATTTACTGTTGTAGATAACCATGGCACAAAACACATTGACACTTTTGTTGCAATCGATCCTTGAGAAGGAAAAACCGAATGGGACCAACTTTCTCAAATGATACTGAAATTTGAGGATAGTCCTCAAGCAAAAGAGAAAGGCTTATGTCCTAAAGTAGCCCATTTCGAATGAGTTTGCTGCCACTACTCCAAAAGCTAGAAAGGATGCGCACAAGAGGCATTCTGATGATGCTTTGGATGTTTCTTGCCTCATGCTTATTACCATGGAATTTGAGCTTCAGAAGCAACATGAAAACAAGGGGGCATTCGATATGATTGAATATCTTAAAATGCTCTTCCAAGAGCAAGCTAGCCATGAAAGATTTGAGACCTCTAAGGCATTGTTTTAGTGAAAAATATCTGAGGGAAGTCCCGTGGGTCCTTATGTGCTCAAGATGATTAGGTACATTGAGAAGCTTAAGAGTTTGGGATTTGCTCTTCAAAAAGACTTGGCTATTGATATAGTCTTGCAACCATTGCCTAAAAGTTACAGTCAGTTCATCATGAACTATAACATGAACAAACTTAACAAGTCCCTCCCTGAATTGCTCAACATGTTGAGAACTGCTGACCAAAACCTTAAGAAGGAAAAGCCCATTTTGATGGTTCAAAAGGGTAAGGGAAAAGGAAAAGCCAACAAAAAGAAGGATAAAGCTAAAGGAAAGTCCAATGCTAATTCTTCTTCAGCTACACTAAAACCATCTGGTGGTGTGGCAAATGAAGAGGAGTGCTTCCATTTTAAGCAACTTGGACATTGGGAAGCACAACTGCAAGCTCTATCTTAAAGAACTTGCTAAGGAGAAGGGAAGTAAGACTTCCACTTCAGATATTCTTGTTATAGAGGCTAACTTTTCTATTTCCTTATCTTGAGTATTGGATACTGGATGTGGATCTCACATTTGCGCAAATGTGCAAGATTTAAGTAGGAGGAGAAGATTGGCCCAAGATGAAGTAGACCTACATGTTGGAAATGGAGCAAGAGTTGCTGCCTTAGCCATAGGGACTTATGTTCTCACTTTACCTAGTGGATTAGTTTTAGAATTAGACAGCTGCTAATTTGTGCCTACTATTAGTAGAAATTTGATTTCTATTTCTTATTTGGACAAGAAAGGTTTTTCATTTATAATAAAGGACAAATGTTGTTCTATTTATTTAAATGAAATCTTTTATGGTAGTGTTTAACTTAGCAACGGGTTGTATGTTCTAGAACTCAAAAATTGAATCTATAATATGACTACCAAGAAGGTCAAATTGTGTGATTCAAACCTGACTTATCTCTAGCACTGTTGTTTGGGCCATATAAATGAGACTTGCATATCCAAGCTCCATAAGGATGGACTATTGGACTCATTTGATTTTGAATCATATGAGACATGTGAGTCATGTTTTTTGGGTAAGATGACCAGACCCCCATTCACAAGGCAAAGTGAAAGGGCTAATGACTTACTAGGACTCATACATAATGATGTATGTGGCCCTATGTCTACACATGCTAGAGGAGGCTTCCAATACTTCATTACCTTTACTGATAACTTTAGTAGATATGGCTGTGTGTATCTCATGAGACACAAGTCAGATTCCTTTGAAAAGTTCAAAAAATTCAAGAATGAAGTAAAGAATCAACTCAGGAATAGTATCAAAGTACTTCAATCAAATCGAGGTAGAGAATACTTGGATCGAGAATTCCTTGACTATCTAAAAGAGTGTAGTATAGTATCACAACTCACTCCACATGGTACTCCTCAATGGAATGGTGTATTTGAAAGGAAAAATCAAACTCTATTACACATGGTTCGTTCTATGATGACTCAAGCTGACCTTCCAAACTCTTTTTGGGGACATGTTCTAGAGACAGCCACTTTTACACTAAACCAAGTTCCATCTTAATCGGTTCAAAAGATACCATATGAGATATGGAATGGGAGGCATTCTAGTCTATCTTTTATGAAGATTGGGGGTTGTGATGCTTATGTGAAATGTCAATCCTCTGACAAGCTAGGGCCTAAATCTCATAAATATCTCTTTATTAGGTATCCCAAAGAAACAAATGGTTGTTATTTATACAATCCCTTTGAGCAAAAAAAGTTTGTTGCTCGAACTGGTGTCTTTCTAAAAAATGAGTTTATCTCTAAAGGAACTAGTGGGTGAAAAGTAGAACTTGAAGAAATTCAAGAACAATAAGGGGAGATTGAACTGAAATGAAACCTGAATAGACACCACAAGATGTTATGGTTCAAGAGTCTATTCCTGTAGCACAGAGCCCACATAGGTCTGGTAGGATTTGGCGTGACCCCGAGAGATATGGATTTCTCATGACTCACACTGGCAATGTGATGCTCATGGATCAGGATGAGCCTACAACCTACCAAAAAGCTAGTGGCCATGAAGTTTGAGGTGGAATCCATGTATGAAAACCAAGTATGGACTTTGGTTGATCTACCTGAAGGGGTAAAACCTATAGGGTGAAAATGGGTTTTCAAGAAGAAAACTGACACAGATGGTAATGTGATTACCTTTAAGGAAGGATTGGTTGCAAAAGGTTTCAACCAAATTCATGGTATTGACTATGATGAAACTTTTTCACTAGTTGCCATACTTAAATCCATCCAAACTTTATTGGATATTGCTGCACACTATGATTATGAGATATGGCAAATGGATGTCAAAACTGCATTCCTAAATGGAAAGCTACTTGAGGATATGTACATGACACAGCCTGAGGGTTTTGTCACTCCTGAGAATGCCAATAAAGTGTACAAGTTGCAAAGGTCCATTTATGGACTGAAGTAAGCTTCTTGGAGTTGGAATCTTCATTTTGATGAAGTGATCAAAGGGTTTGGTTTTATCAAAAATGAAGATGAACCTTGCTTCTACAAGAAGGTTTGTAGGAATGCTATTGTCTTCTTGGTGTTGTAGGCAAATGACATACTACTCGTCTGGAATGACGTTCTTGAGCTATAGTTTATGAAGACTTGGCTTGGGAAATGTTTCTCTATAATGGACTTGGGTGAAGCAGCCTATGTGTTAGGTATTAGGATCTATATAGATAAATCTAGAAAATTGCTTGGCTTAAGTCAAAGTACATACATTAACAAGGTGCTAAAGAGGTTTAGCATACAAGATTCCAAGAAAGGATTCTTGCCCATGTCACATGGTATAACTCTTTCTAGATCTCAGTCTATGAGTACACCTAAGGTGAAAGAGCGCATGAATAATATTCCATATCCCTCAGGAATTGGATCTATCATGTATGCCATGATATGTACTCATCTCGATGTCTCGTATGCCTTAAGCATGACGAGCAGGTACCAATTGAACCCCAGTAAGAGTCACTAGACAGCTGTTAAAAACATCCTTAAGTACTTATGAAGGACTAAAGATGCATTATTGGTCTTTGGGGGCGAAGATGAGCTCGTTGTAAGGGGTTACACTGATGCTAGCTTCCAATCTGATAAGGATGATTTTAGATCATAATCCGATTATGTATTTTGTATTGGTGGTGGTGTTATGAGCTAGAAGAGTTTAAAGTAAGAGACAATAGCCAGCTCTACAACAAAATCTGAGTACATTGCCACCTCTGATGCTGCGAAGGAGGTAGTTTCAATCAAGAAGTTCATCAGAGAACCACACCCAATAAAGCTCTATTGTGACAATAATAGAGCAATCGCACAGGCTAAGGAACCTCGATCTTAGCAGCAATCTAAACACATACTTTGACACTATCATCTCATTGGGAGATCATGGAGAAAGGTTATGTGAGGATATGCAGTACTTTGCAGACAGCAACATTGTTGATCCGCTAACAAAAGCCCTTACGCAACATAAGCATGATAGCCATTCTAGGTCCATCGGTATTAAATACATGGATGATTGCCTTTAGTGCAAGTGCGAGATTGTTAGTGTTGTGCCCAAAAGCCAATCATGAGATGATTGTATTTTGTACATTGAGTCATTATATTTTATTAAGGTGTTAATCCAATAATAATATTTGTTGTTTTATTCCTGTAACATAATAAACATAATTATAACCTAGAATAATGATATTCTTAAATATCCATGGTCTAGTATTATTGCAGAGTGGGTTACAATAATACATAATGACTAGCATATATGGAGACTATTATGAAATATGTAGTCTACATATGGGTACAAGTTGGAGAACTTGTGTACTGGACCGACCTATATTGAGAACATTACATGGATTGTTATATGAGTGTCATAAGTGATTCTCATAATGATCATGGTATATGTAGTCCTTTGACCTAAGGTCATCAAGGTTCCCAACGTGTGAGTTACATATTTAGATACTTCCCTTTGTTGCTCATAACTGAGTGAACGTGAAGGAGGTAATTGGGTATGTCACATATCATGCAGAGAGTTTTGTATGATCAAGATGGAATTTGTTCCTCCTATGTAATGGCAGTGATATGTTCAGGCCCCTTGATAGAGTAAGACTAAGAAAATGCATGGCCATTCTTAAATGAATTGATATACAATATCAATGTCATCAATTTAAGTTAGTCTACACGGTAATCAAGAAACCAAAGATTGGGCTATACAAGAGTGACACATTCCATGTCTCGTGCTTAGTCTTGATATCTTGGACAAAGTGACAATGGCATATATGGATAATGATTATCAAGGTTTGCGACAATCTTGTGACTTGGGTAGCAATGATGTGTTGCTAGACACCGCTCATTGCTTATTATCATAAATATGATTTATGATCATTGCAAATGTGGTAAAAGCTTATTGGGTCGCATACATAAAGTCTATTTGGATTATTTGAGTGCAAATGCTAATTTATTTGGGTAATTCATGATAATTTCATGTTAATAGTTGGCCTAAAAGTTAAGCCATTATGAAGCCCAAAATTAAACCTAATTGGATTAGGGATTTGAAACCCATTAGGCTTAGAAGTTGAGTCTCACTATAAATACATCATATAGTGAGAAATTCACAGCTTTTTGCCCTAGGCTCCCAAAATTCCAGCTGTACCCTTCTCTTGCCATTCAGTGGAGGACGTAAACTAGCGCTGTGAGCATAAGAGAAACACATCTACTGGGGCATGGTGGAGGCATGGTGATCTTGAGAGTCTCATGTGGATATCGTAGAGAGCTTGAACACGTCAATTGTTCAGGTTTGTGATTCGACTCAATAGTTGGGCGAAAGATCTTAACCGAATTAGGTATGAAAATTTTTTAGCACTCGGTTTTCCCTATTTCATTTGGATCCTGGAGGGTTTCAGTTATATTCCGCTACACTTGTTTGGCTCCTGAAACCCTACAGGAATTGCCAAGAGTTCCTATCTTGGTGGTGAAGGCAAGGTTAAGGGAAAGTTCCTTGGCCTATGGTGCCTTAAATGAAAGAAGTTTTATGGAAAGAAACCTTGCTAGTTTGATACTCAAGCTTGCGTAAGGTGTAGTGCAATGGATCATTGGATCAAAGATTGCCCACATGTGCAAAGAAAAAGGCTAGAAGACCAAGGCCTAGTGAGACCTCCTAGAATACCCAGGGAGTGACAACAGAGACTAGTTCCTCCAGTGCCATGGGCTCCAGTGCATAAAGCTGGCAGAGTGTTCCAGATGAAGAGGCCAGAGTTACCACAGCAAGGAGGAGCACTAAGAGGTAACATTTACTTAAATGATGTGCCTGATAGTGGTTTGTTTGATACTGGTGCATCTATGTCTATAGTGGCTAGGAATTTTCTTGATGCCATGAAGTTGCCCACTGAAATCATGCCTATAATATCCTTAGTGAAAACAACAGGTAGTCAATATCTTTTTACTAATGGCCTAGCTAAGGATTGTGAGCTAATAGTAGGAAAGACTAAGGTTATAACTAATCTACTTGTGTTGAATCTTCCTAAGTATGATATAGTACTAGGTCTAAATTGGCTTGCTATGCATAACATAAGAATTGATTTTGGTAAGAGGGAAATCACATTGCCTGATGGTAAAGTGCATGCATTAGTGATTTCTAAGGAATTAGTATATGAAATACAAGGCACGGAACTAAAGGTATTAGATGAAATACCAATGATTTCTGAGCATGATTATGTTATGCATTTAATGGCTTGGATTGTGATGAAGAAGTGGATAGAATACCTATAGTGAGACACTTTTCACAAGTCCTTCCTAAAGATCCGTCAAGTATTCCTCCACCAAGGGAGATTAAGTTTGAGATCAAGCTGCAACTAGAAGCTAGTCCAATATCCATTCTTTTCTACAAAATGTCTATCACAGAGATGAATAAGCTCAAGAAACAACTTGATGAACTTCTTGAAAAAGGGTTCATACGGCCAAGTGTTTCACCGTGGGGAGCTCCAATGCTCTTTGTGAAGAAGAAGGATGGATCAGTGAAACTATGCATTGACTACAAGAAGCTTAATGCAGTGACTATCAAGAACAAGTATCCACTCCCTAGAATTGAGGATCTATTTGAACAACTCAAGGGAGCTAAAATCTTCTCCAAGATAGATTTGAGATCTAGATACTTTCAATTAAGAGTAAAGAAAGAGGATATTCCTAAGACTGCATTCAGAACCAGATATGGGCATTATTAGTACACAGTTATGCCATTTGGTTTAACTAATGCCCTAACTACTTTCATGGACCTAATGAACAGGGTGTTCAGACCACATCTAGATAAATTTGTGGTTGTTTTCATTGATGACATCCTAGTGTATTCCAAGGATGAAAATGAACATGAACATCATCTGAAGATTAACTTAATGACTTTGTTGGAACATAAGCTTTATGCTAAGTTATCCAAGTGTCAATTCTGGATAAAGGAAGTGTCTTTCCTAGGCAACATTATAGATGTACAAGGCTCTAAGGCAGACCTTGAAAAGGTCACGGCTGTGCAAGAATGGGAATGACCAAGAACTATAAAGGAAATCAGAAGTTTCCTAGGATTAGCTAGATACTATAGAAGATTTGTATCAAGATTCTCCCTGATTGCCTCAGCTCTTACTCATCTGACCAAGAAAGGTTAAAGGTTTGAGTAGACTGAGAAATGTGAAAAGAATTTCCAGAAGTTGAAGAAGAGGTTGATTGAAGCTTTAGTATTGATTTTTCCTGATCCAAACAAGCCCTACATCATCTATACAGATTTATTTAGATCTGGGTTAGGTTGCGTACTTATGCAAGAGAGAAATGTCATTACTTATGGTTTAAGATAGTTGAAACATCATGAGCAAAATTATCCTACCCATGACCTATAACGCACTACTTGTTGGCTAGTTTCTTTGTGATCTACATTGACCATAAAAGCCTAAAGTACTTGTTCACTTAAAAAGAGTTGAACATGAGGCAAATAAGATGGTTAGAGTACATTAAAGACTATGACTGCAGCATAAAGTATATAGAGGTTAAATGAAATCTAGTGGCAGATGCCTTGAGCAAGAAACACATAGGTCTTTTTAAAGAAGGATCCATAGTTGATCATGATGAACAGAATAGTCTGCTATGCCTATGGCATAAGTAGCAAAAATGGGAGGAGGCACAAATCTACACATTAACAATCCAGTCTAAATGGATTGAAGATGTTAGAAAGGCACAAGAAATAGATTAAGTTGAGAAAGCTTTCAGGAGAGGAAAAAAGTTCCTTGTATGAATCCTTTGCCTATAAGCAAGGATTACTGTACTTCAAGGACCGAATCTATATGCCTAAAGGACCAAAGCTTAGAGATGAAATACTTGAAAAAATTCACACAAGCAAGTTGAACATCCATCCAGAAAGTGAGAAAATGTATAAAGACTTGAAGACTCACTTCTGATGGTCAAACATGAGGAGAGACATAGCCATTTATGTCTCCAAATGTGCCACATGCTAAAGGGTAAAGGTAGATCACCAAAAGCCAGTTGGTACCCTTCAGACTCTACATATACCAATGAGGAAGTAGGCCAACATAACCATGGACTTTTTGACTGGGTTGCCTATGACTAGATTAAGGCATGATACAATCTGGGTCATTATGGATAGGTTAACCAAATGTGCCAACTTCTTACCTATGAGACTTATAGACTACTTGGAGAAGTTGGCTTAGATGTACATCTAGGAGATAATGAGATAACATGGTGTACTAGACTCCATTGTATATGATCGAGATCTAAGATTTATGGCTCAATTTTGGAGTGCTTTTCACAAAGCACTAGGTACCAAAATCCACCTGAGTACTGCTTATCAGCCTCAGACTGAAGGGCAAATTGAAAGGGTGATACAGATATTGGAAGATATGCTCCATAATTATGTGTTGGATTTTAAAGGTAAATGGGACCAATTAATAGAAATTTCATATAACAACAGTTATCAAAGCACCATTGGCATGACATATTTTGAAGCATTATATGGAAGAGGGTGCATGACACCCTATTGTTGGGTGAAAGCTTCAGACATGCTAGAGTTAAGTTCTGAAATCATTGAGGAAACTACTATGAAGATCAAGAAAATTCAAGAAAGATTGAAAGCAGCCAATTAAAGAACTACAACCTATGTGAATAAAAGAATGAGTGACTTGGAGTTTGAGATTGGTGACAACATCTGGAAAAAAGTTGCATTAACTAAAAGCACTATTAGATTTGGTAGAAGATCCAAGTTAGCTCCAAGATATATAGGTCCTTATGAGATCTAGGACAAAGTTGGCAAGGTAGCATATAGGTTAGCTCTACCGCCAAGCATGTTAAGTGTTCATAATGTATTCCACATCAGTATGCTTAAGAAGTATATATTGGGCACAAAGCTTGCTATTGCAGTGGAAGACATACAGTTGAAACCTAACTTGACAGATGAAGAGAAACCTATAGTTATCATAGCCAAGGATACCAAAAATTTAAGCAACAAGCTTATTCTCATGGTCAAAGCTCAATGGTCACACCATTTTAAAAGAGATGCGACCTGGGAAATTGACAAAGAAATGCAAGAGAGATATCCAAAAGAGTACCTTAAGCTAAAGGCAATTTCGGAGGACCAAAATTTTTAAGGAGGGGAGAATGTTACCACCTTTACAAAATGGGAAAAATACAGAATAAGGACCTAAACTTGTATGCTTTAATTTTCACCATAGTGTATGAATTGTGAAGTGTGAAGTATTCAATATACACTCCCTTAAGTGGCACAAACAATGATAATTTGGTCCTTAAGAAAACATTGGCATATTGCCTAATTTTCAAGAAACCTATGGACTAAATTGTAAGGTTACAAAAGTTGGGTACGCAATTGCCAAAATTTCCAAAGATGGCTATGGAAAGGACATGGATGGAATTTTGAAGAAATGACATAGATGGAATTAAGGATATTGTTAGGGGCCAAAGTGCTCAAGGAGGCAAAGTTAATCATTTAATGCTTAAGGACACTTAAGGGCTTAAGTGTGCCAAACCTTTCTAAAGGTGAAAATAAACCTTGACCAAGGTTAAAATAGGTCAAAAACTGTCATTTTCCCATCCCAAATGGCTAGTAAAAATGTTGTCCAAGTGTGGCCTAAAGTTTGCAAAATTTGCAAACATCCCATTACCAAAGACCAAGAAAGAAATAAAGCCAGAAAAAAAATCATTTTCTCCCCATTTTCTTCCAAAAATTTGGCCTCCACTTGCTAGGGTTCTTCCTTGAACTCCTCTACATCCCTCCATTGCCACCTTACTACAAACAATCAAGAAAAGGCAAGAGAAGACAACCAAAGCATCAAGGAAGACCATAAACCCTAGTTTTTGGGTTTATCTAAGGTTTATTGGATTTCCAGCAAAAGGTAAGGAGTTATCTTGCTCTCATGTGATGTTTACTATATTTGCAAGCATCCATGGAGCTAGGGCTAAGCTTGGAAGAGAGTCATGGCTTGATGAACCATGCTTAGTGAGGGGAGTGCACTTAGTGAATGTTTTGTGACATAGTGTGAAGTGCACAGTGATGGAAGCGAATTTAAGGGTTTCGAGAGCCCAAAGTTAGTACTAACTAGTGTTAAAAATCTCCTAAGGCCAAGCTTATGCTTTGGGAAGGCTGCCATAGTGATCTATTTATGTTTATTACACATTTTATGGATGAACCAATGAATGTTGTTGTTGTCGCATACATGTGTTTGTTGTTTGTTTTTATTGCTACATTTGGATGCTCTATATTGGATATTTGCATTGTGTTTTCTTGTGTTTTAGTGTCTTTGGATGTAGGTTATTGCTAAAGGTTACATTACCTTAGTGTTAAAGTGTTCTCCTTACTAAGTTTCTCCATGAAACTTACCTCCCCTCAAATCTACCCATTTAAAGTCCAGCATCCTATTTTGGAGTGCATTCTGTCTCAAGCATCTCATGTGACTTGGGTGCATGTCTTCAGCTAAGTTAAGGCCATGATGTAATGCATGGATGCATGTACATATAATGCATGTAAAGTTGGAACAAGTATGTGAACATTTGAGGATGGTCTTGCTATATAGGTGAAGGTGGTGCCCAAGCTGTCTAAGTGTGAATGATGGGCTGCTTGTTTGTAAATTCTGTTTTGACCACATAAAGTTGCTATATGCAAGATCATGTAATTCCTATGTTCATTGGGTCAGAATTTTGTAACCAACTTAAAAAAATCCATAACTTGGTCCATAGGTGGGTTATTGATGTAAAACCAAATTCCTTGGTTTGTCTAAGTTTCTACTTGATAATGAAGTAAATAAAATAGAGGGTACATGGCTATATTAATACATTTTTTTTAGAGAAGTTCAGGTGTAGTGGCTGGAGACATGAACTTAACAAGATTGCCTAATGTATGGTAGCCAAGATTATGACTTGTGCTAGTGTTTTTCTTCCTTGATGCCATGATGTGCATAAAATGTGAATATGTGTGTAGTGTTTAGACCAATATGCTTGTATTCACATAGTGCCCAGGAGGGCCACTTGGGTATGCACATTAAGGGTATTGTTCTGATGGCCTACAGGACATACCAATCCTAAGATTTTAAATGCACAATTTTGGCACCATAATTGGACTACCCTAGAATTGGTAACAGAAGCTAGCTAAAATTACCTCCCAATTGACATCCAAGGAGGAAACATCAGGCTAGGGACAAAGAAAGGTTCCTAAAGGAACAAGCAATGTGTGAATCGTAGAGAGAAACAATTTGATGAGTTGAAGGAATAAGCACAATCAAGTACCAATCATTACCATCCTAGGAGGCCTAGGATGTGACAACCATGGGTTGATGACAACTTGTGTTTTGTTAAGTTAAACATTCCACCTTTTTAGTGAAAGAGTGATCTGAAAGCTATTTGGAATAGGACACGAATATGGAGATGGTTTTTTATTGCCATGTTTATTTTGAGGTAGAGAAAGTTAAGTTAGTTATTGTTGAGTTCACCAACTATGCTATTGTTTGGTGAAATCAGCTGGTGCAATCTAGGCAATAAACATGGAAGAACCAATTCAAACATAGGAGGAACTAAAGGTTATAGTGAGGAGCAGGTTTATTCCTAATTACTACCATAAGGAGCTCTGCTAAAAGCTCAAAAGGTTATCTCAAGGTGCTAGGTTCGTGGGCTATTATGTAAAGGAAATGAAAATGGCCATGAGTAGAGCTAACATCAAAGAAAACTAGGAGCCTACAATGGGTCATCTCTTAAGAAGGATCAATCCTAAAATTGCCAAGATAGTGGACTTACACCCTTATGTTGATTTAGAGGACTTGTAGAAATTGGCCATCAAGATGGAAAGGCAACTTAGAGGAAAAAAGGCAACGAGGAACCCGTAAGGAGGAAGCACCAATTAGAGGCCAAATTGGAGTAACAATGTTAGGAGGGAACCACCAAAGCCAAAATTAAGGCACCTTTAATTAAGGAGGCTTTTGCATGCCCTAAAGACAAAGGTACGTTTGTACCTTGAATCTTTTAGGTGCAAAATGGAAGGGGCAATATGCCTTGGAGTGTTCCAGCAAGAGAGCCTTGGTTATGAATTGAGTTTGGAGAACTTGTGTCAGAAGGAAAGCAAGACAATATGGAGGATTGTAAGGGCATGCCACAATTGGAGATAGATAAAAACCAAGACCCTTCTAGTTACCATGGAGGGGAATATAGAGTAAAAGCCTTTGTTGCAATAAAGGCTTTAAATGTACAAGGAAAACAATAAAGAGATCAAAGAAACAACATCTTCCACACAAGGTGCCATATTGGTGAGAAGGCATGTAGTTTGACAATTGATTGTGGTAATCATACAAGTATAGCTAGCATTACTTTGGCAGAGAAATTGTACTTCCCCACTCAAAAGCACCATAATCTATATAGATTGTAATGGTTAAGTAATGCTACGGAGGTCCAAATTATAAGGCAAGTTCTTGTCACATTAGAAATGGAAAACAAAAGGATAAAGTATTGTGTGACGTGGTCCCTATGTAAGCAAGTCACATTCTATTGAAAAAAGTTTTGGCAATACGATAGGAAAGTTACTCATTATGGTTTTACAAATAGGCACTGTTTGTTTTCAAGAACAAGTAAATCACTCTTATACCTCTTACATCATAACAAGCTTTATAGGACCAAAAGACAATTCAAAGTCAAGAAAAGAAAAAATCAAAAGAGATGAAAAAAAAAAAGTTTGAGAAGAGAAAAGGAGACAAAAGTTGTGACAAAATATGAGAATGGTAAAGATAAAGGAATTAAGAGGAAAGCTAATAGAGGAGTGAACTAGAAAGAAAAGAAAAATTAGAAAATTGAGAGGAAAAAAAAAGAAAGACGTCTAGCTAAGATGAGTGATGCAAGGAAAACTTTAAAAGCACAAAGACTAGTGCTTCTTTCACTTTATAAAGAATTTTTTTTATGTAAATGAGCTAACCACTTCTTTTCCAAGTGTTGTTATGTCCTTGTTGTTGGAGTATGAAGATGCATTTCTAGAGGAGATAAGTGGATTACCTTCCATCCAAGGCATTGAGCATTAGATTAATCTTATTACAGGAGCTTTATTCCCAATAGGCCTACTTATAGAAGTAATTTTGAGGAAACCAAGGAGATTCAAAGGAAAATTCAAGAGTTTTTGTCTAAATACTATATGAGGGAAAGCATGAACCCATGTTTTATACTTGTTTTGTTAGTGCCTAAAGAAGAAGGTTCATTGAGGATATGCATGGATTGTAGGCCAGTTAATAAGATCACTATAAAGTATCAACATCCTATTCCTAGATAAGATGATATACTTGACGAGTTAGATGGTTATAGCTTCTTTGCTAAGATAGATTTAAAAAGTGGGTATCATCAAATTTGCAAGAGGGAAGGGGATGAATGGAACATAGTTGTCAGAACTACCCTTTGGGCTCACTAATGCACCTAGCACTTTAATAAGATTAATGAATCATGTTTTACATAAAAGCATAGGTAGATTTCTTATGGTTTACTTTGATGATATCTTAGTATATAATAAGTGCTTAATAGATCATATGGAATATCTTAAGCAATTGTTAGGCACATTAATAAAGTAAAAACTTTATGGAAATATGAAGAAAGAGTTGTTCTTTTTGTAATGACCATGTTATATTCCTTGGATATATTGTTAGTTCACATAGAATTGACATGGATCAAGAGAAAGTAAGAACCACTCTAGAATGGCCTATTCCTAAGTCAGTCTATAAGGTTGTGATCTTTTTGTGATCTAGCTAGCTTTTATAGACAATTTTTCAAACAATTTTCTACTATTACGGCATTTCTTACTAAGATTGTCAAGAAAAGTGTTGTATTTAAGTGGGCAGAAGCTCTAAACAATGCATTCTTGCTGTTAAATGTGGAATTTAATAATTCAACTTTGTTAGCATTACCTAACTTTAATAAAGTTTTTAGATTGAGTTCGTTGCATTTGGTATAGACATTGGAGCTATTTTAATGTAAGAAGGCTGACCTGTAGCCTACTTTAGTGGGAAACTAAATTGGGCTACCTTAAGCCATCCCACATATGACAAAGAGATGTATTCATTGGTGAAGGCTTTGGAAATATGGCAACACTATGGCCCAAGGAATTTGTGATTCACATAGATCACTAATCACTCAAACATCCCAAATGTTAAGATAAATTGAATGGAAGACATACAAGGTGGGTTGAGTTTATTTAATCCTTTCCATATGTTATAAAAACAACCAAGGTAAGGAGAATGTAGTTGCAGATGCATTACATAGAAGATATGCTTTATTTACTATTTGAATGTTAAATTATTTAGATTTAAGTGTTTAAAGGATTTATATGTTGAAGATCCTAATTTTAGTAAGATTTATAACAACTTTGCAAAAAAAATGTTTGGAAAGTTTTCCTAACAAGATGGTTATCTTTTGAGTGAAATAGATTGTGTGTGCTTCAAGGTTCACTTAGAAAATTCTATACAAAGGAGGCACATTGTGGGGGTCTTATAGGGCATTTCATGGCATTTTAGAATTACTAAAACCCTTGAGGTCTTGAAAAAACACTTTTGGGAAGGAAATTTAGTGCACAACTAATGACCACTTTAATTTTCATGTTATAAAATGAATGCAGAAATTAAAGTATACTTGGTTATTATTGAAGAACCGAGTGATAGCCTCCTTAATGAAAAATCCCTCTTTCAACATATTGCGGAAGACATGACTTGTTGTGAACACTCAGATCATATATTTAATTAAATTGAAAATACAAGTAACAAAATATGTTGGTTTACACTCAATACTCGACCATAATTCTCTTTATGGTGATAGATAAGCGTGTATGGCGAAATATAACAAGTACAACATCTAGAAATTGTGTTCGTAACTTCTATTTGCACAATTCTATTGATCTCTATTTATAGGGGATGAATTGTAACTTATGGAGGCTCATAACCCTTCATAAAAGAGTCACAACTCTTCATAAAAGGTTATACTACTTCGCCAATAGATGCCTTTATCCACCCATAACTTCTTCCATTAAAATAAGGTATTAACTACCCTTAGAAGGAATGTGTTCTTTCGGCCATAGAGTCACAACTCTTGTAAGAGTTGTGTCTCCTTAAATCAAGGCCATAACTACCTTTTAAAGGTTTTTAAATTCTCCTAAAACATGAGCCTTCATTAAAAGTCATGTTATTTCACTAAACAGAGTAGTTATGGTGCATAACTACCTCCCCAATGGTCATATATGTTAGGATGGATATATTCTTTCATTTAAAAGTCATATCCCTTCATAATATGAGTAGATATATGGTAGTTATTAAATAATTATCCCATGTGTCAAGGTGTATGTGTACACCAACATCTGATGTGACTACACCAAGTAGTATTAAAAAAAGTATATCTTAGTGCGTTTAAAGAATTTAGTAACCGTTCTTGATAACTAAATTCCAACACTTTGTTGGCTACATATGAAAAATTATGTAGAAAGAATTTATGAGAAATGCATTGTACGTAAGGCAGCCAAATCAACACAAACTTCGTAAGGTTTGTAAAACCCTTTACTAATTCGTTGTCATCCTTGGACTCATATTTCCATGAACTTTGTCGTAGGTCTTCCAAGGAAAATGAAGAGAAAAGATTTTGTTTTTGTTGTTGTGGATAGATTTTCTAAGATGACTCATTTTATTCCATGTGACAAAATTGATGACGTTGCTAATGTGGCAAATTTGATCTTCAAAGAGGTTGTTTCATTGCATGGGATGCCCAAGACTATTGTTCTAGAGACAGATACTAAGTTCTTTAGCCACTTCTGGAGGACTTTATGGGGTAAGCTATGAAGCAAAGCTCTTTTTCTTTACTACTTGCCATCCACAAACAAGTGAGCAAACTGAGGTAACCAACTAGATCTTAGCTTCTTTATTGAGAGCAATAATCAAGAAAAATCCATAAACTTAGGAGGATTGTTTGCCTCATGTGGAATTTGCATAAAATAAAGTTGGGTATTCTACTATTAGATTTTCACCATTTGGGGGAGTTTATGAATTTAATCTTTTAACTCCAATGAATTTAATGCCCTTATCTGCTAGTCAGTTATTTGTCGAGATGGTACAAATAAGGCTGAATTGGTAAACAACCTACATGAAAAAGTCAGATTGCAAATTGAGAAGTGCATTGAACAATATGCACATTGAGCCAACAAAAAAGGCATAAGAGGGCAGTGTTTGAATCTGGAAATTGGCTTTGGGTAAACATAAGGAAGAAATGACTCCGAACCCAAAGAAGGACAAAATTGCAGCCTAGGGGAGATTGACCTTTCCAAGTTCTAAGGAAATTAGTCACAATGCATATAAATTGGAATTGCTAGGTGAGTACAACATCAGTGCCATTTTGAATGTTGTTGATTTATATTTGTTTGATGTAGGTGATTCAAGGATGAATATTTTTGGGAAAAAGGGAGATTATGAAAATCCAACAAGCTCAAAGGATCCTATTAACATCACTTTAGGACATATTACAAGGAAAAAGGCTAAAAAACTCAAAGTGGTACTTTGAGCCTTTATGAAGGTCTTTTTAAGGAGTAAGAGGTTAGTGTAGGGTTTTGGTAGCCAAACAAGTGTATCGGAAGATAATCGAAACCTTGCAGGATCCAAGTGAAACGGGGTAAATTGGGTGTTTGAAAATTTTATACCTAGTTGATTGAGATCTTTCACCCAGCTATTGAATCGAATCACAAAACTTGGATAGTTGATGTGTTCAAGCTCTCTACGGTATCCCCATGAGCCTCTTAGAATCACCATGCCTCCACCACATCCCGGTAGATGCATTTCTTTTGCATTCATAGTGCTAGCTTGTATCCTCCAAGGAATGGCAAGAGAATAATGCGGCTATAACTTTTAGAACTTTTCTCATTTCGTCCTTAAGGAGGCTAGGGCAAGAGTTACAAAATTCTCATTATATGATGTATATATATAGTGAAACTCAATTCCCAAGCCTAATGGTTTCAAAACCCTAATCCAATTAGGTTTAATTTTGGGCTTCATTAATGGCTCATCCTTTAGGCCAATTTTTAATCTAAAATTATTATGAAACCAAAACCTAAACAATTTGGCCCATGCACTCAAATAATCCAATTGACTCTATGTGTGTGACCCAATAGGCTTTTATCACATTGGCAACATTTATGATCATAAATAATGAGCAGTGTTTAGCAACACATCATTGTTACCTAAATGACAAGATAGTCAGTTATTTGACTAAACCTCTATGATCATTATCCATATATACCATTGTCCCTTTGTCTAAGATATCAAGATCAAGCGCGAGACATGGAATATATCACTCTTGTGTAGCCCAATCTATGGTTTCTTGATTACCAAGTAGACTAACTTAAACTGATGACTTTGATATCATATATCAACTCATCCAAGCATGGCCATGCATTTTCTTAGTCTTACTTTATCAAAGGGCCTAAAGATATCACCCATGTTACATAGGAGGGACAAATCCCATCTTGATCATACAAAACCCTCCGCATGATATGTGACATACCCAATGACCACCTTCTTGTTCACTTAGTTATGAGCAACAAATGGAAGTATCAACGTATATGACTCACATGTAGGGAACCTTGGTGACCTTATGTCAAAGGACTGCATATGCCATGATCATTATGAGAATCACTTATGACACTCATATAATGATCCACGTAGCATTCTGATGGTAGGTTTTTTCGGTACACAAGTTCTCCAACTTGTACCCATATATAGGCTACATATCTCATACTAGTCTCCACTTATGCTAGTCTTTATTTATTATTGCAACCCACTCCATGATAATACTAGACCAGGGATGTTTAAGAATACTATTATTACATGGTTATAATTACATTTGATTATGTCACATAGAAACAATACAACAAACACAATTACTGGATTAATGCCTCAATAAAATATCATGATATAAAGTGCAAAATACAATCATTCCATGATTCGTTTTTAGGCACAACACTAACAATTAGAGTCATTATAAGGAGTTGGAATGAACTAGAATTGGATGATTCTATACCTTTGGTTAACATAATTGAAGTCCAAGACCATGTGCACCTTAGTTCGTAAATCCACCCTAGAGCACGTCCACTCGCGTACTCTTGGGCACCCTAAACACCTGAAAGCACATCCTACGTATGTTAGTGTCCTAAATTCCTTGAACTAGGTTACGTGCCTTGCATTTTAGTGTTTATTGTTATTTTATACCTTAGACTATATTTTGGCATTGTGTTTAAACATAAAACATGCTTTACATATGGTTAGGTGGACTATATTTTGGCATTGTGTTTAAACATAAAACACGCTTTACATATGGTTAGGTGTCTTTTGCATGTTTAAGAGGCCAATTACTAGTAAACTTAGTTTTCTCTTTTGTTTAGGTTCGTACTGCTTTAATACTTAGGTTTTGGATACAAAGGCCCTAGATATTTATAAATAGAACCCTTGTTAGGCTTTTTCAGCATCAAATTTGAAAAATACAGTAATTGCTATTCTAGCACTCCCTTAAGTTCTTGAACTTAACTTAAAACCTAAGGGGATTCTATCTCTTTTTATCTTCTTGTCTATACCATTAATTTTTTATCATAGGCTGTTTAATGGTGGGATTTCTCCAGCCTTTTGGAGGTGAATTCATGGAGCTTGTAGCATCATGAGAGCATTTCTTAGTCTTATATGAATGAGGTTCATGTCACTAGCATTGTTGGTCATTGTCACTTTGTTTTCTTTGCCTTTGCCCTCACCATAGCTTGGGTTTGTTGAATTAAGGCTATCATGACACTGTTTGCCCCTGGCCTTGCTGTCATCTGAGTTCGAACTAAGGTTTGGTCACACTAATTTCTTCACTCAATTCATTTTGTAGCATGAGTTGTCTAGTAGGTTTATTTTCAAACACTAATTGAATATTTGATTTTATGTCATGAATTGATTAGTGTAGTAAGTGTGAAACAATGTATTTGTTGTTTGAGTACAAAGATTGAAATTATTTAGTCTATATTAACACCTAATTTTATCTGAGTGTTAGTTTTCATTTATGACTATTGAGGAAAAATTAATTTAGATTTATTTTTTTCCTTAAAAAAATTAAATTACATTTGATAATTTAGGATTCTTTTTTCTTTTTTTTTTCCTTTTCTCCTTTGGACAATCTAAAATTTTGAAATTATCTAGATGTTTTGATTTTTTAACCCAATAGATAAAATATAGGAAAGTGATAATTTTGAATCTAAAAATTTTTGTTTTCTATAGCTTTTTCTCAAAATAATCTTTAAACACTTCTAAAAACACCATGACTTTGTACTTGTACGCCTTAAACAATATGAGGGGTGAACAAAAGAAACCCTATAAATAGAACAAGGGGAGTATGAAAAACGGGGATTGTGAGAGAGAATAAGAGTAATAACAAAGAAAGAAAATGGAAGAGAAGAGATAAAAAGCTTAGAAATTTGGAAAACATAAGCCATTATGCAAAAGGGTAAAATAGCAACCCTCTGTTATTGGCACCCCTAGGACTTTTTTCTAGGGTCATTGATTAGTCCATCCTTACTTTGCTGCCACTAGCTAGTGTCCTGCTTGACCATTGCTCCACATTGTCATCTGTAGTGATGCCAAATAGAAGGGAATGCCCTTCGTGAAACCTTCCCTATGATAGTATGTGGTTTGGAGTGTGTGTGTGTGTGTGTAATACAAATGACCTCAAGTTTTAACCTTCCATACTTAATTTGTAAGTGCACAGTTGTCACTTGTAGATGGGTGAGTAGGGGTCTATCCCATGGTGTCTAGGGTGCTAAACTATGGCTATTACTAATTACTGGGCATAATGGTGTGGGCAGGCTCCAAATGATGAAGTGAAAGTGTAATAATACAAGTAACAAGATAAAGGAAGTGGCAAACAATGAAAAAAGTAAGGGCCAAGGTGGCTACCAAATTGAGATCAAAGGATCTAAACTAACAAAATCAACAACAATGACTCAAATACAAGATTATCAAGAAGACAAAAGCAACCTCTAAGAGGATGGGCTAATTTTTCACGAATGGGTCTACTTGTTATATGTTCTAAGCATCCTAAAGTGATGGTTCTTATAGGTATTATCCTAGCCATCTCTAACGTAGGAAATTCTCCTAACATGTAACCAAGTTCAGCCTTATGCCTTGCATCAATTGCTAGTGCATTAGGCACCAACCTAATCCACCAAGATGGTTCCTAGGACATTCTCATGCCTTTAGCAAACCACCTTTGTCCATTCCAGAGGTCCTAGCTCATAGAGATATATCTCGACTATTTACATGAACACCTTGTGTGGTTTGTCTTTATATGGCTAATACAAGCGCAACAAGAGGGTTAAGCTCACAAAAGACCACTAGATATGCTATAGACATGCTTAAAGACATGTTTTACCTAATCATTCCACAAATAACTCAAATTTAGGGGTTTTGAATGATTACTCACTCATGAACACAAATGCACAACAATGAAATAGAGAAAGGGAGAGAAAGATAGTCATAATAAAGATGATATTTTGGAAGTGAGAATAGTCTAAATGATAAAAATCACCATAAGAATAGATAAATTGTCGACTAAAGACCTTTAGGCCTTCTAGCTTCAAAGTGCTTCAAAACTCTTAGAACTAAGTCTCTTTAGTGTTCTCAACACCTAAATGTCCAATGATCCCCTCTATTGACTAGAAATTCATGATTTATATAATTAAAAGTGCTTCAAAACTCTTATAACTAAGTGTCCTTATTGTTATCAACACCTAAATGGCCAATGATCCCCACTATTGACTAGCAATTCATGATTTATACAATTAAAACTATCCCAAATATCAAGAGGCCATGCTGGACCAATCTCAAGAATGGTTGGTGAGTTATCTTGGACTACATGGTCTTGAAAAATAGATGTATAATCACTTGAAATTTTGTTGAGAAAGCTTGTTTCCACCATTAATGCACACACTATGCTAGCCTAGTAATGGCACGATGGTATGAAAATGAGATTCCATGCCTTGATTGTGCATGTTGCCATCTCTCAGGTATGCTCCAGACATGCAGCACACCAGCACCACGCACACGATGCATATTGTAGTGGCTAGTTGGCTCCAAATTCTCTTCTTCTCTTGCTCCTCCAAAATTAGTTGTGCATTTCATTCATAATGTGGTGACCTAGTCATCAAATCCTTTGCCTGTTTCACTCCATATCCTAGGCTTTCCCTAGTTCTTGAATACACACAGCCTAAAGCTCACATTTTGGCTCCATAGGCCTCTTTTGGATCTGAGCTCCCTTGCCTAGACATAACATCTCAAACAAGAATAACAACTAGCAATTATATACACATTAAGAATATGTTGAGGGCAAAATATGTAACAACACAGAACAGTCAATGCCCTTTCACTGACCATAAAGTCCCTCGCCTCATCTTCATCTTGATCCATTGTCCATTGTTACTCCTGATCTACTGTTTACCACCCCCCTCACATGTCATATTATTTTCCAAAGATTGTTGTTGCCACCCTTTCCATGACCTAGCCTTCGGTCATTCAACCACTATTGTTGCTAAAAGAAGCAAAATACAACCCACTTTGCAATTACCCAATCAATCACTTCTCTTATGGGTAAAACTCACATTTGGCCTCAGAACTTTCAATGTTTGTTAATCGAGTCCCTGGACTTCCTTTATTTAGAAGTTGCTCACTAACATCACTTATTTTTATTATTTTTTAATTTATTATTTGTTTCTTTATTCATCTTGTTATTACCTTGATTTAATTTATACTGACACATAAAATTATAAGTTAGTGTAGTTATTTAATTATCCAACAATCTAGTTTACTTAATATTTTTTTTTCAAAAAAGTAAAGAAGGAATGATTGAATTAAATGATAAAATTCTTAATAGGTCTTCATAAAATTGTTCTTGATGGATTTGGTAAATTCTGAGATAGATTTATCTGTTCAAACTAGATTAGTCTATTACGATGAATGGTTTGAACAGCTGTCCATTCGATTTTTGGGGGATTTAGTAAAATTCTAATATCTTAAGGAGATCTAAATAAATTCTATATCTAGTTGGTCTGGTATGATTAACAACTTAGAACTAAAATTTAAATTCATAAAAATTGTCTTATCAATGACTAGGTGTCAAAAGAAAAACAAATGTGAGAAATGGAAAAATTGAACCCCATTATATCAATTTTTTGGTGTTAAAGGGTGTTTGGTCTTTCCCTAATGTAACCGGTTCAAGAACATAAAGCTTTTCATAGTTTATATAAGGCGACTTATTAGTCTAGAAAAATTGATTGGTAATAACTTATAAAAACACATTTCTACATTTTTTTTATTCTAGATTGCGATCTTATGTTCAAAACTAGAATCCTAATATATGAGCATGGAGATTAGAAGTATGAAATTGATTGCATAGTATTGAGATGTACATGTTTATGGGGAAAGGTCAAAATGAGTCCTATAACTTTGGCTACTTTTCTGTTTTAGTTCTATAACAACACGAGTTTCCATTTCAGTCTTATATGTTTGAAATTGTCAACACTATTAGTCCTATGTTGGATGGTTATGAAAAAAAGTCATATGTTGTAGTTGACAATGGTAGGTTTTTGTCCAGTTGACAAAAAAGGGGCTATTGTCTTGCCCAGTAAACAAAATTGGCGGCTTTACCATGTCTGGTTGGCAAAACTAGTCCTGGTTTTGGCATAAAAGTAGAAGAAAGAGTTCGAAAAGGGTAAAAGGGGGAGGTTTTGGTGAAGGTGATAGATTGATGGTATAGTAGGGATGGCAACTTTGTCATCTTGTTCTAATTGAAAAGATGATTGGAATGAAGTCTACAAATGCAATATGAAGCTGTTGGTCATAACTGCATGGACGAAAGGGAATGCCAGTTGAAGATTTTTCAGTTGTCCAAGATATCTATTGAATCTGGACTGCAAATTCTTCAGGTGGACCCACTACCATCACATGTGATGAGGATAATTTTGTTATACTTAAGCTTGAAGGAAGCGTATGCCCACAACATAGAAGAAGCAGCATTGAAGGTTAATGAGGCAAAAACAGAGCTTGTGTGAGCAAAAGGAAAGATAGAAGTAGAGGTGAATAAGGTAATTGCAAGGATGGGAATGTTAGAGATTGAAATGGAAAGAATGAAGAAGAAAAAAATCATTTACAAGTTAGTTATGTTAATGTTAGGATTGATGCTAGTGTATGTACTAATATGAGGTCAGATATGCAATTGTGCTGCTGTTGAGGGAGTGTAATGTACTAGCTGTGGTGTTAAGTTGGTTTGGTGAATCTGTAAGCAATATGCTTGACAAAATGGCTCAATGAATATTTGGTTTTGGAACTTGTTTTATTTGATGCAATATTAGTTTTGCAAGGTGATAAAATGAAAGGAAGAGCAACATTTAGGCAAACAAAATATTTGTCATTCAATTGCAACACTTGACATGGACTATCCATACAAAATAGGCAATGGCTTTTTGTTCACAACAAAAAAAAGGTACTAGTTCCGCTACACAAACACACTATATTTGCTTATAGGTCTGATACAAAAAAAGTCAGCATTCACAGGGCCCTAACAAAGTGGCCAACAGCTAACCGATCCTAAGATGTGCATTCAAATATTGCTACTTTGTTGGGTCATCAAGGAAGTTATCCTTGTAGATTTCCTTGGGCGTATGAAAGAGAGTTTTTCACATCTTGGTTGTTTTTTGCTTGAGTGTTTTTCTTTCAACTACCCAATGCTGACAGTCCTACTAGAGGTTCTTGGTCCCTTACCAACAATTAACTCCCATGCTGAACCAGGCTACAAAAATGTGCAAGCTTTACATACCAAAGCCAATGTTAGAATTCAAGTAATTAACAACTATTGAGACATTAAAGCTTAAGTTAAAAGACATAAATTTAGAATTGTTATGGTAGCAGTAGAGTTTCCCATATATTTGTTGCTTATATTATATCCTAGACTAGTATTGCTTCTCAGTTCCTGTATCAAGTATAAAGATGTTACTTACACTTGTTACTTGCATTAGTAAACATATTGTTACTTATACTTGTAGCTTGAGTTCTAGTAACTGATGTTGTTCCCTGAGTATTTCTCTATGTATGCCTAGATTCATTCACATTATGTGCCTATCACATATTGTTAACACAATCATCAATGTACATTGTAAGCATATTTGTGCCAATATGTTAACAGTTTGTGGTCATAACTGCTGTGTTAGTGGTCATCTTCTCCGGTTGTGCCCTTTTTGTTTGCAATTCCCACATATAGTTGGTGCACTTGCCCTAGTCATTCTGCTGCCCTTAACTATTTCTAATGCCTTCTTCCTTCAATTCCTGCATGGTCTTCCTGTGAATGGTTGCATGACTGGTGGGCTGGGTTCAAGTTGATTGGGCTTTTTCCAAAATTTTTTCCCAACTAGTGGGGAAATTGATATGCTTTCTGGAACATTTCACTCATATACCATTCATCTAGGTAGTTCTCTGCTTCTTCTTCCCTATATGTAATTGCACACACAAAATGTCTACATAGGATGCCTAATACTTTCCAGGCACCACAGACACAGTTCTTTGTGTCTAGATTCATCATATACTTAACACCATGCTCCACAATCCTATACCCATAATTACCATTCCAAACATAGTGGCACAACTTGCTATTTTTCTTAGCTTTTTCTAGCTTCTTAAAGATGTTAGGACCAAAATCCATTGGCCATCGAAGACAAGAATTTCTCTATTTTTGCATCCTAACCATTATTTTTTCACTAATCTCTTCTAGCATTGTGTACATAGATTTATTTCTTGACTCAAGGATCCACCCATTAAACACCTCACACAAGTTATTATGAACAATATCACATTTAACTAAAGGATTGAAGAAAGCTTTATACCAATGTTTTAGGGATGTTTTCATGAGATTGTCATATCCTTCAACAGTGATTTCTTTAATTAGCATCATGTTCTCCTCAAAATCAACCATATTGGTGGATCTTGCATAGTCCTAAAACTACTTCTCCAGCTTTGGACCTCTGAACTTGCCTCCCCAATTTGCATAAATGTGTCTAGCACACATTTTATGCTCAGCATTAGGCATCAATTCAAAAATTGCACTTACTAGTCCCTATTCCAAAACATAAATAAAGATATGTTAATTGGCATTGTTAACTTTCCATCAAACAATCAAATTAATTACAAGAAAATTACCTTCTGTTTGTCACTCATTATGGTCCATCCAAATACATCACTAATATCTAGATCTTTTTTACATTCCCTACAAACCAAGTCCAAGTGTCTTTATTCTCTACCCCAACTATTGCCCATCGCATAGGAAACATCTAGTCATTTCCATCCCTTCCCACAGCAACCAAGACCTCCCATTTACATACTCCTTTAAAAAGGCACCATCTAACCCAATCAATTTCCTACATCCAGCAAGAAAGCCTTTCCTCAATGCTTTAAAATAAACATAGAAACTGTTAAACAATGGCTTCTCATCACCAGGTAATGGAGGATCTAGTCTTAGCTCACAAGTACCACATAGGTTCCTATATTTGATCTCCTCCACATAATCACTCAACATACCATACTATTCCTTATAACAAGCCAGCAACTTCTTATAAACCCTAATTTTGTCCTTCTACATTTTGTCATTGTAACACCAGCCCCAATCCTCTTTCTAACCATGTTCTTCAAAGCGGTCTACCTTATACTAGACATGGCCTTTGTCTCAATGAAAAAACACTGTGAAAGCCACTTATTTGTAACCCAGCCATTCTTGAAATTTATACCACAGGTATGGTCCTCTTGATATGTGACCACATGATATGCATCAGTTTTCTCATTGAATCCCAATAAAATGAACCATGGACACCCAGACCCTTTACATTTGGCTCTTACATACCTTCTGGTGTTCTTTGTTATCCTTAATGGGTGTTGTTCCATGATGGAGTGTTTGTCAAGTGCTTCTTTAAACTGTTTTGTGTCATCAAATGTCATGGACACAACAAAAGCAGGGTTTATGCTGTTCAAATCATATTTGGGGAATAGTGGCACTCCTCCAACACCAGAAGTTGCACTAGACCCACCACCATCTTCATATCCTAATGCAGCCCCTATAAACAAGTTACTCAACTCCACTTTCTTGTCAGACCATGTTTAGTTAAATTCTTTGACCATATTCTTGATGATCAACAACTCTTCATCATCATCACTGAAGTAATGTGTCTCATTTTTTGGATCAACTTCATCATTCCCAACATTGCCAAATAACTGGAATATCAACTCTTCATCATCTTCATCGACAACTTGTTTTCTATTCTCATGTGGGGCTACCTCTACCTCAAGGTCTGTTGGCTCCTCCCCAATATCCTCATCATTTGCCTCATACACAGGATCAACATCCTTCTCCATATTACTAACCTCATAAACAGGATTAACATCCCTCTCATACTCACTCATATTATCATTATTAGTTCCCCTCTCACAATCACTAACCTCATTGTCACTTTTTCCTTTACCACCACGTTCAACATATACAAAAACCTTTCCATACTGCAACAATATCTTCTCCAACATAATCACACTTGAATCAGATGTCGGCAATATCTCCACTAACCCATCCTTCAGACTTCTTTCCAGAATTCTAAAGAACATCCTCCTAATTGGTTTCGGTGTCAAACTTTCTACCTCACATTTCAACTCCATTTATGACAGCAAATCAGTGTCCACCTTGGTTACATTTTGGATGCCACCAACATACTCTTCATGTTTCCCGTCCTTCCACACACCACCATACACAAATGTCACATTATGTCCAAACCATTCTTCCTAATTATGCCATATATCCTAACACACAATAGTTAGACACCATAAACCACACAGTTTTCATGTTTTTAGATACAATTACACCCAAAATATTAATTGAATTTTCAATTCCTTAGACTCTAAGAAACCCAATCATTTGTTTTTTAAAATCCTCAGTTCGTCTTCTTCTTTTAGCCCAAATCGAAATTTCCCCAAAACACACTATGCACTCTTTAATCCACACATAAAAATCATAATCCAACTATTTTCTCACGAAAATTGACAACAATATTAAACCTTATGGCTCACATACCAGTTTTAGTACAAACCTTAAACTATAACATCCTCTCATAATATTTGAATGTGGGTTAATCACAACATGAACAAACCCCAACCCATCATATACAAACAAATAAATGAGACAAGTACTTACCTTTTCTTCTGTCCTTGAAGATTCAATTTCCAGTATCTTTTCCTGTTTCTCAATAGTTCCCCTCTTACACTTTCTTTTCTTTCTTTTTCTAGTTTGAGATTGCCTGTCCTCACCTTTACACGAGCTTTGTCAAAAGTATCAACTATCAGCTTGGCAAAACTTAACACCGTCAACTGCCACATGTGATTTTCCCCCATGACCATCCAATATAGAACTAAAATTGTTGACAATTTCAAACGTATAGGACAGAAACGGAAACTTGTGTTGTTATAGGACTAAAGCAGAAACGTAGCTAAAGTTATAGGACTCATTTTAACCTTTCCCCATGTTTATTGTATATTCACAAATTGTTCAATAAGAAACAAATAGAATCAAACCGGTTATATTTGGTTTGATATGATCCATTCAATACTTAAAAACCCCAAATTTCCCACCGCGACTTTCCCACGCGACCATGATTTAACTCTTATATACTTATGAGTGAATTTTAGGTCATGACATTTATGGCGGCCAGCTTAAGACATAATACGTTGCCAGCAAGTGTCCAGTCAAACTTGTTTGCAGTATAATAATTGATCTTCATCTAAGTTGGCCATACTCATTAATGGTTACAAACTACTTCCCATCGTCAATGTGGCAATTTGCAAATATTTTGCTCTATTTAACTAAATGTAGTTCAGAAACTCCTCCATGTTGCTTCTTCTGCCACTTCATTGATCCATGATGAAAAAAATTATTACTCTCAGTTTCTTCAGCTCATTTTTTGTTGTTTTTTTGGTATCATGGACAAATCTCAGTCTGTGCTTTGAGTTAGGGCTTCTTCAGCTTTCTGCAGTGACCGGGCCGGAAAGTGTTGCTTTCGACTGTCGTGGCGGAGGACCCTATGTTGGTGTCTCGGACGGAAGGATCCTCAAGTGGGGAGGCACACATCTTGGGTGGATAGAGTTTGCCACCAACTCAGCGAATTGGTAAAACTTTGAGCTTGATCATGATGATTTCGGAAATATATCTTAAATGACACAAAAAGACCTGAAACTGTCGCCAACAATACACTTTCATCCTTAGTAAAATATGAGTGTGCTGTTGGCCACACTACTTACTTATTAGGGGAGTAAACGGGTTAGACCTTTATTGGGTAGCTTAAGCTCGAGCCCAATTTGTTACTTATAAAGCAAAGTTTTGTCAATTTCAAGCTTGAAAATGAGTCTGATATCTTAGAGAGTTGGACTTGATCTTATAAGTATCCGGCCCCTTAATGGGCCTTTAATAATAACATATACAATACTTTAACTTTCTAACTAATCATAGAATTATTGGTTTACATCGCTAAGTTAGACACAATAAGTTCAGTGAAAGACTCTTTATTTGAGCTTGGCGGGTTTACTAGTTAAACATGAACCTAGGTAGTATGGATAGCTTAAGGGGTTGAGCTCATGCTTAGTGGATTTGGCAGGGCCCTTTACAGCCCCCACCACTTATAGTGCCAATAGCCTGATAGTTTTCATTAGATATAAGAAAAGTGTCTAAATTAAATATAATAAGTTCAATGAAAGGCTCTTTATTTGAGCCTGACCGGCTTATTGGTTAAATTTGAACTAGGGTGGCATCGATAGGTTAAGGGATCGAGCTCAAACCCTGTGGACTTAGCCGGGCATCTTTTACACCCCACTACTTGCAGTGCCAATAGCTTAATAGTATTCATCAGATAAAAGAAAAAGGTCTAAATTTTGTCTTTTATTTTTTTTGAATTATTAGGGATAGAAAAATGTGTTATGGATCAACAAATCCGGATTTAGAACCGCAATGTGGAAGGCCTCTGGGACTGAAATTCAACAAAAGAACTTGTGAGCTGTATGTTGCAGATGCCTACTTTGGGCTCCTCGTGGTTCCGCAAAACGGCGGCGCTGCGAGACAATTGGCTGCTTCAGCTGAAGGTATTCCGTTCGGTTTAACCAACGCTTTGGATGTCGATTCTGAAACGGGCGTTGTTTACTTCACGGACAGTAGTATCATCTTCCAGAGAAGGTACCAGATAACCAGCTCCATCAATATCATTAATATTATTTGGCAAAAATCACAAATTAGTCATCAGAGTTTCACAAATCTAATCATCGCTTTGATTTGTTTTTTATGGTCACCCGCCTATCAAACTTGTAAGTGTAAAATATATCATTTGTTCAAGACCTTTAATTATCATCACAAATTGGTCTTTAACCTTTATTTCATTGGATATTGGTCTCAAATGTTTATAATACATTGTATATTGATCCTTAACCCAAAAAATATTGAATTAACATAAAATCCAGTTTATAGAGAGGAAAAACTGATAATTTAAATTTTCACTAATTGTCAACAAATTGTGACATAATTTGAATTTATTAACTCTCTTAAATATTTACCAAATATTTTTAAATTCTAATTTAAACTATTTAGTAATTAGACTTTGCATAAATTGAAACACACCTTACATTTTGTACAGATAATGGAACATTTAAGCCATCAATTAAGCCATCAATTTTTTCTCTTTAACTCAGGATTTTGTGTTAAATTAGTTCTCACTAAGGCTAGGGGCCAATATGTAACACAGTATAAATGTTAGGGACCAGTATGCAATAAAATAGTTGTTGAGGATCATTTTGCAGTAGCAACTAAAGACTTGAAACTAATGATGCTATTAACCCAGTTTCTAGAACTGGCCCTAGTCATTGAATGCCTGAAATGAAAGATTTTAACTCAATATTGTAACCATAATCTCCCACACATTAAATACTGGTTTTCGTACCCGTGCAACTTAGTTCTTACATTTTTATATGCTTTATGTATACATGCATAAATTTCATCATAAGTGAAGTTTATAATTAAAATGAGCATACTTTATGCCTTCATATGTAGGGAAATCTTGGCAGTAGTAATGAGTGGAGATAGAACTGGGAGGCTAATGAAATACGACCCCAGGAGCAACAAAGTGACCGTTTTATTAAGTGGCTTAGCATTCCCCAACGGCATTGCCCTAAGCAAGGACAAGTCCTTCGTTTTAGTGGCAGAAACAACAACGCATAAAATCCTAAAATTGATGCTCCAAGGCCCAGAAGCCTTTGTCCCGATGCATTATGCTCTGCTTCCACGGCCACCTGATAACATAAAGAGCACCGATGAAGGCCATTTTTGGGTTGGTCTAGCTAGTGTACGAGGAACTATAAACAATTTCGTATGCAACATCACAGGTGGGGGTGATCCGGTGGGGATGAAGCTGGATGTAGAAGGAAAGGTCTTGAAGGAGCTAGATGGGAATGGTGGAGAGATACTTGATTCTGTTAGTGAAGTGGAACAACAAGGTGGAATTATGTACATTGGTTCAGTGTTGAAGCCCTATCTCGTGGTAACCAGGGCTTAGTAAGACATGGCACAGTCCATCACAGTAATGGAATAATGCCAATTTCAGTCCTTAAAGTAATTGGCAATGTCCATATTTGTCTTAAACGTTTGTTCCTCACTTCAAGTGTTAAATGTTTTGTTTGCAAATGTGGGGTTGGTTGTGTAAATCTATATTTTGCATCTGTATAAATATGGGATTGTGCAACTACTCCCTTAAATGTGGGGATTATAATAGTTGTTACAATCCCTTAATTATAAGGATTGCTTTAGAGAGATTTTTTTTTCTTATTGAATATTCAATATATATACGCTGGTTTGTATTGGAATGAAATCACTTTAGCTTCTATCATTTCAAAACATGGTATTTGAGCTTTAGGTTTTCCAACATTGAGATTTTTTTTCTTTTTCTTTTGGCCTTTGTTGTTGAATCCTTTGACAGTTTTCTAGCCTTCATTGCCAGCTCATTCCTTTGCTTTTCTAGCCTCTAGTTCTGATTCATAACTAACACAATTTTTTGACCTCCTTTATTCTCCTGTCCCACTAGCCTTACTCTTTCTCCATTAACAATGTTTGACGAGAAAGTAACAAGTGATTTTGCCTAAGTTGATTCTCATCATCCTACTAGCAATGTAGAGAATATTTAGGCAGCATATAGACTGAATGACCAGAACTATTGGATGTGGTCGCAATAAGTGCATACTTATTTGAAGGGAAAAGGAAAAATATGTCATATTCTTGGAACAAGAGCAAAGTTGGGTGGCCCAAATTTTTATGCTTAGAATGAAGAGGACTCCATGATGATGTCATGGTTATGGAGTTTAATGACACTTGAGATTAGTGATATTTGCATGTTTCTTCCATTTCCAAGGGCTATTTGGGATGCTGTCTAACAAACCTATTCTAGAGCCTATGACGTTTCCTGTGTCTATAAGGTCAAAGTGAAGATAATAGCAACTAAACAAGGGAGGAGGAGTGTTACAGAGTATGCAAATCTATTGCAAAATTTGTGGCATGAGCCTGATCATTATTGAGTTCTTAGGATGAAGTGCCTCGGTGATGTTTTGATTTTCAATAATTTTATTGAAAAAGATAGGGTATATGATTTTTTGGTCAAATTGAATGCTAAATTTGATTTGGACTAGATACAAATTCTTGGCAGAGAAATGGTGTTTCCATTGAATGAAGTTATAGCCCTTTTTAGAGCTGAGGAAAGCTGCCATAGAATCATGCTTAAGCCAAAAGATCCTGAAGGTTTTGCTATGGTGACAAATGAAGGAAATTACCGGGGTTCAAAGGGTGAGAGCAATAACAACCTGGCTCATGAGTTAACTAATCTTGACGCTAAAGATAACCTTAAGTGTACCTATTGCAAGAAGCCTAGACACACAAAAGATCGTTGTTGGAAACTTCATGGGAAACCTTCCACATCTAGCAAGGAATCCAGAAATCAAGGAAATCCCAAAATAGTTCAATAGGCCTATAATGTCTTCACATTTGCCCTACAAGAACACTCAAGTCAGGGGCTATTTAATAAGGAATAAATTGACAAACTAAGATGTTTGCTGGGATCCTTAAAACCAAAAAGCGATTATGCCTCTATTGCTCTCTTAGGTGAATCTCTATCTCTAGGATTACATGTCTTGGTTTGTGTTTTTCCATGCATTCTTAATTCTGGAACCACTGATCACATGACACCCCTTTCACTACATTCTAACCTAAACACCTTGTCCTAGTAGTAGAAATTTTTTTTCGCTAATAGTCTTCTTACTACAGTGGTAGAAATGGGAAAGATTCAAATTACTCCATCACTATTGCTTAATAATGTGCTTCATGTTTCCAAGTTATCCACTACTCTCATCGTTATATATAAACTCACCCAGAATGTGAACTACAATGTTGTGTTCTACTATATATTTGAAGACCAAGTTTTGAGGAAGAAGATTGGACTTGCTAAGGAAAGGAATGGACTTTAATATCTTGAAGTAACCAACAAACCATCTTACATAGTTACACATGTCACACATGAGTCATTCTTATTTACCTCCAATAAAGATCTAATTCAATGTCAATATTTTTTTTTTCAGTCATCCTTCATCTATTGTTTTAAAAACATTGTTCCCTTTATTGCTTAAAGGTAGTGGTGTTGAAACCTTTCATTGTGATGTTTATGAGTTTTCTAAATACATAAAGGTTTTATTCCCAATCGTTAATAAGAGATCATCAAGTCCTTTTTATTTGATTCATTTAGATATATGCAGCCCTTCTTGAACGCCCAACAGTACTGGTACTAGATGGTTCGTCACCTTTATTGATGATTACACTAGGGTCACATGGGTTTTCCTTATTAAATCTAAATCAGATTTGAGC
This sequence comes from Aquilaria sinensis, assembly GCA_005392925.1. Lineage (NCBI taxonomy): Eukaryota > Viridiplantae > Streptophyta > Magnoliopsida > Malvales > Thymelaeaceae > Aquilaria > Aquilaria sinensis. The sequence continues at coordinate 920,393 of SMDT01001473.1, read as the reverse complement.
ATTCTTCCCAACTTTCATAAATGGTCAAAACTCAGTTTAGTGTGATAATTAAAAGGTTTTGATCTCATAATGCTATAGATTATTTTAATCAAATTTTGTCCTCATTTTTTCTTGAAAGAAGGCATTATGCATGAATCCTCTTATGTTAAAACACCTCAATAGAATAAGGTGGCTGAAAGGAAACATAGCCATCTATTGTAGACCACAAAAGCCTTTCTTTCTCAAAACTAGGTCCTAAAATAGTCTTGGGGGAAGCTGTCCTTATCGCTGCATCCACCATAACTAGATTACCATATAAAGTTCCTGACAACCGAACCCTAATAACAGTCTTATCTTAATTTTACCTTGATATTTGAAGCTCGAATAATGTCACACCAAGAACTTTTGGTTACCTTACCTTTATTCATGTCCATAATAAGGGAAAATTAAATCAACAAGCAATTAGATATCTTTGCTTAGGATATTCTCCAACCTAGAAAGGTTTTAAATGTTACCATCCAAACATAAGAAAATTTTACACCTTCATCGATGTCATATTTGAAGAAGGACAATCCTTTTCTCACTCAACCTCATTTTATGGGGACCCCTCATTAGTGGAAAATAAGGCCTAAGATCTACTTTCCTAGATGTATTACCCCTTTACAACCGTCCATCCATCGAGAATCTCAACCTTCTAAGTCACATTCCCCTAGTCTTCTAGGCCCTACATGCCTAGTGATGAAGGACCATCCAGCCTAGAGTCTCCTAAGACATCCAAGGATTAATTAAAGAGTAATTTTAGGCCTCTTATAAGGAGAAAAGCTTGGCACTACAAAAGCTCATCTTAGCACTCTTGTAGTTGACCATGGAGGCCTAACATGCCATTTCAAAATCTGCTTGGGTGTTTCGTGTTCTAAAGCTTCAATACATCAAGTCATACCATATAATGAAGATTCAAGCTAGAAAAAACTCAAGAAACCTTGGCAAAATGAGAAGGCCCAAGCTAAAACCCCGAGTGAATTCGAGAGTGCACCCGAGACACTCCTAGGAAGCCATCTAGGCTATTTTGTATGCTCGAGTGTGTTTGCTCAATTTTTTGTTAGTTTGTTTGACTCTTTTACATATTATTTAGTTAATTAGCAAGTTTGGAGCACATGAGAAACATGACATACAGATTTAAAGGGAAGGAGTATGCAAACCATGTTTTTAAAGCCTAGTTTAACAAGGATTTATTTTTTTGCTAGGTTTAGGGTTTTTCTTGCCTCTAAACTTTGAAAGTGATGCGAACCCCTTTGGTATAATGACCAAGAAACCCACCCAGGATGTTTTTCAAGCTCCACAAGACATCAAAGAGACTGGATTTAAACTCCCACCCCTAATCTACTTGTGATTAGAGACAAGAAGTATAAGAAAACTAAGAACACAAGTAACTTGTGCACCAAGGTAGTCCTCAAAGAATAAAAGAGATTTTCTCTCCAAAATAGCAATATTATTTCATATAAAGGTTATGTTTTACAACCAGAATATGTGCCTATTTATAGGCCTAAACTAGGGTAAAAAAATCAGAAAAATTCGCAGCCCAAGTCACATAGGAAACCTAGGTACAAAAGACCTTAAAAACACCTAGTCAAACTAGGACTCTAACACCTAATTTGCACATGTTTAATGTGTGCAATGAATTACTCTTATCCTATGTGACCTAAATCACTTCCATGGCCCTAATTACATCCAAAACAACATAAATAAATAGTAAAATAAAATAAAAATACATTACAACACAAGATTGGCCCTAAAACCCCTAAAATAGTCTTTTTCAGGTGCACTTTAAGGGCTCCGTAGGGCTTTTACTTGTGTCTTCAACTTACAACTTGAATAATTAAGTTCTATTGGCTTGAGACCTTCTTTTAGATGTTAAAAAGAGATCTTGAAACTTTAGAGCTCAAAGATTCAAGTTGTGGAATGAAATTGGCTTATGAACACTTCAAGGTGGCTCCGAAGGTGCACTTGACGGGTGCCCTTGGTTGTCCTTGGTCTTTGACTTGTCTAGGTACTTTAGAATTGAATTCCAAGCTTGAACATCATCTCCACATGATTTCTTGAATGTTCCAGCAGATCCTTGTGAAATTCCAAGTCCATTCTCTATGAAGAAGCTAGAGACAAAAGGTTGAAGTGCACTAGTAAGCTCATTAGCCTTCTTTCTTGTCATAGGTCCACTAGCTATCTCCAATGGGTCCTTGCCATCCTTGGTTGTGGCTTCCTTGATCATATCAACTCCCCTTCCTTTGAAAGATTCATCCTAGAATCAAAACCTACATTAGAAAAGGGAACTGAATCAATAAGGATGAAATAGTGAATACTTAAGCACTTACCTTGCACATAAGCACCAAGAGCATGGAATCCTTGTGTATGGAGCTTTTGTTACCACCTCACAAAATGGGAGAATTACAAGTGTGTCATAATGGCTAAAAACCATTATATTGTGTAATTCTCACCATAGTGATTGTAGTGTGGGGGGGAAAGGTATGATCAACACCTCCTTAAAAGTGTTCCAAGTTGGTAACTTGGTCCCCAACAAAAGCCTTAAGGATTGCTTGTTTGTCAAGCAACTTATGGACTTTTTTGTAAGATTTTGGAAATTCGGGTACTCAATTGCAAAAATTTCACAAAAGAGATTTGGAGAGTTATGGGAAGGATATGAATGGCATGAAAGTGATGTTGGAGGACCAAATTGCTTATGGAAGACAACTAAGGACAAAGAAAACACAAAAAGGCATAAAGGACCTAAGTGTTCTAATGTAGGCCTTAAGATGTGTATGTCTATGACTTAAGTCAAATGGAAGTTTTGTGGGGTTATCCCACATAAGGAGGGCTGCTAAAGGAAGATAAGGATGGTCAAATGTGGGCCAAGAGATTAAGACTAATAAACCATAGTCTTGTAGGAAGGAAAATGACATAAGACAAGGTTAGGACTACTTAAGTGTGTTTAGTGTACTTTTGATTATTTAAGTAGTCAAGACCACCTTTGCTTCTGTAAATTTCGGCCTCCACCAGTAAAAAGAAAGCCATCCCTCTCCTCCACACTTCCTCCATAGCCACCATACCTTCAAACTCAAAACTACTTGCAATTGAAGTCAATGAAGCACAATTGGAAGCTATTTGGTGCTATTGCTTGAGTGCACCTAGGATCAAGCTCCGATTTCAGCATACCCATCAAGGTAAGGGTTCTATTGCTCTCATGAGCTATTTTCTGTATTTTCAAACATCCATGGAGCTATGGCTATGCTTGGAAGAGAGCCATGAGCTTGATGAACCAAGCTTATTGAGGGGAGTACACTTATTGAAGGTTTTGTGACCTATTGTCAAGTGCACAAAGATGGCAGTGAAATGAGGGTTTTTAGAGCCCAAAGTTATTACTAACTACTGTTAAAATGCTCCTAAGACCAAGAATTAGCTTGAGGAGGGCTGCCATAGTGATTTATTTAAGTTTATTGCATGTTTTATGGACTAACCTATGGTATATGTTTCTGCCACATTTCATGTGTTTGTTGTTTGTGTTTGGCCACTGCATTTGGTTGCTATATCTTGTATATATGCATTGTGGATTTTTTGTTTTAGTGTCTTTGGATGCAGGTTTTAATGATGGTTACATTTCCTAGTGAATCCAAGTGCTACCCTTACTAAGTTTCTCAATGAAACTTACTCCCCTCAATTCTGTCATTTCAGGTCCAGCAGAAAGATCACCTTCAAACTAACCTTTCTGGTTTGAGTTTTGATCTGAAATTTCAGGTACATGAACTTCCATATGTCTAGTTATGATCTGGAAAGTTTGGTGATTTTAGGAGCACATTTGGTATTTTTAATGATGGTACTTATTGTGTTGTGCAGCAGCTGTCCAGCATCCTGTTTTTGGAGTCCATTGTATCTCAGGACCTCCTGTAACCTAGGGTGCGTATTTAGCTGAGTTAAGACCATGTTGTAGTTCATGTATGCATTTACATGTATTTTATGTAAAATGAGGCAAGTATGTGAACATTTGAGTAATGTTTTGGCTATGTAAGTGATGTGGTGCAAAGCTGCCTAAGTGTGAATGATGGGCTGCTTACTTGTAAATTCTGTTTTGGCCACATAAAGTTGCTAGATGAAAGAGAATCTAATTCATATGTGTAATGGACATGTATGGGATAGCCTTGGAGGGCTTTATCTTTGTGATTGAAGTGTTTGAATGGTTTGGAAAAATTGTATGGGCAAAATGGTCCAAAAGTTGCCAAAATTTTGACTCCACACTTAAAGTTCTATATCTCCCTGTGTAGAAGGAATATTTGTATGAAATTTTGACCACATCTAGCGAACCTATAGAGGTTGAACTGGGATATGGAATTTCTGAATTTGGAGCCCTGTAGCCAAATATATGATGTTGCAAAGTTGGCCAAGTTACTGTTCATTTGGTCAGAATTTTGTAACCAACTTCAAAAATCCATAAGTTGGTCCATAGGTGGGCTATTGATGTAAAACAAAATTCCTTGGTTTTCTCTAAGTCTCTACTTGATAATGGAGCAAATAAAATAGGGGTTTATGGGTTAGAATGATACAGTTTATTAGTGGAAGTTACAGGTGCAGTGGCTGGTCACTAGAATTTAACAAGATTGCCTAATGTGTGGTAGCCAAGATTAAGACTTGTGCTACTGTTTTCCTTCTTTGCTGCATGGTGTGCATGAAATGTGAATATGTGTGTGATGGTTGGACCAATATGCATGTGTTTACATAGTGCCCAAGAAGGCCACTTGGGTATGCATACTAAGGGTAGTGTTCTGATGGCCTACAGAACATTACCAATCCTGGGAGTCTAAATGCACAATTTTGGCACCATAATTGGACTACCCTGGAGTGGGTAACAGCTTTACCCTTGTGTAAAACCTGAACCAATATCCCAACACAATGTTAATTTTCATACCTCCAAGTTCAAAAAGAAAGTTTGAAGCAATTAGCACAAAAAATTTGAAAGTTTGCACAATTTTCATCTTAACTCTAGGCATCACTTTTATTGCTTTTGCCATTTCAAAAACATTACTCTCACAGCTAGGAAAAGTTTTAAATAATTTACCTAGGGATTCTATATGCACTCAAAACAAATGGACCTAAACTCACATAAGTGTCAAGGTCATGAAAAGCACTAGTTATGCATGTGAAGACAACAATTTGCATAGGCCATTCAAACAAACAAGAAGTGAACACAATATGGCCTAAACTAATAACAAAACATGGATGCATGAATTTCACAAAAATCATAATCATTTTAAATGAATCAAGATTGGAATAAATATGATTAAGTGAAACCAATTTAGTGGCAAACTTGTTTTTGCAGTTACATGCACCATAATGCATGAAATTTGTGAATGAATTGTAACACAAAACAAAGGACTCAACATATCTCCTCAAAAGGCTGAATTAAAAACTAGAATTACTACTCAAAATAAATATTTTCAACTTCAGACATAAAGCAAAAATATCAAGGCTCAAAAGTTAGTATGATGCATATGTCATGATAAAAAAATGCTTGCTGGAAATTAAAGATTGAAGCACAAAAATGGGCTGAACATGAATGGAAATGAAAGAAGTATGTAATGTATGTGTGAGAACTAATTTATGCATGGAAAGTTCCAAAGAAGTAGATTTAACTTGAGATAGAACAAAACAATGTGGGATGGATGTAAAACAAACAATGTCAAAAACAAAAGTCACCAAAATGGATTGTGCTTTAGAGAAAGTCATGGAATTCAAAAGATGATTTGACAAAACCAAGGAATTCGAAGATTTAAAACCATATTTTGTCAATGTTTCATGCTTACTTCCTTTTCTTAATCTAGTTTCATGAAAACCATTCTTCAAAACAACATTGCTAGCAAACACACATTGATTGAGATTTTCATGCAAAACCACATCAAATCTATGTGTTAGGAAGAAATACATTACAGTGGTTGGACTGAGTCTTCATGTATCTTCCTTAGGTGTAGGAGCCACAAAATTTTCACCTTTGCACTCAATGGCTTCAGGTGGAGTTGCAATAATTTAATCCCCTTGAACCATAGGATAAAAAACAATGTTAGGCAAACTTTTGCATATGAAATCACTTGGACTTATCTCAAATTGTCCTTCTTCAACCTCCTTCATTAGTTTGATGCATGGGACATAACTTGGAATATTGGGAACACCAACTTCCTGGATGGACAGCAACTCACTTGATTCTTGTAGCTCATCTCCACTTAAGTCCTGAAAAGAAGACAATACAACATTAGAAGAAGACTTTATTATGTTAGATGAAAGTATGACTTATCTGTAGGTATTTCTCTCTTCACTCAGCTTGGGTTCATTGTACTCTTGTCTTTTCTCAACTTCATACTCAACTTTTTCTCCCCGGGAACTCTCCACTCTTCTTCCCCTCATGTTCACTCTTTTTACTTAATCTCTCAGTTGTTCTCTCAGCTTTCCCTTCATCACTCTTGCCCTTAACTTTCCCCTCTTTTTCTTTTCTTTCATGCTCACTTTGAAGTTTTATTTGATCCTCCAAGACTTGTTATGGTGAAAGTGGGACAAGCATGATTGACTTTTCTTGTTGAGGCCGAGACAAGCCTCCTTTTTTGGCCTCCACTTTTTGGCTTGGGTACTTATTTTACATCCTTGCTCCACACTCCTCTCCATGTGGAAATTCCTCTTTAAGGCATCTTGGATGCTTTTTCTTTCTTAATGATTCTCTCAGCCGTAGTGGCATGGTAAAGCAAGTCCTCCATATTGACATAAGGCACCATCTCCAATTTGTTGGCTATCTCATGGTTGAGACCATTGATGAATCTAGCAATGGTGGTCTCCTCATCCTCAATGATGTTGGCTTGGCTCAAGGTCATCTCCAAGTCTTTGTAGTAGTCTTCCATACCCTTTTGGACTTGCACTAGCCTCTGAAGCCTGAGGCATTAATCTCTAGTGTAGTAGCTAGGAACAAATCTCCTCCTCATCAAGGCTTTAAGGGCTCTCCATGTGTATGGGCTCCTCCTCATTCTTTCTCCTAGAAGTAACATCCTGATTCCAACATACAAGAGCATAGTCAGTGAACTTTATGGTAGCCAATTTAACCTTCTTTTCCTCAAAGTAATGATGGCAATCAAACACCATCTCAATCTTTTGCTCCTACTCCCAATATGCATCAGGAACACTCCTCCCTGGGAAGGATGGAATGGTAAGCTTGATGGAGTTGAGATTGTTGTCCTCCCTTGGGTCCCCCTTCCTTGGAAGCCCATGGTCATGCCAAACTCCTTCTTCCTCCTTGGGTTCTTTTCTCATTAGACCTCTCCTTGGTTGCAAAAAAGGATTAGGTCTCCTTGGCAACCTCAAATCTATGTCCTCAATCCTCCCCACAAGTCGATTCAAAGTTTCTTCAAGTTCCCTCATGGTCGGTTCCTCATTATGCCTCACTTCAATCCTCTTATCCCCCCAGCCCTCCATACTTGGAATTTTAGGATAATTTTGACTCCAAAATAGAGTAGGCTAAACAAGCTTTAAAAGACTATAGGAAGCTCTTGCAATTTATGATCACAAGAACCACAAAGAAAATATTTTGGCTCTAAAAAAATGGTTAGGGTTGTGGGCACAAAAAACCAAGTCACAATGTGCAAGCCTCCTTTGCAAAAATTTGTTTTTTCTTTTTTTCCTCTTCCTTTATTTTTCTTCTTTTGCTTTAAAACCTTTATTTTTCTTTGCTGTTTTGTTGCTACAACACTTTATTCTTGAAGTTCCTTTCTGCCAAAGACAAAAAGTTAGTTTTCTTTTTGGCGAAGACAAGAGACTATTGAAAACTTTCACAATTTGAAACAACTCTTTAGTACCCAAACTTCCTGAACTTGGATCCTTCTTTTTTTGGTGCTTTCTGACTCTCGGATGCTGGAAACAATGAAAATAAGGAAGATTAATATGGCTGGACATGAAAAGAAAAGATAAGATTCAAAAGAGAACAAATGAATTAAAACTAAAAACACAAGGTAACACTAATTGGCTTCTTTGTGTTGTTTTTTTTTTGTTTTGATTGGAAACATGGATGGGGAAAAAAAAAGAACAAAAACCTGAGAAAAGAAGAAAAAGGATTAAAATAGAGAATTAAATCATGAAATTACTGGAAAAAGTTAAAAGGAAAATGGAGAGAAACAAGAACACAAAGATATGTCATTCGGATAAAACTTGTGGCTCTGATACCAACTAATGAGAACCCCTTTGGTATAATGACCAAGAAACCCGCCCAAGATATTTTTCAAGCTCTACAAGACATCAAAGAGACTAGATTTAAATACACACCCCTAATCAACTTGTGATTAGAAACAAGAAGTATAAGAAAACCAAGAACACAAGCAACTTGTGCACCAAGGTAGTCCACAAAGAACAAAAGAGATTTTTTCTCAAAAATAGCAATATTATATCATATAAAGGCTGTGTTTTAAAACCAGAATATGTGCCTATTTATAGGCCTAAACTAGGGTAAAAAATGTAGCAAAATTTTCATCCCAAGTCACATAGGAAACCTAGGTACTAAAGACTTTTAAAAAACCTAGTTAAACTAGGACTCTAACACCTAATTTGCAAATGTTTAATGTGTGCAGCGAATTTCTCTTATCCTGTGCGACCTGAATCACTTCCATGGCCCTAGTTACATCCTAAATAATGTAAATAAATAGGAAAATAAAGTAAAATATGTTACAACACAAGATTCGCCCTAAAAACCCCAAAATAGTCTTCTCGGGTGCACTTTAAGGGCTCCGTAAGGTTGTTACTTGTGTCTTCAACTTGGAGCTTGAATAATTGAGTTCCATTAGCTTGAGACCTTATTTTAGATGTTGGAAAAAGATCTTGAAACTTTATAGCTCAAAGATTCAAGTTGTGGAATGAAATTGGCTCATGAACACTTCAAGGTGGCTCCAAAGATGCACTTGACAGGTGCCCTTGGCTTTCCTTGTTCTTTGACTTGTCTAGGCACTCTAGAATTGAATTACAAGCTTGAAAATCATCTCCACATGATTTCTTGAATGTTTCAATAGCTCCTTGTGAAATTCCAAGTCCATTCTCCATGAAAAAGCTTGGGACAAAAGCTTGAAGTGCACTAGTAAGCTCTTTAGTCTTCTTTCTTGTCATAGGTCCACTTGCTATCTCCAATGGGTCCTTACCATCCTTGGTTATGGCTTCCTTGATTATTTCAAAATGGCTTAAAACCTTAGCTTTCTAATACATAGATAGGTTATATATTTCATGTTTTTACAAGCAGATTAATAGGATTCATCTTGCTTAAGGCAATACTTATCTCTTTTGTTGTTTCTTAACTTCTTGGTGTACTCATGCAAAAAGTTCTTGTTTTCTAAAAAAAATGCTTCTTATTTTCCTTCTTTAATTCTACTTCTCACTCTTGCTTCTATTTCTAACTTGTTTTCTTTTATCCCTTAATCAGTTTCAATTCATTTTGTTCTCAATTGCATCTGTGTTCATCAAGTTACTTTCTCACCAAACAAGTTACATTCTCTCTTTTCTTGCAAGTTATTGATTCTATCATTTTTCCTAATAGTATAAGGTAATTTCAAATTTTGAAAGTCTAATTCCAATTAGAAAAATCAAAAGTATCAAACAAAAAAAGGCTGGAAAAGAGTTTGAAAGAAGGAAAAGTTTTAGTTTTCAGCAAAAATCTTAGTTCCCAGAAATGCTAATCTTGAAAACCTTAGTTTTTTCTCTCTTGTTCTTTTAATATTTCAACGGAAGAGCATCCTATTCTTTCCTTGTCTTATCTTTTCAGGGTGCTATCTAATCCTTTTTCTTTCTTTCAAGAAGAATTTTGAAAAGTGTTGAAGGATTTAAAGTGCTTGTGTGCTTTGAGTGAGTTGTTGTAGAACTTGGGAGCTTTGATTGTTTGAAGCAAATTTCCATTAACAAATTGAGAGAAAAACATGTTTGTAAGGATCTTTGTTTTTCAAATTCAATGTCTAAGGAAGTTAGCTGAGACATCAAAGAGAAGATGGAAGCTTTTCCCATATAAACCATCCTTGATCTAAGTTCCAAACCCCAAGCCATGATGGGTAAGGTAGAGAAGTTGGAGTAAGGCATATCCAAAGCACCCTAAAGAGGCATTCTAGGCTGGCTACCTAAGTTGCCTTAGAAGAGAAACCCATCCACAAGCCATGAAATCACCAACTATGAAGAGGAGGACCTTAAGAGTGTGCCATCTCCACCATTCAATGCAATCAAGTTGCAAATCCCACCATTCAAGGGAAAGAGTGACCTCGAGACATTCCTTAAATAAGTGGATAAAACATAGATGATCTTTGAGTGCTATGCTTAGCCCAAGGACAAAAAGGTAAAGTTTTCTATTTTTGAGTTTACTAATTATGCTATTGCTTGGTGGACTCAGGTTGCCAATTCTAGACAAAGGAACCATGAACAACCCATGCAAACATGGCAAGAGTTGAAGTCCATAATGATGAAGAGGTTTATTCAGAGCTATTACCAAAAGGAGCTATACCAAAGGCTTCAAAGGCTCACCCAAGGAGCTAAGTGTGTGGAGGATTAATCTCAGGAGTTAGAGGTGACCATGTTAAGAGCCAACCTAGAAAAGGATCAAGAAGAAACTATGGCTAGATTCTTGCATAGCCTCAACCCAGACATTGCCACTTTAGAAGAGTTGCACCCTTGTGTGAAGCTTGATGATATGTTGCATGCAACTAGTTTGGTGGAAAAACAACTCAAAAAGAGAAAGGTAGCAAGGTTTTCCACAAAACCTAACCCTAATCAACGGCCAACATAGAGTAATGATGGGAAGAATGAGGAGCCAAGGAATGGGGATTTCAAGCCTAAACTCGATGCTCCCTTCAAAGGCCATCCCCAAAGGCATCACGAACATAGCTCCAATTTTGAAGTTAGATTTAGAAAATGTGGTAAAGTTTGCTTTAAATGCCAAGGAAAAAGGAATTAACAAGCAATTGTGTGAATCAAAGGAGTATAGTATGCAATGATGTTAGAGAGGTAGTCACAAAAAAAGGTGAAGGGGAAGAGCATGAAGAATAAGCTATGGAGGAAGAGTTTGGGATAGACTTTATGGAATGAATCACATTGGTAGCAATAAGAGCCTTGAATGTTCACATCAAGGAGGACCACAACCAAACGGAGAACATCTTTAGTTACATCTACATACCACTAAACACTTGAGACCCTATAAGCTTCAATGGCTCAACAATAAAGATGAGGTCAAGCTGACACAACATGTCATGGTATCTTTCAAGATTGGAAGATTTGAAGATGAGGTGCTTTATGATGTTGTACCTATGGAAGCAAGCCACATTCTCTTGGGAAAGCTGCAACAATATGAAATGAGTGTCATACATGATGGTTTCAACAATAAATATTCCTTCCAATTCAAAGGTAAGACCATTACATTAATGCCACTTTCACTATAAGAAATGACAGAGGATCAAAGGAAGATTCATGGTGAGGGTAAGAGAAAAATCAGTGAGTGGAAAAAGATAGATGAGGGCCTAAGTGAAAAGGGAAAAGTAGAGATATTAAAAGACAGATGTGAGGTGATAGACCTTAAGGGGAAAAAAAGTGTTGCGAGTTCTTGAGGCAAAAGTAGAGAAAAAAAGGTTAAGAGAAGAAAAGGAGAGCTTGATGATCAAAATGAGGGATGTAAGGAAAGCCCTTCAAGTGTAAAGGCCAATGCTTCTTTTACTTTGCAAAGAAACTTTGTTCTTATCTAGTGACTTGACTAACAAGCCTTCTAGTGTCATTATTTCTTTTTTAAAAGATTTGTAAAATGTCTTTCTTGAGGAGCCAAAAGGATTCTCACCCTTAAGAGGGGAACATCAAATAGATTTGATTTCTGGAGCTCCTATCCTCAACAAGCTAGTCTATAGGAGCAACCCTAAGGGGACCAAAAAGATCCAAAGGCAAGTAGAAAACTTACTCTGAAAGGGCTATGTGAGCGAAAGTTTAATTCCTTGTGCCCTGCCTGTTATCTTGGTGCCTAAGGAATATGGTTCTTGGAGAATGTGCATGGATTGTAGGCCAGTCAACAAGAGCACTATAATATACAAACATCACATTCATAGATTAGATGGCATGCTTGATGAATTGCATGGCTCCACTATATTCTCTGAAGTTGATTTTAAAAGTGGTTATCATCAAATTAGGAAGAAAGAGGGGGACGAATGGAAGGCTACCTTTAAGATGAAATTTGGGTTATATGAGTGGTTAGTCATGCCATTTGGTTTGTCTAATGATCCTAGCACTTTTGTACGACTCATGAATCACATTTTAAGGGAATACATTGGAAAGTTTGTTGTTGTTTACTTTGATGACAATTTAGTCTATAGTAAGAGTTTGCATGAACATGTTGACCCCTTAAGGCTTGTGTTAGAGGCTTGTCATAGCCAAAGGGCTACTACCCTTAAAGAACTCCTGATTGGCTTGTTGAGCACTACCCTCAGTGAGTATGTGCAACCAACTTCGGAGAGGGGGTGCCCTTATTATCCTTGGAGGGAACACTGCCTCATAGCCAAAGGGCAATGGTCCTCGAGATCTCTTGACTAGGTAGCCAGAAACCACCCTCGGTGAAGCCTAGCCCCGATCTAGGGGAACACTCATACACCACCCTCGGTAACGTAACATGACCAACTTTGGGAAAAGGTGTCTTTCACCACCCTTGGATCCACAAACCTACCAACCGTGGGAAAGTTGATTCACCATCCTCGACAGAGGAGAACATTTCCCGAGACTAACCCACATTGCCTAAAGGCCTTTCCCAACAGCCTTCATGGAAAACCTCTGCCCGAATGGGTTTCACGGAGATACAACAAAAGTGATTAAGAAGCCTTTGACAGAGAGACCTCACACACAGCCCTGCCCCCTGGCCGGAATGGCCTACGGCCAGCTGGAGATACCTATCTCTGAAGGTACAGATCAAATCTAACCGAACACGTGTCACGATCTGAACAAGCTGTGTTAAATGACCTCCTCCCTCCACCCTCGTATAAATACTTAGGAAGGACCTTGGTAAGAACAGGACACAGAACTTTCACTATTTTCCCAATCTCTGTTTTTTACTACTACTCTTACAAACACTGACTTGGGCGTCAGAGGCTCCTCCCCTGGAAACACACTCTAGGGAGCTCCTAACCCTTATTCTTCTGAGTGTTTTTAGGCACCTTCACACCGGAAGTCTCTCCTCCAGGTCAACATGTCATACAACGAGGATGCCGTTGGGCATCATTTGGCGTCGTCTGTGGGAACTCATTCTCAGGTCACCGTCATTGAGATTCGACATTCTAAGGACAAGGGATTCCTGAAGTCCCTTTCTGCACCAGAAGCTCAAACGGTGACTGAACAACCTGCGTTTGAGAGTTCATTGCCTGAGGATGAGCGTCCTCTGACGGTCATGATGAGCTTTCAATGAGACCTTTGGCACTCTATTATGGCTGAGATGACCCAACAGCTTGACCAAATGTGTTCTCAGCCAGCCCCGGGGGTGAAGGCCTCTTCCCCAGCTGCCCGCCAGGAGAAAAGTCCTAAGTCACCACATCGAAGTTCAGAAAGTGGGGATTTCCACGATGAGTCCTCAACGGAGAACATACCCCCCAAAGGACATCATGGTAGAGAAACGGTGTCAAAAGAACCTAGGACTTCCTGCCGACGAAGTCCATCCCCGTATGGGAAGTCCCAATCCCTCCGCCGATGAAGTTACTCCCCAAAAAGAATATCCTAGAGAGGTTGGAGAATGTGGAAAAGCAGATGTCTCGAAAACTTGTCTGGTCAAGGTTGTCAAAGACCTTCACCAGAAAAGAGTCACCCTTCATCCATACAGTCGTAGAGGCACCTATACCAAGTGACTTCCCAATACCACGCTTGGAAACATATGACTAGCACAGCGACCCCCAAGCTCACCTGACGAAGTATAGATGCAGCTTGGTGTTGCATGGTGCTGATGATGCCACCCTCTGCAAATGCTTCAAAGTCACCTTTTTAGGGCCGGCAACTGCATGGTATAACTCCCTGGCTCCCGGAACCATAATGGGTTTCTAGGAGTTATCAGCCGCATTCACCCAGCAGTTCATCAGAAGTAGACCGACGGCAAAGATGCCCGTCCAAATGTTTGACACAGCCCAAAAGAATGGGGACACTATTCGGGACTATGTCGAGAGGTTCAACTGAGAAGCCCTAAGGGTGCCAGACTTCCACCCTGAGATCCGCATCCTCGCCATGATCAGGGGACTTAGGAGGGATTCGTAACTTTTCTACGAGTTCTCCAAAAATCCCCCTAACAGCCTTGGAGAATTCTACCGAAGGGCAAAATAGCACATGACAACTGAAGAATTGAGGATGGGAGGGCCGAAGTCTGATCACAATCACTCCGAGGGTCAGAGTCACCAACCTCGGTACCCAACCAAGGGTAGAGGCAGACCTCAGAAACCAAGGGGGAAGAAACCAATGTCTTTTACTCTCTTGAACACCACAAGGACGAACATACTCATGGCCATGGAAAGACAAGGAACCGCTATCCAACGTCCAAAGGCCATGACCTCGAAAAGCAAAAAACCATGAAAAAGTTCTACCAGTTCCATCAAGATCACGGTCACAACAACAAGGACTGCTTCCAACTGAGAAAGTACACTGAATCTTTAATCAAGTAGGGGCAACTTCGGCATTACCTATAGATGCCATCCCCCAAAGGGAAAAGGAAGAAGAAAGGAAAGACAAAGATGAGGACTATGATTCCGACCGACGTCGGAAGCAAAGTCCCAGAAAGCAGCCACCACTTTCGGTGAGAGTGATCCAAACAATCACTATGGGGATACCCTCGGCTGAGAGGAAAAGGGAAGTCCAGGAAATCTCGATGATGGAGTTCGAAAACCCATCAAATAAACTTGTTCGGAAAGATGGGTCTACCGTGAAGTTCCCTCATGACGACCCTTTCCTAATCATGGCAAGGATAGGGAACTGGGATGTCAAAAGAGTGCTCATTGACGATGGCTCCAATGCCGATGTTTTGTTCTCCCACTTGTTGCCAAATTTAGGCATCTCCAAGGGTGATCTTAAACCCGTTACCTCCCCTACCTTCGGCGTAGGTCCCTCCGAACTCCCTGTGCTCAGGTGGATTGATCTACCTTTGATGCTAAAGGGAACTTTGGTGCAAGACAAGAAAGAGCTCTTTGGCTTCACAATGACAAGGTTCATTGTCATAGATGTTCCTTCTTCGTACGACGCCATCCTTGGAAGGCAGACACAAGGAAATCTTCACGTTCGCCCAGATGTGAAGCACCTAACGGTCACCTTCGGCACAAAGAAGGGGGATGTAGAAATATTCATTGATTAGGCCAAAGTAAGGAAAGTTTTCGCGAAGGCAAGACAGAGCTCAGCGAAAGTTCATACGCAGACTTCGGAAGAAAAGAGCATGGCTGGATAAGAGGCAATGGGAGGAGAAGAAAATGACTCTAAAAAAATAAAAACCAAGGATGAAGAGCTTGTCCCTAGCCGAAGTTGGGAAAAAATAGGCCGAAGGTGACAAAGAAAAGCTTGTATCCTTTCTATTAATGAAAAATGATATGTTTGCTTACTCTTTGAGTGATATGCCTGGGGTGGACCCTAGTATAATCCAACATAGCCTTAAAGTGCGTCCGGAGGTGAAGCCTATTAGGCAGAAAAAAACGTAGCCTCTCAGCGCTTAAGAACAACTGTGTTAAAAATGAAGTCCAACGATTAACGGAGGCGAGCATAATAAGGGAGGTCAAGTACCCTGAGTGGCTCAGCAGCATTGTTGTTGCCACCAAGGAAGGGAGTGATAAGCTCTGGATGTGTATCAACTTTCGAAACATAAATGATGCCTGCCCGAAGGACTCCTACCCTCTGCCACTAATAGACTAATTGGTAAACTCCACCACCGAATACGGTCTGGTAAGCTTCCTCGATGCCTTTAGCGAATATCACCAAATTTGGATGAATCTTGAAGATGAGGAAAAAATGCCTTCATAACCGAACTTGGTACCTACTGCTACGTGAGAATGCCCTTCAGCCTTAAAAATGCGGGACCAACGTACCAAAGGCTGATGAACAAGGTATTCAGGTCCCAAATTTGGATAAATGTGGAAGTGTATGTAGACGATATGATAGTCAAAAGCAAATAACCTGGCAATCATATTGTAGACTTGGAGGAAACATTCAACCAACTTCAGAAATTCAGGATTTGTCTTAACCCCAAGAAATGTGTGTTCGGGGTAACAGCTGGCAAATTCCTCAGGTTTATGGTATTCGAGAGAGGTATCGATGCCAACCTAGAAAAGGTATGGCCCTGCTAGTATTTCAAACTCCCACGATAACCAAGGATCTGTAAAGGCTTACTGGGAGAATCATGGCCCTTAGCAGGTTCATCTCTAGGTACGGGGACCAGTGCCGACCATTCTTCAAAGTGCTCACCAAAGTAATAAAGAATGTAGGCAACCTCGACTCCGAGGAACATCCTTGGAATAAAGACTGCGAAAAGGCCTGGGATGAACTTAAGAGTTATCTAGCCCGCCTGCTGACAATTTGTTAGCTGTTGGGAGGAGAACCTTTCATCCTTTACCTCGCCGTTACCAAAAAGGCTGTAAGTTCAGTACTGGTAAGGGATGAGAGAGGAAAACAGTGGCCAGTATACTATGTAAGTAAGTCTTTGCACGGTTCCAAAGTTAGGTACCCTCTCTTGCAAAAGGCCATCTACACCCTAATACTGGCAAACAAGAGGTTGCGGCCTTACTTCCAAGGACACCCTATCATTGTCTGAAGTAACCTACCTTTTTGAGATGTCATGAGAAAGATAGACCACTCAGGAAGATTATCAAAGTGGTGAATTGAGCTCGGTGAATACAACATCACCTATGAGCTGAGAAAGGCAATAAAGGCCCAAACATTGGCAGACTTCATCACCGAAGTACCAAAAACTGAAGATACCTCAAAGGACATCAAAAATGATAAGCCTGAGTGGACACTCTTTGTTGATGGAGCCTCTGGTTCTGAACATCAAGGGCCAGAGTAATACTCCGCGGGCCTGAAGGTATGGAAGCCATAAAGGCCATCAAATTCGGATTTAATATCACCAACAATGTCACCGAATACGAAGCCCTTATAGCAAGCTTGCGGCTAGAAAAAAAAGTGGGTGTGAGGAATCTGAAGGCCCACAGTGATTCTCAGTTAGTGGTTGGATAGATGGCGGGGGACTATGGCACAAAGGACCCAAACTTGGCAAAATACCATGACCTCATGAAAAAGCTCATCCATGAGTTTGACATGACTCATATAGAAAACGTACCTCGACAAGATAATATGGAGGTAAATACTCTAGCCAAATCAAAAGAGTCCACAGAAGTATTGTATCAGCCAAGTATAGAGATAATGTGCATGGCAGCCTCGGGTATAGGATGGAAAGATCCTATCAAGAAGCACCTCACAACTTCAGAACTTCCTGAAGACCCTCTTGAAGCTACTAAAGTGCGAAAGTGCTTAGGAAGATACTTCTTGATTAGAAAAGAGTTGTACCAGCAAGGGTACTCAAGTCCATTACATATGTGTGTCAACGAAGACGAGGTGGAGACGCTCCTCAAAGAAGTCCATGAGGGGGCATGTGGTTCACATATAGGAACTGATGCCCTTACCAGGGTACTACTTCGCCAAGGATATTTCTGGCCTACCTTGAGGAAGGATGCGAGGCAGTTTGTCCGGAGATATGACAATTGCTAGAGTCACACTCCCATATAGAGACTACCCTCCAAAGTTATAACTTTGGCAAACTATCCTTGCCCCTTCACTGTTTGGGGTATTGACCTCATTAGGCCTCTCCCAACAACTCTAGGAGGAGTGAAGTTCTGCATCGTCATAGTAGACTATTTCACCAAGTGGATCGAGGCAGAGCCTTTAGTAGCAATATCGGCAAAGGACATACAAAGATTTTTCTGAAAGAACATCATATGCAGATTTAGAGTGCTGAGGGTGGTAGTAGCTGATAATGGTCCACAGTTTACCGATAAAGGTTTCCAGGAGTTCACCGTTGACCTCTGGATAAAATTGCACTTCACCCCAGTCGCCTACCCTCAGAGCAATAGACAAGTTAAAGTGTCCAACAAAATGATAAAAGATGGTCTGAAAAAGAGGTTCAAAGAAGCAAAGGGAAAATAGCCAGGAGAGCTTCCGAGTGTGCTGTGGAGCTACCGAACCACTCCTAGAAGGGCCACGGGTGAGACACCCTTCTCGCTCCTCTTTAGCATAGAGGCCATTATCCATGTCGAGGTTGTATAGCCATCTATTAGAATACAGGTGTTCAACGAAGAAGGGAACCACCTCGGGTTATGAACCAAGTTGGACATGGTTGATGAGCATAGAGAGATGGCCAAACTCAGAAGAAAAGCTTTTCAGCAAAGAGTAGCCATTGCTACAAACCTATATGTCAAGCATAAAGGAATCAAGAAAGGGAACCTTGTTCTCCGAGAGGGCTGATTCGAACCCCGAAGACCATCTCATGGAGTACTTTAGGCAAATTGGGATGGACCTTATTCGGTCCTCGACAAAGCTTGACCAATAGTCTACAAGCTCGGTGATTCCGAAGTGGAGAATTGAAAAATACATGGCATTCAGACTCTTTGGAAAAATTCTACACTTAGAAATATTTTCAAGGGAAAAATTGTACTGCTTCAACTGAAGGTGACTAACCAAACATGGTTGGCGCCGATGGGGGAAAAACCAAATGTGGTTGTTTCCAAAAGTGCATGAGTAAAATTGTCCAATTTTCATCACAGGTATTCAACCGAACATGGTTGGACCGAAGGTGGAAAAAAGAATGTGGTCATTCCTGAACATGGCTGATTCTGAAGGTGCTTAATTGTTTTTACACAAATTAAGTTTAACTGAAGGTGATTGACCGAATACAGTTGGTGCCAAAGGTACTTAGTTATTCTTCAAAGCCAAGTTTCCCAAAAAAGGTTGACTGAAGATGGACATCAAGCATTCAAAAGGACTAACTTTCTAAGTCTTTAAAAGAAATGTGTGACTCATTGCCGATGATGGTTAAAACACCGAAGGGCGAAGGCAGTATCTGAGGTCATATTAATTAGGAACTTAGTTAAAATTTTAAAGAAAGAAGAGTTCCATTTCAATAACATTTCATTACGAAAAGTACAAGGTGTAGAACTCCCCAAACAAAAAAGAAAAAGGGCAAGGAAAAAGAGGCGCCTATTGCTTGTCTTGCCCATCTTCGGGGTCTTTAGCATCCTCGGCAAGGTCATCTTCAGACTCAGACTCTTCATCCACACCAACTTTGATTGCCAAATGAGGGGGAATGGGAAGGTTGAGAAACTCTACGATCGACCATTCCAAAGATGCTCATTCAGGAATGTCCAAAGCCACTAGGAAGGAAAGGTCAAGGTTGGGAAACTTGTACAAGACTTGGTGGCGAGCAAGGTAAAAACCGTCCTAATAAGAGGACTTAGTCACCTCATCGAACTTAGCCTTCACCGCCTCCAAGCCCTCCAGCTCTTTTTTGAGGACCTCGACCTCCTTCTCTAGCTTTTTCTTCTTCTTTTTCTTCTCCTTCTTCAGCCGATCAACCTTGGCTTGAAGTTCGGCGTTGAGCGCCAATGACTTCATAAGGTTGGTGATGGCTTCCTCCTTCTCCTCTTGAAAATCCTCATTCACCGAGATTAGAGATCATATTCGCTGTAAGGTCCAATACCTTGGTGGAAAAATCCTCCATAAGTTCACCTTGCTCTTCAGCACTTCCTGCCGAAGGTTGGCCAACTCTTCTTTGGTGATTTTATTAAGCTTGCCACATTTCACAACCAAGCTGGCCAAACTTCCTTGGCCTTGGCCAAGCTCTCCTCTAACCGACTTCTGATCAAAGGCTGCTTAGCTGACCAAGCCCAAAGGTACCCACTTTATGCCAACAGCTACAAAAGGCAAGATCCCAAATAAGGGTCAAAAGGCAACAAAGGCTTAGAAATTTTCTAAGTCCTAGAGGGTTAGAGTCTACCTGGGCAGCTTTTTGCTCATCCTCGTGGCGAGGACCTCCTTATTTGGGCACTCCTCTATTAGGGACTGTGATGCCCAGCAGCATCTTCGTCGGGTGACATTATGACTTCGGGAGGGACTTCCTGAGAGGGAGGACGTCTGGAGCAAAGATTTCCCAGAGGAGTGTGCCTGAAATGCTTAGAAAAAAAAAGGTTAGGAGGTCCCCGGAGTATTTTTCCGGGGAGGAGCCTCCGACGCCCAAGTCAGTGTTCTGAGGGAAGATAGAGGAAAAGCACTAAGAGGTTAGGTGGCCTTGCCTGTTCATGTTTTCTCAGGGAGAGGGGGTCGGATCCTTTGCCAGGGCCTGTTTCCTGGTATTTATAGGGGTGCCCAGCCCGTTCAGATCGTGACACGTGTTCGGTCGGATGCGATATGTACTTCCGGGCGTAGGGGATAGGTAGCCGTTTGTAGGCTCCTCGGGTCTGGGACCGAGACAGGTCATGACAAGACCTGGACGTCATCGGTGCGTCAGACCGCTCTTCGAGGCGGCGTGTAGCGCATGGGGGCGACATGTCAGAGACTCCTTAAATGCTCTTGTTGTACTCCCGAGGTCCTCTGGGCGAGGCCGTCCTTTGGTACGGACAACCCTCTTCGGGAATTATGCCCGTAGTTCGGGGAGTTCCCTGGTTCGTGGGTTCCGGCTTCGGGGAGATTCTCTTCTGCTTGAAATAGCTGGTTCTTCATCCCCGAAGGCGATCCATTTGGTCCCCCGAGGGAGCCGGTAACATCCTTGAAATTCCTGACGTACTAGCCGAAGTCCCGAGTTCGAGGTGTTTGACTTCGCTCCTTCCGAGGTCAGTGATAGCGCCTCTTTCGGATGACGCCAGGCTTCCTGACCACACTTTTGGCAGGAAGTATGTACTGAGAGAGGTGATAGCCCTTCGGCTATCACAGGCCCCCCTTCGGAAAGGCGAAGTGGAAACCTCGGCTTGTAGGTTTTCGGAGGGTGTCCTTCGGGGCCTTGGGTGTAATACCTATGCCGAAGATGTACCTTTTGTCCAAAGAAATAGGTTGTTCGACCATAGCCTGTCTTTTGGTGTCTTCGAGGTAACCCACTTCTCTCCTTTTGCAGGTCTGCGCAACGTCGCGTCTCGCAACCAGGCGTGTCAGTCTGAAGTGGCGTGCCCAGGGTTTCGGGGTGTCAGAAGGTGTGTCCCTCTTTTGGCATGACGGCTAACACGTGGCACACTTGTCATTGGAGGGGACTGCATCGGTTACGACAGGCGCGCCTTTTTATGCGCAGAGGGCAATTATGGCGACTGTTCGCCTTCGTGGAGTACTTATGACGCCGGTTCACCTATCCTCCCTCGGCCTATATATGGCCTGTTCTATCATAAGCTCCTTTTGTTCTACTTTTGCTCTTCCCCTGCTCACAACTGTTTTTGCGTTTTTCACGGCGGTGTTTTTTCTTAGGCGATTTCCGGACACCTTTTATGACGGCGACTTCAAACCCAGACTTTGGCAAAACGTTTGGTGGGTTTTGACTTTCAAAATTCTTTGACTTTCTGTGCTCTTTTGCCTTTCTGAAAGCTTTCCTAGAGTCGATTTTTCGTCCCTCGAAGTCCTTTTTTCTTCAAAAATGTCTTCGCAAACTCCTCTTATGACTGTTTCCCCCATCCCAGAAAGTTGGCTTCCTCTTCTCAATCATACTTGCTGTACGACTTCAGAAAAATTGGAAAGATGGACCAAAAAGTTCTTTCTTCCTTCTTACGCCACGACCATACTTCCTGGCTCTCAGGAGGTCAGTTTTATGAACCACCGAAATGAGGTTACCGTTTTTCGCGCCCAACTAAAGGCCGGACTTCGGTTTCCTCCCTCGAAGGTGATTTGTGATTTTTGCCAATTTCATGGCATTGCCGTAAATCAACTTCCCCCGAACTCGTACTGCTACTTTAACGCCTTCCTTTGCATGTGCGGCATTTTCAAAATAGAACCCCATTTTATTCTTTTTATGCAGTACTATAAGCTCTACGTGGTCCCGAAGGGTAGCTTTTATTTCATGCTGCCTCGGGGATCAGGGAGCAAAAAGTATATGTTCACCTTCGCCACTAAAGACAGCTGGCGAGGGTGGCAAGGAAAATTCTTCTTTCTGAAGATGGAGGAGGCCTGGTCATACGTTCCGGCCAAGTGGGCTCGGGGAAAGTTGGAGACGGATGTTGTAGACCCGAAGAGGCTGCTAACTCCTGAGCGGCCAGATTCACGAACTTAAACAAACGGATCCGAGCAGTCTCCGACTGGGATTCCGAGGTCCCTTTACGCTCCCTCTACCCCATCCTCATTATGTGGAAACTGGTGACCGAGGAGGTCCTTCGGGAATTAGGGGTAGTGAAGGAGCATAAGACAGACCTCGGGATGTCGGCTCCTGCCATCACAGGGAAAGACTCCTGGTTGGTGAGACTCTTTCGGAAGGAGGTTGCTTACCAGGCCTTTTGTAAGCGTAAGTTATCTCAGAATCTTTTTGCTATAGCTACGTCTTGGACGCACACTGATGTTTTCCTTCTGTTTCAGAGATAGGCGATGAGTATGCTGCTTTCTACAAGGCGCTCTTCCTCGGTCAAGCCGAGAAGGGGGAGCAATCAAAGAAGGCCGTCTCCCGAAGGCGGAAATTGTCTAGGGCCAAGCCATCCTAGGCAAAATAGGCGAAGAAAGACGCGCCTCCTCCTCACCTAGAAATTCCCGAGGAGGGGCGCGAAGAGCCTGACGCCGCTGTTGCCCCACCGATCGAGGTCACTGCTAACGCCCTTTCTCGGAGTCCCACTTCCTCGGCAGGTCTTCTGGACACCTTGGTGGAAGTCCCTTCTGCCGAGGAGCATCGCAAGAGCAAAGGCAAGGAGGAGGTACCATCTTCGGCATGGGTGGCTGAGCACGCCCGGAAACTGGCCCTTCGGGATTCCCATATCCCGAAGGCGAAGATCCCGAGGGAGCCTTTCTGGTCGTTTACGGAGGACATGAACTTGTAGTCCGGCGACTGCCAGCAAATGGCCAACCAAATTTCAAAGGGGATCCTCACCGAGGCCTCCTTCAAGGCTATTTTCGAGGCGTGCCCGGACGAAGAGTCCCTTGCTGCAAAAGTTTCCGAGCACGCTGCCCAGGTATACTTCACGCCTTCGTTTTTTCCTTTTGATTTCTTCTAAGTGTTTGGCTCATTTTTTGCCTTACTAACTTTGTTCTTACTTCTTTGCAGCTGTTGGGATACACCGGCCTCCTCAGGGTTCGGGCAGCGAAGCAAGTGGCGTTCCGAGTCTAGGCCTTAGACTGTGTGGAGAAATCCAAGGTCATGTGCTCCGACTTGGTCGCCAAGAACGCGGAGATGGCCCAAGCTACAAAGAAGGAGGTCGCTATCGTTCGGGAGGAGTTGTTGAAGGAAAAAGAGGAGCTCTTGAAGGACTCCTCCCAAAAGATTTCTGACCTCAGTTCCAAGGTGGCGGAGCTGACTTCGGCAAACGAAGCATATCAAAAGGAGAGGTCACAGTCTGAGGCTCTCCTGGAGAAGGTGCTTGCTAAGAAGGCCGCGCTCCAGGCCGAGGTTGAATCTTTGAAGAAGGAGCCAAAAAAGAAGAAGACGAAGGCACTGAAGAAGGAGATCACTGATCTGGAGAAGGAACTTGACGATTTAGCGGTCAAAAAGGAGAAGGCCGTCCAAGCGACCAAGGTCGGTTTTCAAGATGGCTTTTGCCTTGGTCGGCATCAAGTTCTGCAAAGGTTCCCAAATCTGGACCTCTCCTTTTTAGCGGCCCTAAACATCTCCGAGGGGCCTCAGTGGTCTCGGTCCAAAATCGAGCACCTCAACTTGCCCTTTCCTCTTCCGCCGTCGAAGGCGGTGGACAAGGACGAAGGAGCTGGTGGCTCACTTGCCTTTTTTGTACTTCTTCTTTTGGTGAGCTTCCTTCTTTGCAATCAGATCCATCTTTGTTAATAAAGAATCCTTCTTTCTTTTGAAAAAAAATTTTTTGGCTAAGTCTTTTGCGCAAGATTTTTCATTTCCCATTGTCCCGAACACGTTCGCTCAAGAGACTTCGGAAAATCATATTTATGCTTATCACGTCAATTAGCCTTGGAATCACCCTCGCGAAATTCTCTTTAAGTAAATTTCCATTCTCTTAAACCGTGCTTAACGACGACCGCTTTGGTGAAAAGAAGCTTTTTGTACTTTAGAAAAAAAATTTCTAAGAAACTTTTGTACTTAGAAATTTTTCTAACTTGTACAATTTTCCCACCAAAATCCTAAGCATAGAATTTTTTCAAGGCATCCGAATGCCATGTATTTTTTAATTTTACGCCTTCAGCATCGCCAAGCTTGTAAACTCCTTTTCTCACTTCGGCAAGTACCAGATAAGGACCTTCCCAATTTGCGCCAAGTACCCCGTGGGATGGCCTTCGGGGTCCAAATTCAGCCTTTCGGAGAACGAGGTCTCCTTTCTTTATTCCCTTTGGCCTGGCGCGCAAGTTTATAGCCACGGCCACTCTATGCTGAAAAGCTTTTCTTCTTAGCTCGTCTATTTCTCTATGTTCACCGACGAGGTCAAGCTTGGTTCTCAGGCCGAGGTCATTTCCCCTTTCATCAAACACTTGTACTCGCACCGATGGTTGTACTACCTCGATTAGGATGATAGCCTCTGTACCGAACACAAGTGAAAAAGGTGTTCCCCTGTGGCTCTTCGGGGTGTTGTTCGGTAGCTCCATAACACACTTGGGAGCTCTCCTGGCCATTTCCCTTTTGCTTCCCCCAACCTCTTTTTCAAACCATCTTTTATGGTCCTGTTAGATACTTCTACTTGCCTATTGCTTTGGGGGTGAGCTACTGGAGCGAAGTGCATTTTTATTCCCAGGTTATTGATAAATTCTTGGAACCCCTTGTCTATGAACTGGGACCCATTGTTGGCTACTAGCACCCTCAGTATGCCAAATCTGCATACAATGTTCTTCTACGAACTTCTGCACATCTTTTGCCGAGATAGTCGCCAAGGGTTCTACCTCGACCCATATAGAGAAATAGTCCACTGCGACTACGCAGAACTTCACGCCTCTAGGCGCTGTCGGTGATGGGTTTCGAGAGCCAAACAGCGCAGTAGAATTTAACCGAAACCCTCCAAGATCCAAGTGAAACAGGGTAAACCGGGTGTTCGAAAATTTTCATACCTAATTTTCAGTTGACATCTCTCACTCAACTGTAGAGTCGAATCACAAAACCTGAACAGTTGACGTGTTCAGGCTCTCTATGGTATCCACACGAGCCTCTCGGGATCACCATGCTTCCACCAGGTCTCGGCAGATGCGTTTCTCTTGCACTCGAAGTGCTAGCTTGCGTCCTCCAAGGAATTGCAAGAGAAGAGTGTGGCTGTCCTTTTTGGAGGCTAGGGTAAGGAGACCTGCGAATTTCTCACTTAAAAGTTATATTTATAGTGAGACTCAACTTCCAGGCCTAATGGGTTTTAAAGCCCTAATCCAATTAGGATTTAATTTCGGGCTTAATAATGGCTTAACTCTTTGGCCCATTATTAATACGAAATTAAAGTGAAACCAAAACCCAAATAATTAGCCCATGCACTTTAATGATCCAAATAGCTCTATGTGTGCGACCCAATAGGCTCTTGCCATGTTGGCAATGATCATAAATCACATTTATGATCATAAGCAATGAGTTGTGTTTAGCAACACATCATTGCTACCCAAGTGACAAGATTGTCGATGATTTGACTAAACCTTTATGATCATCATTGATATATGCCATTGTCCCTTTGTCCAAGATATCAAGACTGAGCACGAGACATGGAATGTGCCACTCTCGTATAGCCCAATCTTTGGTTTCTTGATTACCGAGTAGACTAACTTAAGCTGATGACATTGATATCGTATATCAACTCATACGAGCATGGCCATGCATTTTCTAAGTCTCACTCTATCAAGGGGCCCGAAGATATCGCTCCCGTTACATAGGATGGACAAATCCCATCTTGATCATACAAATCCCTCCGCATGATATGTGACATACCTAATGACTTCCTTCAAGTTCACTCAGTTACGAGCAACAAAGGAAAGTATCAAAGTATGTGACTCACATGTAGGGAACCTTGATGATCTTAGGTCGAAGGACTACATATACCATGATCACTATGAGAATCACTTATGACACTCATATAACGATCCATGTATTGTTCTCATGGTGGGTCGGTCCAGTACACAAGTTCTCCAACTTGTACCCATATGTAGACTACATATCTCATATTAATCTCCACATATGCTAGTCATTATGTATTATTGCAGCCCGCTCCATAATAATACTAGACTAGGGACGCTTAAGAATATCATTATTTTAGGGTTATGATTATGTTTGTTAAGTTACGCAGAAATAAAACAACAAACATAATTGTTGGATTAATGCCTCAATAAAATATCATGACTCAATGTGCAAAAATACAATCATCTAATGATTGGCTTTTTGGGCACAACACTAACAGTCAGGAGTGGCCCAATGAGGTCTATGCCCCAAACTGCGAAGGGCCATGGATAGTCAGCCGAAGTTACCAATTCCGAGGGTGTCCTTTGGATATTCGCGTGTCTTTGGCAATTACCACATTTCTGGATGAACTGCCTACCGTCCTTTCTTAGGATAGGCCAAAAGTATCCTTGGCGAAGTATCACTGCTGCCAGGGCATCGGTTCCAATGTGTGAACCACAAGCTCCTTCGGGAACTTCTTCGAGGATCGTTTCAGTATCCTCTTCGCCAACACACCTCTATAGTGGATTTGCATGTCCTTGCCGATATAATTCTTCTCCGATTAGGAAGAAACGATCGGAATGTCTTCGCACTTTTGCCGCTTCGTTGGGGTCTTCGGGGAGCACACTAGTTGGGAGATATCTTTTTATCGGATCTTTCCAGCCTTTTCCCAAAGTTATTATGCTTAGCACTGCGATACTCGGGTGGTTTAGCACCTCGGTGCATGTTTTTGACTTTGCCAAGCAATCTGCCTCAAAATTATCTCGACGAGGCACATTTTTTATTCGTACGGTGTCGAACTCTCGGATAAGCTTTGCTACCAGTTCATGGTATTTTGCCAAGGTCGGGTCCTTCACCTCATAGTCCCCTGCTGTTCGTCGAACTACCAGCTGGGAATCACTGTGGGCTTTCAAGTTTCTTACACCAATTTTTCTGGCTAGGCGTAACCCTGCTATGGGAGCTTCGTATTCAGCCATATAGTTGGTGACGTTAAAGCCGAAGTTGATGCCCTTCATTACTTCTAGACCTTCGGGGCCTCTGATAATTACCCTAGCTACCTGGTGTTCGGACCCTAAGGCTCCGTCTACATACAAAGTCCATTCTGGCTCACCTTCACCAGGATCCGAATGGCTGTCCTTGGTGATGGGTACTTCGGCAATGAAGTCTGCCAGGGCTTGAGCTTTTATGGCTTTCCGAGGTTCATAAGTAATGTTGTGCTCGCCAAGCTCTATACACCTTTTGGAAAGCCTTCCCGAATGATCAACTTTCCTCATGACGTCCCGTAGAGGTAGACTACTTCGGACGATGATTAGGTGAGCTTGAAAATATGGCCGTAGTCTTCTTCCTGCCAGTACCAGGGCATATATAGCTTTTTGTAGCAAGGGATACCTGACTTCGGCGCCGTGCAGGGACTTGCTTACATAATAAATCGGCCATTGCTTCAGCTCTTCCTCTTTCACAAGGACCGAGCTTACTGCTTTTTCTGTGACGGCGAGGTGCAACACGAGGGGCTCTCCCTCACGAGGTTGTCAAAGAGTGGGCAGACGGGCTAACTAGATTTTGAGTTCTTCCCAAGCCCTTTGGCAGTCCTCATTCCAAGAATGATCATCACATCCGAGGTTGCCCTCTTTTTTTGCTGCCTTGGTGAGGACTTTGAAGAATGCTCGACACCGGTCTCCATACCTGGAAATAAACCTGCTAAGAGATGTTATCCTTCCGGTGAGTCTCTGCACATGCTTTATTGTGACGGGAGTTCGGAATTCAAGCAGAGCCTTAATTTTTTCTTGGTTAGCATCAATGCCACTTTTTGATACCATGTACCCAAGAAACTTTCCCGAGGTTACGCCGAAGATGCATTTTTCGGATTAAGGCGAATTTTGAAGGTTCTGAGCTGGTGCAAAGTTTCCTTTAGATTTGCGACGTGGTCGTTAGGCAGCTGGCTCTTGACTATTTTGTCATCGACATAGACTTCCATGTTCCTCCCTATTTGGTCATTAAAGACCTTGCTCATCAACCTCTGGTAGGTAGCTCCTGCATTTTTTAGCCTGAAGGGCATTCTGATGTAGCAATACGTTCCACCCTCAGTGATGAAGGCGGTCTTCTCCTCATCTTCGGGGTACATCCTTATTTGATGATACCCACTGAAGGCGTCTAGGAAACTTGGGAGCCCGTATTCGGCACTTAAGTCTACCAACTGGTCTATTGGTGGGAGAGGGTATGAATCTTTTGGGCAAGCATCGTTCAAGTTTCTGAAGTCGATGTACATTCGGAGCTTACTGCTCCCTTCTTTTGTGGCAATAACCACATTGCTTAACCATTCGGGGTACTTGACCTCCCTGATTACGTCTGCGTCCAATAAGCGCTGGACTTCGGTTTTGACGAAGTTATTTTTATGGACTAAGATGCCTCGTTTCTTTTGCTGGACAGGTTTTGCTTCCGGACTTACTTTAAGGCTATGCTGTATTATGCGAGAGTCTACCCTCGGCATATCTTTCGACGAGTAGGCAAACAGGTCTTTATTCATCAGTAGAAAGGATACAAGTTTTTTCTTGTCACCTTCGGCCAAGTTTTTCCCTACTCGGGTATTTCGGCCCGGGACAAGTTCTACTTCTTCCATTTCTACCTTCGCAGGATCTTCTGCCTCTCCCTTTTTTGGTTTTCCATCTGGCAAAGCCTCTACCTCTACAGTTTGTGCGAAGTTGGTTGCTGGAGCTTTTCACGCCTAGACGAACACTTTCCTTACTTCGCCCTGATTAATGAAGATTTCCGCGTCTCCATCCTTGGTGGCAAAAGTGACAGTTAAGTACTTTACATCAGGACGAATGTGCAGATTTCCTTGTGTTTGCCGTCCAAGGATGGCGTTATATGATGAAGGAACATACATGACAATGAACCTTGTCATTGTGGAGGCAAATAATTCGTCTGTCCTGTCTACCGAAGTTTCTTTCATCATTAGGGGAAGATCGATCCATCCGAGGACGGGCAGTTCGGATGCCCCTACCCCGAAAGTAGGCGAAGTGACGGGCTTAAGATCGGTGTTGGATATACCCAAGTTCGGCAGCAAATGTGAAAACAGGACGTCGACGTTTGATCCATCGTCAAGCAACACTCTCTTGACGTCCCAGTTTCCTATCCTCACCATGACCAACAGCGGATCGTCATGGGGAAAGATGACGATGGAACCATCCTTGCGGGCCAGTTTCTTCATCGGACTCTGATATTCCATCACTAATATTTCTCTGGCCTTCCTCTTTCTTTCCGAGGATGGAAGTCCTGTCGTAATTGTTTGTATTATTCCTGCCGGAGGTGGAGGACGCCTCTTCGGACTTCGGTTCCTCCGTCTGTCGGAGTCGTAGTCCTCGTCATCTGCCTTTCCTTCTTCCTCCTTCCTTCCTTTCGGGGAAGGCATTCACAAATATCACTGAAGTTGGCCTTGTTTTATCAGTGACTCTATGTACTTTTTCAATTGGAAACAGTCTTCGGTGTCGTGGCCATGGTCGCAGTGAAACTGGCAGAACTTCTTCATGTTCTTTTTATTATCAGCGGTCATGGCCCTTGGCCGCTGAATCTAGGTCCCCTGTCTTTCCATCGTCATGAGGATGTTGGTCATCGTGGTGTTCAGGGGTGTGAAGGTTGGGGGTTTCCTTCCCTTAATCCTTCGAGGTCGTCCTGCCTGGTCGGTTGGATACCGCATTTGCTGGCTGGACCCCTCGGCACGGGTGTGGTCGGACTTCGGTCCACCCATCCTCAGCTCTTCGGCTGTCATGTGCTGCTCGGCCCTTCGGTTGAATTCACCAAGCGTGTCTGGGGGGTCCTTGGAAAACTCGTAGAACAGCTGTGAGTCCCTCCGAAGGCCCCGTGTCATGGCGAGAATGCATATTTCGGGGTGAAAGTCTGGAACACTTAAGGCTTCTCTGTTAAACCTTTCGACATAATCGCGGATGGTTTCTCCATTCTTCTGCGCTATGTCGAACATCTGGACAGGCATCTTCGCCGTCGGTCGGCTTCCAATGAATTGCTGCGTAAAGGCTGTAGATAACCCCTGGAACTCCCTGATGGTTCCTGGAGCCAGCGAATTGTACCACGCTGTTGCTGGTCCTGTGAGGGTGACCTCAAAACATTTGCACAGGGTAGCATCATCAGCACCGTGCAGCACCATGCTGCTTTTGTATTTAGTTAGATGAGCCTGTGGATCAGTTCGGCCATCATAGGTTTCCAACCGAGGCACCCGGAAGTCACCCGGCATGGCTGCCTCAACTACTGCTCGGGTGAACGGCGATTCATCCCCACAGAAAGTTTCAGACAGCCTGGCCCAGACTGGTTTACGAGCTACCTGTTTTTCCACTTTCTCCAACCTCGCTAATATTTTTTCCATAAGGAGCGTGGTACAGGGCTCTTCTTCCTGGTGCTTGTAGGCTTCTGGGAAGGGAGATTGCCGGCGTCTTTTCGGGGAGTGACTCCGGCGCCGAGGGGATGGGGACTTCGCCTTAGGTGATGAGCTCCTTTGGCATGGGATTTTAGGTCACTTGGACCCCGTTTTTCCCGTAGGTCGTGCCCCGAGGGGTATATTTTCAGTCAAAGACTCATCACACGGATCCCCGCTTCCCGAACTACGATAGGTTGATTTAGGGCGAGGAAGGCCTTTGGGCCTGAGTTGGTTGCGACCACCTTCGGTCTATCTACTTTGTCATTTCAGCCACAATAGAGCGCTAAAAGTCACGTAGAAAACTCATAGTTACGACTAGAGGACGTTCTTCCTCAGGCGAGGAAGTCCCTGGAAGGGTTTGCTCAGTAGCCGGTTGAGCTTCAGGCGAGGACGAGGACTTTGGAAGTCCCTTGTCCTTTGAACGCCGAGTTTCAACAATGGTGACCTGAGGGTGAGTTCCCACAGACGGTGCCAAATGATGCCCAGCAGCATCTTCGTCGGGTGACATTATGACTTCGGGAGGGACTTCCTGAGAGGTAGGACATCTGGAGCAAAGATTTCCCAAAAGAGTGTGCCTGAAATGCTCAGAAAAAAAAAAGGTTAGGAGGTCCCCAGAGTATTTTTCCGGGGAGGAGCCTCCGACGCCCAAGTTAGTGTTCTGAGGGGAGATAGAGGAAGAGCACTAAAAGGTTAGGTGGCCTTGCCTGTTCGTGTTTTCTCAGGGAGAGGGGGCCGGATCCTTTTCCAGGGCCTGTTTCCTGGTATTCATAGGGGTGCCCAACCCATTTAGATCGTGACACGTGTTCGGTCGGATGTGATCTGTACTTCCGGGCGTAGGGGACAGGTAGCCATTTGTTGGCTCCTCGGGTCTCGGATCGAGACAGGTCATGACAAGACCTAGACGGCGTCGGCGCATCAGCCTGCTCTTCGAGGTGGCGTGTAGCGCATGGGGGCGACATGTCAGAGACTCCTTAAATGCTCATGCCATACTACCGAGGTCCTCTGGGCGAGGCCGTCCTTTGGTACGGACACCCCTCTTCGGGAATTATGCCCGTAGTTCAGGGAGTTCCCTGGTTCGGGGGTTTCGCCTTCGGAGAGATTCTTTCTTGCTTGAAATAGCTGGTTCTTCATCCCTGAAGGTGATCTGTTTGGTCCCCCGAGGGAGCCGGTAACATCCTTGAAATTCCTGACGTACTAGCCGAAGTCCCGAGTTCGAGGTGTTTGACTTCGCTCCTTCCGAGGTCACTGATAGCACCTCTTTCAGATGACGTCAGGCTTCCCAACCACACTTTTGGCAGGAAGTATGTACTAAGAGAGGTGATAGCCCTTCGGCTATCAGACTGAAAGGTGGCATTCGTCATAATACCCTTCACCATCTAAGGGGACATCTTCCAACTTTCCTTGGAGAACAAGTCCATGTCCTCCGTGAAAGTCCAGAAAGTCTTCCTCGGAACCTTGTCCCTCAGGATTTTGGAGTCCCGAATTGCCATGTTCCGAGCATGGTCCTCCACCCATGGAGCCTGCACTCCTTCAACTGCAAAGTCACGCCAAAAGTTCCATTAGAACGTTATCCCTTACCCATTCATATATAAGGTCTAAAATGCCAAAAATTCCTAAACTCATAGAGGAATGGCAAAGGGACAAACCTGGGGGAAGTTGAACATCATCTTCCTTGGAGTCACTGACGTCGAGGACCTTGGCAGGAATACCTTTGCCCTTCCTTCTTCAGCGCTTTTACAGATCTTCGGCCGAAAGCTCCCCGATCAAAGTCCCCAGCACCTTGGCAGCCACATTAGGACTCAAAGGGGTAAAACTGATGGCCGGTTCTGAAGGTAGGTCGTCACGAACAAGAGTTTGATCCAACACCTCCACTTCCCCTTCAGGCGGTGGTGGAAAAGAGTCCCCCTTGGCTTTCTTGGACTTCGACGCTGAAGAAGGACCGCCCGGCGCCTTCTTCCTCTTAGGCGCTGCCTTCTTCTTTTGCTGCTCCCCTTTCTCGGCCTGGCCGAGGATGAGACTTTTGTAAAAAGTAGCAGACTTGTCACCCATCTCTGTAAATAGAAGAACATTAGTGTAAGTACAGAATGATATAAATGTCAAAATCTGGGAAGGAGCTTACTCTCTTGAAGTGCCGAGTACGTGAGTTCGTGTCGAAAGAGCTTCACCAACCATGAATTCTTCTGATCAACCAAGGGCTTTGGCATACCTTCATCAATAACATGCTCCTTAACAACCCCAAGTTCCCGAAGGACCTCTTCAGTCATGAAATTCCATCTGATGGGAAAGGGATATAAAGAACGCGGAGGTGCCTTGAGGTCCCAATCCATGACAGACCGAATACGGTTGTCAAATTCTTCAAATTAGAACTCTAGCACTAGGGTTAAGAGCTTCCTCATGTCTGCTACATCGGTGTCAAGAGTCCCTGAAGCCCATTTGGTCGGCACATCCTTCCATCTCTCGTCCACCTTCAGAAAAAAGAACTTCTTCTGCCACCCTCGCCAGCTATCCTCGCCAGCTATCCTTTGCTCCAAAAGTGAACATATATTTCTTGCTCTTGGATCCCCGAGGGAGCAAGAAATAGAACCTGCCCTTCAAAACGGGGTGGAGTTTATAGTATTGCATATAAAAGATAAAGTCGGACTCTATGCCGAAGACCCCACACATGCAAAGAAAAGCATTAAAGTAGGGCTATGAGTTCGAGGGAAGTTGGTTCACGGCTATGCCATACAATTGGCAAAAGTCACAAACCGTCTTCAAAAGGGGATAACGAAGTCCTGCCTTTAGTTGAACTTTGAAGATGGTAACCTCGTCTAAATGAGGAGCCTAGCTGGGCATACCGGGACTAGGTAGCCTGGTAACGGAGTAGGAATGGAGAAAAATTTTAGCCGACCACTTATTCACTCTCTCCGAAGTGGCACAGCTCGAATGAGAATTAAAGGGAACCAACTCTCAAGAACAGGGTGAGCTTCTATATGGTAAAAATACATGTTCAAAAAGAATACCCTAACCTTAGGAAGACAAAGGAGAAAGAATCAAAAAAAAAAAAAGGCACTTCAGAAGGAGACCCACCTAGTTCGGAATGAAGACAGTAACCTCGGAAACCACCACAAACTTGCCAGAAATCACTCCGCCGCTAGCCCCACTACCAAAGGGGGAAAAACACAAAGAAATTAAAGAGCAAAAGAGAGTGAAAAGTGAGAAGTGTCAAAAAATCTAAAGGAGGAAGGGTTTATATGGACTGAAGGAGGCAAGGCAAAGCATCGCCATAATGACCCGACCTATGCAAGTCTAGCCCGAAATGACGCATCTACCTGGTCAGAAGATGTGACGATTCATTGGCAGACAACTAAAAACTCAGAGGGGGAATATTTGCCCCAGTCCAAAGACACTACTTCAGAAACATCGAGAGTCCAGTCAAAGACCCTGCTTCGGCGAAAGAAGGCATATTAAACCAAAAAAGGTGCCTATACCAAAAAAGGTAACCTCGGCCGGAATTCGGCTATGCTGACGCGGACGTCTGCCACCTCCAACAAAGACTTTCACATCATTTTCATAAAGGCTTCACGTCGAAGACACAACTTCAGCTTCCCGAGGGGGGCATATGATAGCCAAAGGGCTATTATCCTTAAAGAACTCCCAATTGGCTTGTTAAGCACTACCTTCATTGAGTATGTGTGACCAACTTCAGAGAGGGAGTGCCCTCATTATCCTCGAAGGGAACACTACCTCATAGCCGAAGGGTGATTGTCCTCGAGATCTCCTAACTAGGTAGGTAGAAACCACCCTAGGTGAAGCCTAGTCCGGCCTCGGGGAACACTCATACACCACCCTCAGCAAGGTAACATGACCAACTTTGGGAAAAGGTGTTTTCACCACCCTCGGATCTACAAACCTACCACCCTCGGGAAAGTTGATTCACCATTCTCAATAGAGGAGAACATTTCCCGAGATTAAGCCACACTGCTGAAGGGCCTTTCCCAATAGCCTTCAGGGAAAACCTCTACCCGACGAGGTCTCACGGAGATACGACAAAAGAGATTAAGGAGCCTCTAATAGAGAGACCTCGCACACGGCCCTGCCCTCTGGCCGGAACAGCCTACGGCTAGTTGGAAATACTTATCTCCAAAGGTACAGATCAAATCTAACCGAACACATGTCACGATCTGAACAGGCTGTGTTAAACGGCCTCCTCCCTCCACCCTCCTATAAATACTTAGGAAGGACCTTGGTAAGAACAGGACACAGAACTCTCACTATTTTCCTACTCTCTGTTTCTTACTATTACTTTCACAAATGCTAACTTGGGCATCAAAGACTCCTCCCCCAGAAACACACTCCAGGGAGCTCCTAGCCCTTATTCTTTTGAGTGTTTCAGGCACCTTCACACCGGAAGTCTCTCATCCAAGTCAACATGTCATACAACGATGATGCCGCCGGGCATCAACTTGAATGGCACAAAAGTTGTATGTTAATATTAAGAAACATTCTTTTTCAACTAACTAAGTTATCTTTTCTAGATTGCTTGTGAGCTCAAAAAGTGTTGAGGTTGATTAAGGAAAGGTAAGGGCTTATCAAGAATGGCCAACCACTAAGAATGTTTCGAAGGTGAAATCTTTCCATGGCCTAGCTAGTTTATATAAGAGGTTTGTGGAAGATTTGTCAAGTATTGTTGCACCTTTGAATGAAGTAGTAAAAAAAATATAGGTTT
Organism: Aquilaria sinensis; assembly: GCA_005392925.1. Classification (NCBI taxonomy): domain Eukaryota; kingdom Viridiplantae; phylum Streptophyta; class Magnoliopsida; order Malvales; family Thymelaeaceae; genus Aquilaria; species Aquilaria sinensis. The sequence continues at coordinate 884,966 of SMDT01001473.1, read as the reverse complement.
TAAATGGGAAAAAGCACAAAAAGATGCATTTAGAGAGCTTTGCTTTGATTTTTCTAAAAATTTTGAGGTGGAATATGATACATGTGGGCATGGTATTTGAGCTATTTTGATGAAAAAAGGAAGAAAATTGCATACTTTAGTGAGAAGCTAAGTTAAGCAGCTTTGAACTATTCAATCTATGACAAGGGGATGTATGCTTTGGTGACAGCCCTTAAGACATGGCAACATTACTTGTGACCGAAGAAGTTTGTTGTCCTCATAGACCACTAATCCTTGAATTACCTAAAGGGCCATGGAAAGTTGAATGGAAGACATGCCAAATGAGTTGAATTCATGGAAAATTTTTTATACCATATCCAACACAAGCAAGGTAAGGAAAACATTGTGGTCAATGCATTGTTAGAAAGGTATGCTCTTCTTACTTCTTTAGATGCTAAGGTTCTTAGTTTTGAGTACTTGAAAGACTTATATGCACATGATTTTGATTTTAGTGAGATATATGCTATGTGCTTACTTTCGGGTTTTGACAAGTAATATAGAGATAATGGTTTTCTTTTCATGCAAGATAAGTTGTGCATTCTTAAGCTTTTTTTAAGAAATTTGCTAGTCCAAGAAGCTCATGAGGGAGGTCTAATGGGAAATTTTTGTGTTACAAAGACCCTAAGTGTGCTTGAAGAAAAGTTCTATTGGCCAAAGATGACAATAAGTGTTGAAAGGCTATGTGCTAGTTGTCTTGAGTGGAAAAGGGGTAAGTCAAAACTAAACCCTCATGGTTTTTATAATCCATTGCCTATTCTTACTCACACATGGATTGTTATTTCTATGAATTTTTTTGTAGGACTGATTCAATCTTTGTGATTGTGGATAGGTTCTCAAAGATGACAAATTTTGTTCCATGTCACAACACAAATTATGTAGTGCATATTGCCAATATTTTCTTCAAATAGGCTGTGAGATTACATGGAATCCCAAGAACAATCATAAGTGATTGTGGATAGGTTTAATGGAACTTAAGCTTTTTTTGAGAAATTTACTAGTCCAGAAAGCTCATGAAGGAGGTTTATTGGGAAATTTTTGTGTAACAAAGACCTTATGTGTGCTTGAAGAGAAGTTCTATTGGCCAAAGATGACAATAGGTGTTGAAAGGCTATGTGCTAGTTATCTCAAGTGTAAAAGGGCTAAGTCAAAACTAAACCCTTGTGGTTTTTATACTCCATTGCATATTCCTACCCACACATGGATTATTATTTATATGGATTTTTTTGTAGGACTGATTCAATATTTATGATTGTTGATAGGTTCTGAAAGATGACACATTTTGTTCCATGTCACAAAACAGATTATGTCATGCATATTGCCAATATTTTCTTCAAATAGGTTGTTAGATTACATGGAATCCTAAGAACAATCATAAGTGACTGAGATGGCAAGTTCTTTAGCTTTTTTGGAGACTTTTCTTGAGCAAGTTAGGTACTAAACTCATGTTTTCTACTTCTTGTCACCACAAACTAATGGTCAAACCAAGGTAAAAAATAGAACTTTGGCCACTATCAGAAGACCATCATTCAAAGAATTTATGAACTTGGGAAGAAGTTTGCCACATGTTGATTTTGATTATAATAGAGTAGTGCATAGTACAATCCGATACTCACCTTCTGAAGTTGTTTATGACTTTAATGCACTAACTCCTATGAACTTAATGCTTTTGCCTTTAAGCCAAATCTCTAATGTAGATGGAGCCAAGAAGGTTGAGATGGTTAAAGCATTGCATGAGAAAGTGAAGTTATAGATTAAGAAGAAGACGCAACAATATGCACACAAAGCCAACAAAGAAAGGAAGAGATTTACCTTTGAACCATAAGATTAGGTTTCAATTCACATAAGGAAAGAAAGGTTTTCTAACCAGAGGAAGTCTAAGCTTCAACCTTGAGGAGATGGCCTACATCAAGTGCTAGAGAAGATCAATGATAATGCCTACAAATTGGACTTAAGAAGTTAGCATAATGTTTGTGCTACGTTCAATGTTTCTAGCCTATCTTTGTTTTATCTAGGTAATAATTTCAAGGCAAATTCTATCGAGGAATGGGGAGATAATGGAGAAAAATCCAGCCCAAAATCTCCTAATACATCTAAGGATCCATTGAAGATTAGTTCTAGACCTTTTATAAGAAGAAAAACAAGGGAAACTCGAAAAGCACTACAATAGCTCATCTTAGCACTCTTGGAGCCCACCAAGGAGCCTTTGCATGCCATTTCAAAATCCTCTAGGGTGTCTATTACCCACTTTGAGGTAGTCTAGTTATGACACCAAAATCGTGCATTTAAAACTCCCAAGATTGGTATGTTCTATAGGCCATTAGAATAATACCCTTAGTGTGCATACCTAAGTGGCCCTCTTAGGGACTATGTAAATGCATGCATATTGGTCCAACCATTACACACATATTCAAATTTTATGCATACCATGGCAACAAGGAAGGAAAACACTAGCACAAGTCTTAATCTTGGCTACAACACATTGGGCAAACTTATTAAGTGTAAGTGACCAGCCACTGCACCCGAAACTTCTTCCTAGAAAATATGTAGTAATCTAGCCTTGTAACCCCCTATTTTCTTTTCCTCATTATTAGTTAGAGTCTTTAAGAAAATGAAGGAATTTGGTTTTACATCAATAGCCCATCTATGGACCAAGTTATGGATTTTTTAAGTTGGTTACAAAATTCTGACCAAATGAACAGTAACTTAGCCAACTTTGCAACATCATATCTTTGGCTACAAGGCTCCAAATTCAAAAATTCCAAATCCTAGTTCATACCAAGATTCATTCTACATAGGAGGATATAGAACTTTGAGTGTAGAGTCAAAATTCTGGTCATTTTATGACCCTTTTGCCCATATGAAATTTTATAAGTGTGCAAACACTTCATTCACAAGGGGTAAGCCCTCTGAGGCTATCCCATACATGTCCAACACACATAGGAATTTCATGCTCTTGCTTCTAGCAACTTTATATGGCCAAAATAGATTTTACAAGTAAGCAGTCTATCATTCACACTTAGGCAGCTTTGCACCACATTACATGCATAGCCAAAACATCACTCAAATGTTCACTTACTTGTCTCATTTTACATACAACACATGTACATGCATACATGCACTACATAATGGTCATAACCTAGCCAAATATGCACCCAAAGTTATAGGACTGCCTGAGACAGAATGAACTCTAGAACTAGGATGCTGGACAACAGCTGCATAACACAATAAGCACCATAACTAAAGATACCAAATATGCTCCTAAAATCACCAAACTTTCCAGATCACAACTAGATACATGGAATTTGAAATACCTAAAATTTTACATCAAACCTCAAATGACAAAGGTTATTTTGAATGTCATCTTTCTATTGCACCTGAAATGGCAGAATTGAGGGGAGTAAGTTTCATTGTGAAACTTAGTAAGGGAAACACTTGGGTTCTTAAGGAAATGTGGCCCTCATTAAAACTTGCATCCAAATACACTAAAACATAAAACCACAATGCATATATACAAGATATAGCAACCAAATGCAGCAGCCATTCACAACCAACGAACACATGAAATGTGGCAGCAACATAAACCATAGGTTAGTCCATAAAACATGCAATACACTTAAGTAAATTAGTATGGCAGCCCTCCTCAAGCTAATGCTTAGTCTTATGAGGATTTTAACACTAGTTAGTACTAACTTTGGGCTCTAGAAACCCTCACTTCACTGCCATAATTGTGCATTTCACACTAGGTCACAAAACCTTCAATAAGTGCATTCCCCTCACTAAACTTGGTTCATCAAGCTCATGGCTCTCTTCCAAGCTAAGCCCTAGATCCATAAATTCTCGAAAAATACAGTAAACAATCAATGAGAGAAAGAGAACCCTTACCAAGATGAGTAGGCTGAATTTGAAGCTTGATCCTTGAAGTATTGAAGTAATAGCTCTAGTTTACTTCCAAATGCTTCCTTTTGCCCTCAATTTCAATCTTGGAGGTATGGTGGCTATGGATGAGCTATGGAAGAAGTGTGGAGGAGGGTGGTGGCTGGTTGAGTAGAATATGAGAGAAGAAAAATTGAGTTTGGCTTCTTAAATTAGCTTTAGGACACCAAACATCCTTACTAGCCTTAATCATGCTTTACGTCATTTTATTTGCCCATAAGCATGATTTCTTTATCCTAAACTTATTTGTCCACATTTTTCCTACCTTTTCGACTATTTATCAAGCCATAGCCACCTCCCTCATGATGGGATAATCCCATTGATGCCCAGCAGCATCTTCGTCGAGTGACATTATGACTTCGGGAGGGACTTCCTGAGAGGGAGGACGTCTGGAGCAAAGATTTCCCAGTGGAGTGTGCCTGAAATTCTTAGAAAAGAAAAAGGTTAGGAGGTCCCCGGAGTATTTTCCCGGGGATGAGCCTCCGACGCCCAAGTCAGTGTTCTGAGGGGAGAGAGAGGAAGAGCACTAAGAGGCTAGGTGGCCTTGCCTGTTCGTATTTTCTCAGGGAGAGGGGGTCGGATCCTTTGCCAGGGCCTGTTTCTTGGTATTTATAGGGGTGCCCAGCCCGTTCAGATCGTGACACGTGTTCAGTAGGATAAGATCTGTACTTCCGGGCGTAGGGGACAGGTACCGTTTGTAGGCTCCTCGGGTCTGGGACCGAGACAGGTCGTGACAAGACTTGGATCACGTCGCTGCGTCAAACCGCTTTTCGAGGTGACGTGTAGCACATGTGGGCGACATGTCAGAGACTCCTTAAATGTTCATCCGTACTCCTGAGGTTCTCTGGGCGAGGCCGTCCTTTGGTACGGACACCCTTCTTCGGGAATTATGCCCGTAGTTGGAAGAGTTCCCTGGTTCGAGGGTTCCGCCTTTAGGGAGATTCTCTCCTTCTTGAAATAGCTAGTTCTTCATCCTTGAAGGTGATCCGTTTGGTCCCCTGAGGGAGCCGGTGACATCCTTGAAATTCCTGACGTACTAGCCGAAGTCCCGAGTTCGAGGTGTTTGACTTCGCTCTTTCCGAGGTTAGTGATAGCGCCTCTTTTGGATGACGTCAGGCTCCCCGACCACACTTTTGGCAGGAAGTATGTAGGATTTCGGAGGGCGTCCTTCGGGGCCTTGGGTGTAATACCTGTGCCGAATATGTACCTTTTGTCCGAAGACATAGGCTGTTCGACGATAGCCTGTCTTTTGGTGTCTTCGAGGTAACCCACTTCTTTCCTTTTGCAGGTCTGCGCAACGTCGCGTCTCACAACCAGGCGTGTCAGTCTGGAGTGGCGTGCCCAGGGTTTAGGGGTGTCAGAAGGCGTGTCCCTCTTTTGGCGTGACGGCTGACACGTGGCACGCTTGTCATTGGAGGGGACTGCATCGGTTACGGCAGGCGCGCCTTTTTATGCGCAGAGGGTAGTTATGGCGACTATTCGCCTTCATGGAGTACTTATGACGCTGGTTCGCCTATCCTCCCTCGGCCTATATATGGCCTGTTCCATCATAAGCTCCTTTTGTTCTGCTTTTGCTCTTCCCCTACTCACAACTGTTTTTGCGTTTTTCGCGGCGGTGCTTTTTCTTAGGCGATTTCCAGCCACCTTTTATGACGGCGACTTCAAACCCAGACTTTGGCAAAATGTTTGGTGGGTTTTGACTTTCAAAATTCTTTGATTTTCTGTGCTCTTTTGCTTTTCTGAAAGCTTTCCTGGAGTCGGTTTTTCGTCCCCCGAAGTCCTTTTTTCTTCAAAAATGTCTTCGCAAACTCCTCTTATGACTGTTTCCCCCATCCCAGAAAGTTGGCTTCCTCTTCTCAATCATACTTGCTGTACGACTTCAGAAAAATTGGAAAAATGGACCAAAAAGTTCTTTCTTCCTTCTTACGCCACCACCAGACTTCCTGGCTCTCAGGAGGTCAGTTTTATGAACCACCGAAATGAGGTTACCATTTTTCGCGCCCAACTGAAGGCCGGACTTCGGTTTCCTCCCTCGAAGGTGATTTGTGACTTTTTCCAATTTCATGGCATTGCCGTAAATCAACTTCCCCCAAACTCGTAAAGTTACTTTAACGCCTTCCTTTGCATGTGCGGCTTTTTCAAAATAGAACCCCATTTCATTCTTTTTATGCAGTACTATAAGCTCTACGCGGTCCCAAAGGGTGGCTTTTACTTCATGCTGCCACGGGGATCGGGAAGCAAAAAGTATATGTTCACCTTCGCCACTAAAGACAGCTGCCGAGGGTGGCAAGGAAAATTCTTCTTTCTGAAGATGGAGGAGGCCTGGTCGTACGTTCCGACCAAGTGGGCTCGGGGAAAGTTGGAGATGGATGTTGTACACCCGAAGAGGTTGCTGACTCCTGAGTTGGCGGCCAGATTCACGAACTTCGACAAACGGATCCGAGCAGTCTCCGACTGGGATTTCGAGGTCCCTTCACGCTCCCTCTACCCCTTCCCCATCATGTGGAAACTGATGACTGAGGAGGTCCTTCGGGAACTAGGGGTAGTGAATGAGCATAAGACAGACCTCGGGATGCCGGCTCCTGCCATCGCAGGGAAAGACTCCTGGCTGGTGAGACTCCTTCGGAAAGAGGTTACTTATGAGGCCTTTTGTAAGCGTAAGTTATCTCAGAATCTTTTTGCTATAGGTATGTCTTGGAATCACACTGATGTTTTCCTTCTATTTCAGAGATGGGCGACGGGTCCGTTGCTTTCTACAAGGCGCTATTCCTCGATCAAGCCGAGAAGGGGGAGCAATCAAATAAGGCCGTCTCCCGAAGGTGGAAATCATCTGGGGCCAGGCCATCTTCGGCAAAACGGGCGAAGAAAGACGTGCCTCCTCCTCAGTCGGAAATTCCCAAGGAGGTGCGCGAAGAGCCTGACGCCGCTGTTGCCCCGCCGACCGAGGTCGCCACTAACGCCCTTTCTCGGAGTCCCGCTCCCTCGGCGGCTCTTCTGGACACCTTGGTGGAAGTCCCTTTTGCCGAGGAGCACTGCAAGAGCAAAGGCAAGGAAATCTCTGCCGAAGGGGTCCTGGACTCCGACGATGAAGTTGCCGAGGTGCCGCCAGGTTCATTTTTTTAGACAAGCTGTAGTGCCTTTATTTTTTGAACTTTGAGGATTGCTTGTCTTAACAAGCTTCGTGTCTTGCCGTGCAGAGGAGGTACCATCTTTGGCATGGGTGGCTGAGCACGGCCAGAAACAGGCCCTTCGGGATTCCCATATCCCGAAAGGGAAGATCCCGAGGGAGCCTTTCTGGTCGTTTACGGAGGACATAAACTTGTACTCCGGTGACTGCCAGCAAATGGCCAACCAAATTTCAAAGGGGATCCTCACCGAGGCGTCCTTCAAGGCTAATTCCAAGGCGTGCCCGGATGAAAAGTCCCATGCTGTAAAAGTTTCCGAGCATGCTGCCCAGGTATACTTCACGCTTTTGTCTTTTCCTTTTGATTTCTTCTAAGTGTTTGGCTCATTTTTTGCCTTACTGACTTTGTTCTTACTTCTTTGCAACTGTTGGGGTACACCGGCCTCCTCAGGGTTCGGGCAGCGAAGCAAGCGGCATTCCGAGTCTGGGCCTTAGACTGTGTGGAGAAATCCAAGGTCATGTGCTCTGACTTGGTTGCCAAGAACGCGGAGATGGCTCAAGCTGCAAAGAAGGAGGTCGCTGCCGTTCGGGAGGAGTTATTGAAGGAAAATGATGAGCTCTTGAAGGACTCCTCCCAAAAGATTTATGACTTCGGCTCCAAGGTGGCGGAGCTGACTTCGGCAAATGAAGCATGTCAAAATGAGAGGTCAGAGTCTGAGGCTCTCCTGGTGTAGGTGCTTGCTGAGAAGGCCACACTCCAGGCGGAGGTCGAGTCTTTGAAGAAGGAGCCGAAGAAGAAGAAAGTGAAGGCACTAAAGAAGGAGATCGCTGATCTGGAGAAGGAACTTGACGATTTAGCGGTCAAGAAGGAGAAGGCCGTCCAAGCGACCCAGGTCAATTTTCAGGATGGCTTTTGCCTTGCTCGGCATCAAGTTCTGCAGAGGCTCCTAGATCTGGACCTCTTCTTTTTTGCGGCCCTAAACATCCCCGAGGGGCCTCGGTGGTCTTGGTCAAAATCAAGCACCTCAACTTGCCCTTTCCTCTTCCGACGACGAAGGCGGTGGACAAGGACGCAGGAGCTGGTGGCTCCCGAGATGCCGAGATTCCTTAGCTTGTCTTAGGTCCTTTGCCTTCTTTTTCTCCTTTTTTGTACTTCTTCTTTTGGCGAGCTTCCTTCTTTGTAATCAAATCCATCTTTGTTAATAAAGACTCCTTCTTTCTTTTGAAAATTTTTTTGGGTAAGTCTTTTGTGCAAGATTTTTCATTTCCCATTGTCCCGAACACGTTCGCTCAAGAGACTTCGAAAAATCATATTTATGCTTATCACGTCAATTAGCCTTGGAATCACCCTCGCGAAATTCTCTTTAAGTAAATTTCCAACTTCAGAGAAGGTTGATAACTTTTGTAAATAAATTCTCTTAAACCGTGCTTAGCGACGACCACTCTGGTGAAAAGAAGCTTTTTGTACTTTAGAAGAAAAATTTCTAAGAAACTTTTGTACTTAGAAATTATTCTAACTTGTACAATTTTCCCACCAAAATCCTAAGCATAGAATTTTTTCAAGGCATCCGAATGCCATGTATTTTTTAATTTTATGCCTTCGGCATCGCTGAGCTTGTAAACTCCTATTTGCACTTCGGCAAGTACCAGATAAGGACCTTCCCAATTTGCGCGAAGTACCCCGTGGGTTGGCATTCAGGGTCCAAATTCAGCCTTTCGGAGAACGAGGTCTCCTTTCTTTATTCCCTTTGGCCTGGTGCGCAAGTTTATAGCCGCGGCCACTCTTTGCTGAAAAGCTTTTCTTCTCAGCTTGGCTATTACTCTGTGTTCGCCGACGAGGTCACGCTTGGTTTTCAGGCCGAGGTCATTTCCCCTTTCATCAAACACTTGTACTCACACCGATGGTTGTACTACCTCGATTGGGATGATAGCCTCTGTTCCAAAAACAAGTGAAAAAGGTGTTTCCCCTATGGCTCTTCGGGGTGTTGTTCGGTAGCTCCATAACACACTTGGGAGCTCTCCTGGCCATTTCCCTTTTGCTTCCCCCAACCTCTTTTTCAGACCATCTTTTATGGTCCTGTTAGATACTTCTACTTGCCCATTGTTTTGGGGGTGAGCTACTGGAGCGAAGTGCATTTTTATTCCGAGGTTATCGATAAATTCTTGGAACCCCTTGTCTGTAAACTGGGACCCATTGTCGGCTACTAGTACCCTCGGTATGTCAAATCTGCATACAATGTTCTTCCACACGAACTTCTGCACATCTTTTTCCGAGATAGTCGCCAAGGGTTCTGCCTCGACCCATTTAGAGAAATAGTCCACTGCGACTACGCAGAACTTCACACCTCCAGGCACTGTCGGGAGTGGCCCAATGAGGTCTATGCCCCAAACTACGAAGGGCTAGGGATAGTCAGCCGAAGTTACCAATTCCGAGGGTGTCCTTTGGATATTCACGTGTCTTCGGCAATTACCACATTTCTGGACGAACTGCCTAGCGTCCTTTCTTAGGGTAGGCCAAAAGTATCTTTGGCGAAGTATCACTGCTGCCAGGGTGTCGGTTCCAATGTGCAAACCACAAGCGCCTTCGTGAACTTCTTCGAGGATCGTTTCAGTATCTTCTTCACCAACACACCTCTGCAGTAGATTTGCATATCCCTGCCAATATAATTCTTCTCCGATTAGGAAGAAATGACCGGAACGTCTTCGCACTTTTGCCACTTTGTTGGGGTCTTCGAGGAGCGCACTGGTTGCGAGATATCTTTTTATCGGATCTTTCCAGCCTTTTCCCAAAGTTACTATGCTCAGCACTGCGATGCTCGGGCGGTTTAGCACCTCGGTGCATGTTTTCGACTTTGCCAAGCAATCTACCTCGGCATTATCTCGACGAAGCACCTTTTTGATTCATACGGTGTCGAACTCTCGGATAAGCTTTGCTACCAGTTCATGGTATTTTGCCAAGGTCGGGTCCTTCACCCCTTAGTCCCCTGCTGTTTGTCGAACTACCAGCTGGAAATCGCTGTGGGCTTTCAAGTTTCTTACACCAATTTTTCTGGCTAGGCGTAACCCTACTATGAGAGCTTCATATTCAGCCATATTGTTGGTGACGTTAAAGCCGAACTTGATGGACTTCATTACTTCTAGACCTTCGGGGCCTCTAATAATTACCCCAGCTCCCTGATGTTCGGACCCTGAGGCTCCGTCTACATACAAAGTCCATTCTGGCTCACCTTCACCAGGATCCGAATGGCTGTCCTCGGTGATGGGTACTTCAGCAATGAAGTCTGCCAGGGCTTGAGCTTTTATGGCTTTCCGAGGTTCATAAGTAATGTCGTGCTCGCCAAGCTCTATACACCATTTGGAAAGCCTTCCCGAATGATCAACTTTCCTCATGATGTCCCGTAGAGGTAGACTACTTCGGACAATGATTGGGTAAGCTTGAAAATATGGCCGTAGTCTTCTTCTTGCTAGTACCAGGGCATATATAGCTTTTTGTAGCAAGGGATACCTGACTTCGGCACCGTGCAGGGACTTGCTTACATAATAAACCGGCCATTGCTTCGGCCCTTCCACTTTCACAAGGACTGAGCTTACTGCTTTTTCTGTGACGGCGAGCTACAACACGAAGGGCTCTCCCTCGCGAGGTTGTCGAAGAGTGGGAAGACGGGCTAAATAGATTTTGAGTTCTTCCCAAGCCCTTTGGCAGTCCTCATTCCAAGGATGATCATCACATCCGAGGTTGCCCTCCTTTTTTGCTGCTTTAGTGAGGACTTTGAAGAATGCCCTCCTTCCGGCGAGTCTATGCACATCTTTTATTGTGACGGGAGTTTGAAATTCAAGCAGAGCCTTAATTTTTTCTGGGTTAGCATCAATGCCTCGTTCTAATACCATGTACCCAAGAAACTTTCCCGAGGTTACGCCGAAGATGCATTTTTTGGGATTAAGGTGAATTTCGAAGGTTCTGACCTGGTGGAAAGTTTCCTTTAGATCTGCAACATGGTCTTTAGGCAGCTTGCTCCTGACTATCATGTCATCGACATAGACTTCCATGTTCCTCCCTATTTGGTCATTAAAGACCATGCTCACCAACCTTTGGTAGGAAGCTCCTGCATTTTTTAGCCCGAAGGGCATTCTGATGTAACAATACATTCCACCCTCGGTGATGAAGGCAGTCTTCTCCTCATCTTTGGGGTCCATCCTTATTTGATGATACCCACTGAAGGCGTCTAGGAAACTTAGGAGGCCGTATTCGGCAGTTGAGTCTACCAACTGGTCTATTGGTGGGAGAGGGTATGAATCTATTGGGCAAGCATCATTCAAGTTTCTGAAGTCGATGCACATTCAGAGCTTACTACTCCCTTCTTTTATGGCAATAACCACATTACTTAACCATTCGGGGTACTTGACCTCCCTGATTACGTCTATGTCCAATAAGCGCTGGACTTCGGTTTTGATGAAGTTATTTTTATGGACTGAGATGCCCCGTTTCTTTTACCGGACAGGTTTTGCTTCCGGACTTACTTTAAGGCTATGCTGTATTATGCGAGAGTCTACCCCCGGCAAATCTTTCGGCAAGTAGGTAAACAGGTCTTTATTCATCAGTAGAAAGGATACAAGTTTTTTCTTGTCACCTTCGGCCAAGTTTTTCCCTACTCGGGTATTTCGGCCCAGGACAAGTTCTACTTCTTCCATTTTTACCTTCGCGGGATCTTCTGCCTCTCCCTTTTTTGGTTTTCCATCTGGCAAAGCCTCTGCCTCTACAGTTTGTGCGAAGTTGGTTGCTGGAGCTTTTCGCGCCTTGACGAACACTTTCCTTACTTCGCCCTGATTAATGAAGATTTCCGCGTCTCCATCCTTGGTGGCAAAAGTGACAGTTAAGTATTTACATCATGCCAAACGTGCAGATTTCCTTGTGTTTGCCTTCCAAGGATGGCGTTATATGACGAAGGAACATCCATGACAATGAACCTTGTCATTGTGGAGGCAAATAATTCGTCTGTCCTGTCTACCGAAGTTCCTTTCATCATTAGGGGAAGATTGATCTATCCGAGGACGGGCAGTTCGGATGGCCCTACCCCGAAAGTAGGTGAAGTGACGGGCATGAGATCGATGTTGGATATACCCAAGTTCGGCAGCAAATGTGAAAACAGGACGTCGGTGTTTGATCCATCGTCAAGCAACACTCTCTTGACGTCCCAGTTTCCTATCCTCACCATGACCAACAGCAAATCGTCATGGGGAAAGATGACGGTCGAACCATCCTTGCGGGCCAGTTTCTTCGTCGGACTCTGATATTCCATCACTGATATTTCTCTGGCCTTCATCTTTCTTTCCGAGGATGGAAGTCTTGTCGTACTTGTTTGTATTATTCCCGCCGGAGGTGGAGGACGCCTCTTCGGACTTCGGTTCCTCCGTCTGTCAGAGTCGTAGTCCTCGTCATCTGCCTTTCCTTCTTCCTCCCTCCTTCCTTTTAGGGAAGGCATTCGCAGATATCGTTGAAGTTGGCCTTGTTTTATCAACGACTCAATGTACTTTTTCAATTGGAAACAGTCTTCGGTGTGGTGGCCGTGGTCGCGGTGAAACTGGCAGAACTTCTTCATGTTTTTTTTATTATCAACGGTCATGGCCCTTGGCCGCTGAATCTGGGTCCCCTGTCTTTCCATCGTCATGAGGATGTTGGTCCTCGTGTTGTTCAGGGGTGTGAAGGTTGGGGGTTTCCTTCCCCTAATCCTTCGAGGTCGTCCTGCCTAGTCGGCTGGATACCGCATTTGCAGGCTGGACCCCTCGGCACGGGTGTGGTCGGACTTCAGTCCACCCATCCTTAGGTCTTCGGCTGTCATGTGCTGCTCGGCCCTTCAGTAGAATTCGCCAAGCGTGTCCGGGGGGGTCCTTGGAAAACTCGTAGAACAGCTGTGAGTCCCTCCAAAGGCCCCATGTCATGGCGAGAATGCGTATTTCGGGGCGAAAGTCTGGAACACTTAAGGCTTCTCTGTTAAACCTTTCGACATAGTCGCGGATGGTTTCTCCATTCTTCTGCGCTATGTCGAACATCTGGACAGGCATCTTCGCCGTCAGTCGGCTTCCAATGAATTGATGCGTAAAGGCCGTAGATAACTCCTGGAACTCCCTGATGGTTCCTGGAGGCAACGAATTATACAACACTGTTGCTGGTCCTATAAGGGTGACTTTAAAACATTTGCACAGGGTAGCATCATCAGCACCGTGCAGCACCATGCTGCGTTTGTATTTGGTTAGATGAGCCTGTGGATCAATTCGGCCATCATAGGTTTCCAACCAAGGCACCAGGAAGTCACCCGACATGGCTGCCTCAACTACTGCTCGGGTGAACGGCGATTCATCCCCACAGAAAGTTTCAGACAGCCTGGCCCAGATTGGTTTGCGAGCTACCTGTTTTTCCACTTTCTCCAACCTCGCTAATATTTTTTCCATAAGGAGTGTGGTACAGGGCTCTTCTTCCTGGTGCTTGTAGGCTTCTGGGAAGGGAGATTGCCGGCGTCTCTTCGGGGAGTGACTCTGACGCTGAGGGGATGGGGACTTCGCCTCAGGTGATGAGCTCCTTTGGCATGGGATTTTACGTCGCTTGGACCCGTTTGTCCCGTAGGTCGTGCCCCGAGGGGTATATTTTCCGTCGAAGACTCATCATGCGGATCCCCGCTTCCCGAACTACGATAGGTTGATTTAGGGCTTTTCTCCCGAGGGCGTACTGGCGAGGAAGGCCTTTGGGCCTGAGTTGGTTGCGGCCACCTTCGGTCTATCTGCTGTGTCATTTCAGCCACAATAGAGCGCTGAAAGTCGTATAGAAAAATCATAGTTATGACTAGAGGACATTCTTCCTCAGGCGAGGAAGTCCCTGGAAGGGTTTGCTCAGTAGCCGGTTGAGCTTCAGGCGCGGACAAGGACTTTGGAAGTCCCTTGTCCTTTGAAGGCCGAGTTTCAACATTGGTGACCTAAGGGTGAGTTCCCACAGACGGCGCCAAATGATGCCCAGCAGCATCTTCGTCGGGTGACATTATGACTTCGTGAGAGGGAGGACGTCTGGAGCAAAGATTTCCCAGAGGAGTGTGCCTGAAATGCTCAGAAAAGAAAAGGTTAGGAGGCCCCCAGAGTATTTTCCCGGGGAGGAGCCTCCGACGCCCAAGTTAGTGTTTTGAGGGGATATAGAGGAAGAGCACTAAGAGGCTAGGTGGCCTTGCCTGTTTGTATTTTCTCAGGGAGAGGGGGTCGGATCCTTTGCCAGGGCCTGTTTCTTGGTATTTATAGGGGTTCCCAGCCCGTTCAGATCGTGACACGTGTTCGGTCGGATGTGATCTATACTTCCGGGCGTAGGGGACAGGTAGCCGTTTGTAGGCTCCTCGGGTCTGGGACCGAGACAGGTCATGACAAGACTTGGACGACGTCGGCGCGTCAGACCGCTTGTTGAGGCGGCGTGTAGCGCATGTGGGCGACATGTTAGAGACTCCTTAAATGCTCATGTCGTACTCCCGAGGTTCTCTGGGCGAGGCCGTCCTTTGGTACGGACACCCCTCTTCGGGAATTATGCCCGTAGTTCAGGGAGTTCCCTGGTTCGGGGGTTCCGCCTTCGGGGAGATTCTCTCCTTCTTAAAATAGCTGGTTCTTCATCCCCGAAGGCGATCCGTTTGGTCCCCCGAGGGAGCCAGTGACATCCTTGAAATTCCTGACGTACTAGCCGAAGTCCCGAGTTCGAGGTGTTTTACTTCGCTCCTTCCGAGGTAGTGATAGCGCCTCTTTCGGATGACGTCAGGCTCCCCGACCACACTTTTGGCAGTAAGTATGTACTGAGAGAGGTGATAGCCCTTCGACTATCACCCGTAATTCCACCATTTGACTTAAGTCAAAAGCTTGAACACCTTAAGGTTTACACTAAGACATTTAGGTCCTTAATGCCTTTAGCATTTCCTTTCTCCAAACTTGTCTTCCATGAGCAATTTGGTCCTCCAGTAGCACTTTCATACCATTCATATCATTCCCATAACTCTCCAAGGCTCTTTCTTAAGAGTTTTGCAATTAAGTACCCGAATTACCAAAACCTTACAGAAAGGTCCACAAGTTACTTGAAAAACAAGCAATCCTTAAAGCTTTTTTTAGGATCCAAGTTACCAACTTAGAACACTTTTAAGGAGGTATTCATTATACATTTTACCCCTCATACTTCAATCACTATGAATCAAATTATAGAATATAATTATTTTTTGACCATTATGCAACACTTATAATTCTCCCATTTTTGTGAGGTGGTAACAATCCTCCCCCCCCCCCTAAAAATTTTAGTCCTCCAAAATGGCCTTTAGCTTCGGGTATTCTACAGGATACCTTTCCATAAGGTCTTATATCCCGTGCTACTTCTCTTTTAGAGTGTTGTGACCACTGAACTTTAAACATGGGAATGAGCTTGTTTCTTAACCTTCTAGTATCCTTGGCTAAGATAGCTATAGGTTTCTCTTCATATGTCAAGTTAGGTTCCAACTGTATGTCTTCCACTACAATAGCATGCTTTGTGTTCAATAGACATTTCTTAAGCATACTGATGTGAAAAACATTAAGAACACTTGATATGCTTAGTGGTAGAGTTAACCTATATGCTACCTTCCCAACTCTATCCAAGATATCATAAGGACCTATATATCTTGGAGCTAACTTGGTTTTTCTACCAAATCTGATAGTGCCTTTGGTTGGTGCAACTTTCAGCCAAACATTGTCACCAACCTCAAACTCCAAGTCCTTCCTTCTTTTATTCATATAGGCCATGGTTCTTTCATCGACTGCCTTTAATCTTTCTTGAATCTTCTTGATCTTGGCAATAGTTTCCTCAATAATTTTGGGACCTAACTCTTGCGTATTCAAGGCTTCCACCCAACAGTGGGGTATCATGCACTTTCTTCCATATAATGCTTGCTAAGGTGCCATGCCAATGGTTCTCTGATAACTATTATTATATGAAAATTGTACCAATGGCAAGTATTGGTCCCATTCACCCTTGAAATCCAACACATAGCTCCTGAGCATGTCTTCCGATATCTGTATCATTTTTTCAGTTTGGCCATCAGTCTAAGGGTGATAAGAAGTACTCAGGTGGATTTTGGTACCTAGTGCTTTGTGAAAAGCACTTCAAAATCGAGCTGTAAATCTTGGATCTCTATTAGATATAATGGAATCTAGTATTCCATATAGCCTCACAATTTCTGGGATATACGTCGAAGCCAACTTCTCCAGAGAATTTGTGACTTTCATAGGTAAGAAGTGGGCACATTTGGTTAGCCTATCCACAATGACCCAGATTGTATTATGCCTTAATCTGGTCATAGGCAACCCAGTTAAAAAGTCCATGGTTATGTTGCCTTACTTCCTCACTGGTACAAGTAGAGTCTGTAGGGTACCAGCTGGCTTCTAGTGCTCTACCTTTACCTTCTGGCATGTGGCACATTTAGAGACATAACTAACTATGTCTCTCCTCATATTTGGCCACTAGAAGTGAGTCTTCAAGTCTTTATATATTTTCTCACTTCCTGGACGGATGTTCAACATGCTTGTGTGAGCTTCTCCAAGTGTTTCATCCCCAAGCTTTGGTTTTTTAGGCACATAGATTTGGTCCTTGAAGTACAGTAATCCTTGCTTAAAGGCAAAGGATTCATACAAGGAACCTTTTTCCTCTCCTGATATCCTTTCAAAATAGAATCTATCTCCTGTGCCTTTTTGGCCTCTTCAATCCATTCTGATTGGATTGATAATGTGTAGATTTGGGCTTCCTCCCACTTATGCCATTTATGCTATAGGCATAGTAGACTATTTTGCTCATCATGATTAGCTATGGATCCTCATTTTAGAAGGCCTGTGTACTTCCTACTCAAGGCATCTGCTACTAGATTGCCTTTGCCTTCTATGTACTGCAATCATAGTCCTTGATATACTCTAACCATCTCTTTTGCCTCATGTTCAACTCTTTCTAAGTGAACAAGTACTTTAGGCTTCTATGGTTAGTGTAGATCATAAAGGAACTATCCATTAAGTAGTGTTTCCATTGCATCAAAGTAAAAATTACTGCTACCAACTCTAGGTCATGGGTAGGATAATTTTGCTCATAGGGTCTCAACTGCCTTGACCCATACGCAATGACATTTCTATCTTGCATAAGTACACAACCTAACCCAAATCTAGATACGTCTGTATAGATGATGTAGGGCTTGCTTGGATCAAGAAAAATCAATAGTAGAGCTTCAATCAACCTCTTCTTGAGCTCTTAAAATCTCTTTTCACATTTCTCAGTCCACCCAAGTCTTTGACCCTTCTTGGTCAATGAGTAAAACTGAGGCAATTATGGAAAATCCTAATACAAATCTTCTATAGTAGCCAACTAATCCTAGAAAACTTCTGATTTCTTTTACAATCTTTGGTTTTTCTCATTCTTGCACTGCCTTGACCTTTTCAAGGTTTGCCTTAAGGACTTGTGCATCTATGATCTTTCCTAGGAAAGACACTTCTCTTATCCAGAATTCACACTTGGATAACTTGGAATAAAGCTAATGTTCCAACAGAGTCTTTAAGACAATCTTCAGATTATCTTCATGTTCATTTTCATCCTTGGAATAAACTAGGATGTCATCAATGAACACAACCACAATTTGTCCAGATGTAGTCTAAACACCCTATTCATCAGGTCCATGAAAGCAACTGGGGCATTAGTTAAACCAAATGCCATGACTGTGTACTTATAATGCCCATATCCGGTCCTAAATGTAGTCTTAGGAATGTCCTTTTCCTTTACTTTCAACTGGAAATATCCAGATCTCAAATCTATCTTGGAAAAGATCTTAGCTCTCTTGAGTTAATAAAAAAAATCCTCAATCCTAGGGAGTGGATACTTGTTCTTGATAGTCACTGCATTGAACTTCTTGTAGTCAATGCATAGTCTCAATGATCCATCCTTCTTCTTCACAAAGAGCACTGGAGCTCCCCATGGTGAAACACTTGGCCTTATGAACCTTTTTTAAGAAGTTCATCAAGTTGTTTCTTGAGCTCATTCATCTTTGTGATAGGCATTCTGTAAGGAGGTATGGATTTGGACTAGCTTCTTATTATCACCTCAACAAATGGGAAAATTACAATATAAAGGCATAATGGTTATAAACCACTATACAGCATAATTTTCACCATAGTGAATGAAATGTGAGGGGTAAAGTGAATAATCTATACCTCCTTAAAAGATTACAATGGTTACTTGGTACTAAAGGAAGCTTTAGAGGATTACTTGTTTTACAAGTAATCTATGGGTCTTATTGCAAGATTTCAAGACTTGGTTACTCAATTTTACAACTTTAAAAAAGAGGTTTTAAATGGATTTGAATGGTTTGGAAGCAATTTTTTAAGGCTAAATTGCATAAAGGAAACAAAGGCTATTATTCAAGAACTTAGGACAACTAGGTTTACAATTGTTCATAAAAATAACTTAAGGATGGGAGTATCATTAACAGGGTCAAAGGTGGCCATTTTTAGCACTATCTCAGCCTTTTATTTCCAGGCTCTAAGGTCAAAAAGGTGGGCTAAAGATTAGCCAAAAATTCTTTGCCTAAGGCATACTTATAGGGACCTAAGTGATGGTTAAGATTAAACTAATTAAACCAAGGATAATATCTTGATTTCTTGCATTTCTTTGATCATTTTTTTCCCTTACCAGACAGAGTTCCTTCCTTAGCCCCTTCATAAGCTTCCATAGCCACCATAGCTCAATCTCCCAAGAAATCACAAAGGAAGGCAATCAAATGCAACAAGAAAGAGAAAAACCATAGTTTTCGGGTTTATTATGTATCTCTTGAAGATTTCAGACTTCAAAGCTTAGGTAAGGGTTTTATCTTTCTATTTCATGGTTTTTTTACTATCCTAAGATGATGATCAAGCATCCATGAAGCTAATAACATGTTTGGAAGAAAGAAAAAAGCTCAAGGAACTAAGTATGGATTAAGGGGGAGTGCATGAACAAGGTCTCAGCCTTACTATTTTCATGCACTAAGATAGCAGTGTTTACAGAGGTTTCTAGAGCTCAAGTTAGTACTAAATAAGACAAATTAACCTTATAAGCATAAGCATTAGCTTGAGGAAGGCTACCATAGTGATTACATATTGTTTATTTGATTGTTTATGGACTAACCCTAATGATGTACTATTGCCAGCATTGCATTTGATTCCGTTCTGTTTGTTTGTGCATTTGTATGGCCATATTTTTGTATATGTGCTTTATTTTTGTGATTTCATGTCTTTTCATTTTAGGTATGCTGTTGGGAATTCAAGTTTCTAATGATGAGCCCTTAATAAGTTTCTTCAAAGAGACTTACCCCCTTTCTGTCTATTTCAGGAACACCTAAAAGAGAGAATTCAAACTAATAGCTGTCATTTGAATTTCTCTGTCAAATTTTATGTATATTAACTTCAATATGTTTCCTTGTAAAGTAGATAGTTTCATGATTTTTTGGAGCACATTAGCTATTTTTAGTGATTGTACTTTATGCGTTACGTAATAGCTAGTCCCTTCAAGTTTCCAGAGTGCTTAGTGCTTTTAAAGTTCTCCAAGAAGCTTAGTGTACATATTAACTAAGTTATTGTCATGTATGTGGTGCATAAATGCATATAAATGATTTGGGTATGTTGTATGTGTAATGTGAGAATGATATATGGATCAATGGAGTGTAGTTTGAAGTGTGTATACATTGCTGCCCATATGGTGTTTATGGGCTGTTTTGATGGAATTTTTATGAATGATGGTTAAAAGGTTTATAAATTCATAGGAATGGTTTTCCTAGGTGTATAAGGCATGTATGGACACTACCAAGTGGGTTTTTCACCTAGAAATGGAGTGTATGAATATTATGATATTTTGTATTGGCATAAATGGTCAATAGTGGCTAAAATTTGGTACCTTGTACCCCAACTGCCATAAATTTCTGTACATAAAGAATTTGGCTATGAAATTTTGGCCATACCTAGAAAAATTTAATATGAATAACTTGGATTTTGAATCACTAGATTTGGTGCCCCATAGCCAGAATTATGGCTTGTCAAAATTGGCTAATTTTGCTGAGCACTGTTCATATGGTCATTTCTATCCGGTTAAGTATAAAATCCATAATTGTAAACTTAGATGGATTTAATGTCTCAAACCTATTTACCTATGAAGTTTTAAAGGTATTAAAGGGTTTAAAACCTCTAGGGTATAGGAGAACATGGGTAGAATTTTGAGTTGGACATTGTGTGAAAGTTTAGACACATAAAATACAAACCAATAGCATCATGTATGCATATGTTTGTGCATGCACTTGGGGATTTTACTCAAATTCCATATTGGCTAAGAATGAAAAATTTCACTATCATCATTACTTCTAGATGAAATTGTTTGTGAATATGTGTGTAATGGTTGGACCAATATACACATCTTTGCATAATGACCAAGGGGGCCACTTGGGTAAATATAGTGCACATGTGCTGCTTGGCCTATAGGACATTGACTGCCTGGGGTTTAAGCTCACGAAAATTGATCACTGTATTTAAATATTTAGAGTGGTAACAAAAGCTTTGATTGCCTACACATGCATACCCCCAACCCTACAAGTTGTAATGCCTAAGTGATGAATGCGAAGTGAAGGTCTAAAGGCAAGTACTTATTATTTCTAAAATTGGTGCCTAGAAGATGAAGTGTTATGTGATGTTGTGCCCATGCAAGCTTGTCATATTTTGCTTAGAAGACCATGGCAATTTAATAGGAAAGCCACTCATGATGGATTCAAGAATGTTTACTTGTGTGCATAAGAACAAACCAGTCACATAACTATCCCTTTCACTACAACAAGCCCTTGAAGACAAATGAAAACTTCAATGCATGGATGAGAGAAAAGTAAGTTGAAAAGTGAGCTGAAGGCCTAAGTGGCAAGAAACAAGTAAGGAAAGCTAAGAGAACAATCAAGAGACAAGATGAGGAGAGAGAACTTAAAAAGGAAGAAAGAGTTGAGAGTTCATGAGGTAAGACCCATGAGGGCAACCTGAAAGAAGAAAAAAATGTTATTTGGCGAAGATGAGAGACGTGAGGTAAGCCCATCAAGCACAAAGGCTAGTGCTTTGTTTAGTTTACAAGGATTCTTACCTTGTTTTAAGCAAACTAACCTATCTTCCAATCTTGTAGGAATTTGATGATATGTTTCCTAAAAAACCAAGTGGATTGCCTTCTATCTGAGGCATTGAGCATCAAATAGACTTAATAGTAGGAGCCCCTATACCAAACAAGTCAGCTTATAAGACTAGTCCTAAGGAAACCAATGAGATACAAAGGTAGGTAGAAGACTTGTTAGCTAAAGGCTATGTGAGGGAAAGCATGAGCCTGTGTATAGTGCCAATATTTTTGGTGAGTGATTTGCTTATATTTACACATGATTTCTAAATGCTTTTCCTTGATAATGTTCTTAACCTAGCTAAATATGCACCTTGAGTTACAGGAGCGCTTGAGACTTAATAGACTCTAGAAATAGGATGTTGGACAGTTGCTGCATAACACAATAAGTGCCATCACTAAAAACACCAAATGTGCTCCTAAAATCACCAAACTTTCCAGATACATGAAAGTTAAAATACCTGAAATTTCAAATCAAAACTCAAATGAAAAAGGCTAGCTTGAATGTTATCTTTCTACTGGACCTGAAATAGGAGAATTGAGGGGAGTAAGTTTCACAATGAAACTTAGTAAAGGAAATACTTGATTTCTTAATAAAATGTGACCCTCATTAAAACCTGCATCCAAATATACTAAAACACAAAACCACAATGCATATATACAAGATATATCAACCAATGCAACAGCCATTCACAACCAACAAACACATGAAATGTGGCAGCAACATAAACCATAGGTTAGTCCATAAAACATACAGTAGACTTAAGTAAATCACATTGGCAACCCTCCTCAAGCTAATGCTTGGTCTTAAGAGGATTTTAACACTATTTAGTACTAACTTTGAGCTCTAGAAAGCCTTACTTCACTGGCATCATTGTGCACTTCACACTAGGTCACAGAACCTTCAATAAGTGCACTCCCCTCACTAAAATTGGTTCATCAAGCTCATGGCTTTCTTCCAAGCTTAGCCCTATCTTCATGGATGCTTGAAAATATATTAAACAATCCATGAGAGCAAGAGAACCTACACCAAAATAAGTAGGCTGAATTTCAATCTTGATCCTTGAAGTGTTCAAGCAATAGCTCTAGTTTGTTTCCAATTGCTTCCTTTTGCCTTCAATTTCAATCTTGGAGGTATGGTGGCTATGGTGGAGTTATGGAAGAAGTATGGAGGAGGGTGGTGGCTAGTTGGGTCGAATATAAGAGAAGAAAAATTAAGTTTGGCTTCTTAAATTAGCTTTTGGACACTAAACATCCTTATTAGGCTTAATCATGCTTTATGTCATTTTCTTCGCTCATAAGCATGATTTCTTTGTCCTAAACTTATTCATCCACATTTTGCCCAGCTTTTTTACTATTTATCATGCCAGAGCCACCTCCCCCATCGTGGGATAACCCCATAATTCCAACCTTTGACTTAAGTCAAAAGCTTGAACACCTTAAGGTTTACACTAAAACATTTAGATCCTTAATGCCTTTAGTGTTTCCTTTGTCCAAACTTGTCTTCCATGAGCAATTTGGCCATCCAATAGCACTTTCATACCATTCATATCCTTCCCATAACTCTACAAGGCTTTTTCTTGAGAGTTTTGCAATTAAGTACCCCAATTTCCAAAACCTTACAAAAAGGTCCATAGGTTACTTGAAAAATAAGCAATCCTTAAGGCTTTTCTTAGGGGGCCAAGTTACCAACTTAGAACACTTTTAAGGAGGTATTCATTATACCTTTTACCCCTCATACTTCAATCACTATGAAAAGAATTATACAATATAATGGTTTTTGGACTATTTTGCCACAGTTGTAATTCTCCCATTTTGGTGACGTGGTAACAGTGTCTCATGATGTAAAGCTTGATGGAACTCAAGAAACCTTGATGGAACTAAGAGGTCCATGCAAAAACTCTAAGTGAATGTGGGAGTACACTTGAGATGCTCTTACCCTTCTAGGCTATTTTGTATACTCGAGCATGATTGCTCAATTTTCCTGGTTAGTTTGATTTGTTTACATTTTATTTAGTTAATTAGCAAGTTTGTAGGACATAGGAAGCATACCACATGGGTTTAGAGAGAAGGAGTGTGCAAACGGTGTTTTCCAAGCCTAGTTGGACTAGGATTTCTTCTTTTGCTAGGTTTAGGGTTTTTCTTGCCTTTAGATTTTGTAAGGCCAAAAAATCTAGCTTCCTAAGCTATAAATCGGTTATCTATTTTGTGTTTTTACAAGCAGATTAATATGATTTAAGTTGATTAAAGCAATACTTATCTCTCTTGTTCATCCTTAACTTCTTGCTGCACTTGTGCAACAAGTTCTTTTTTTCTAATCAGAATTCTTCTAATTTCTCATCTTTAATTCTACTTTTCACCCTTCTTTCTATTTTTAAATTCTTTTCTTTTCTAGCTCAATAAATTTCTTCTTCTTGGACCAAGTTTGGTGTAGTTATTTTGGGTTAGCTTTACAACAAGTATCTTGTGCATCATGCAAATGCATCATCTAGGCCTGAAAAAGAGTCAAATAACCCAACAATTGAATTAGATCTAAACAACGTTAGCCCCATTAATGGTGTCCATGATGATGTGAGGCATATGTAAGTTTACTCAAAGAGAAGTGTTACTACCCTCATAGTGAAAAGTTCAGCTGAGGGAGGCAAACCGATAAAGTCCAAGTCTAAGACCTTATTTTAAGTTCATTTAGCAAGGTCAAGTAAGTTAGTGAAGGTTTACTAGGTTCTAAGATGTTTATGGCATCAAACAAAGTCTAGGGGCAAAATGGGAATTTTGCATCTTGAAGTCACTGACTAAGGCTCAAGTATGAAAAATGTATTTTAAAACCATAAACCATGCTTAGCACTTAAGAATTTCCCTAAATGTTGGAGTTAAGCAAGGGGTTACTATTTTGGAAAGGGTTTTTGAAAAATATGAAAGACTTTCAGAGGGATTGGACTTTTCCTTATAACTTGTGGAAGGCAAGACTTGGTGGCACTATTCCATCGACTTCTCCTCTCAAACTTAAAACCCTCCTTTCTCCACTTGATTCCACCTCAATTTCTTCACAAATCCTTGTTTTCTTGATGGAAATTAAAGGCTCCAAAGGTGCTTAAGCATTGGGTGGCTTTTTTCAAGTTAATTTTGTGCATTGGAAGCTTTTTGCCATGTTTTCTTGCTTGGGTCTTGGTATGTTCATGAGGTAACTTGCACTTCTTAAAGGTTTTTTGTTCATTTGGCTTTCTGATGCATGGGTTTTGCTTGATTAGTCTTGTTTTAATGCCATGTGCCTTGGTAAAAACCTATTGTAGCCTTTAATTAAGTGGAGAATTACTTGATCTTTGCTTGTAACTTGAAATTGAAGTAAGGAATTTAAGGTTTCTTGTTCAACTGATGCTATTTGAGCATGGTTGCTTGTTGAAAACAAGTAGAGTTGGCAATGGCATTGATTAGGGGGTAGTTGCGTTCATGGTAGACTTATGTTAATTCAATGGCTTGTGTGTGGTTTGTGAGCACAATGGACTCGGTTCCAATGGCCTGTTATTGCCTAGTGAATGTGTTTTGCAGGTTTTGGCCATAGGACAATGTCCCTAGTGTGACCAAGGGGCATAGAGAGCTTGCACACAAGTTAGAGCACTTAGAACCAACACCTAGCTTAGGACAACTAGAGTTGCTTCCATGGCATTCCAAGGATGCAATTTTAGAATCTAAAAAATCATTAAGATTTTTATTCCCATGTAGGGATGCATCCTTGACAACTGAAGGACGTGGCTTTGGGCTCATAGTGGGCTAGAAGTTCCAAAGATGTGTCCCCAGCCCCTAAGGACATAGCTATGGGCTCACAAAGTTAGTAACTTTCTATGTCTTGTCAAAGACATGTCCTTGGCTTATGGGGATCCAGCTTTGAGCTCTACAGACACATCCCTAACCTTTGAGGATGTAGCTTTGGTATTGTTAGCACTGGCACTCTTAAGACCTCCAGTCGAAGATGCAGCTTTGGGTTTTGATGACATGGCTTTGATGCCAATTGTGACTAAGGCCTTTTCTAGGTCAAATAGGAGGCTACAATCAGAGCTATGTCGTACCTTGGGGTGCGGGGTATGGTAGTAAGAACTAGCTTAGTGTATTCAAAGGCCTCACAATGTGCTAAAAATTGCATCAAGTTGTATGGTTTGTGTTAGTTTTTCACGTTGGTCAACTTTTTTACTATAGTGAGTTCTAGGAAATAAGTGAAAGGTTTAGTGACCACTAGTGGCCTAGTTATGTCTTAGGACTTAAGGTGTTAAATTGAAACCTTAGTGCACTATTGTGGGTTCCTTGGAACCTAATGTAGATGAGCTTTATGCAATGTAAAGCTTTATGCAATGTAAAGGAGCTTTATGCAAGTGATTGAACTAACTTGTTGGGCTAGCAAGAAATGCTTGCTAGTAGACAAGGCTTTGCCTTGTAGTTAATGACCAGGTAGAGGAGAAGTTAGAAGGGAGTAAAACATTGTGCACGTAAGTTTAGCCTTATACTAGATAGGCTCACAGTAGATTATATATACATATAGATGTGTTCTCCTTGCCATTTTCTATGTACGTTGAGGACCCTTTACTAAGAATCATATATTTTCACTCCCTTAGTTTTATGTTGTTGGTGTGTTCGTAAGTTTACACAAACTTTTTCCACTACACTAATAAATAATGTGGATGTGTCAAATCTCTTTATACTCATAAATATATGAACTTAGAGGCAAGTGCACCTACCATCAAAGTATACAAGTGGCAAGTACCAAGATGATTTTTCCCAAAGAATAGAGTTTGCCTACCGTACTCAACCTTTCTCTATTACTTAATTGACAATTAAAGAGATTGTTTAACTAACTAATCAAGAATTAACTAAACAAAACTAATACGTTAAAAATAATTAATAACTAACTACTAGCAGCAGAGAACAATTTAGATAACCATCAATAAGAAATCACATACCTAGAAACAAATCCCCCTAGAAATCCCTTGCGGTGCTTTTACCTTGATTTACCAGCAATGTGATTAATTTGGACCGTGAAATACTACCTAACTTGGATTAGCTCCTTATTATTCCCATTACACTCATCCATATTCTTAAGTCATCGATAGGGTGTCTAGGCCTACCACACTTCTTAATAATGCATTACACGTCCTATGACCCATTACTAGGTTTCACACTAGTCCAGAGGTATTATATCGCACCTATTACTCCCGGTTATGATAATATTCCTTTTATCTAATGGTGATCTACAATAAACATACTGAATACTATGTGTCATATGTTTATCATCCCACATTGAACTAATAGGCCAGCTACTATTAATCAAGGTATCAAAGAACATTGGATAGATCACAAGAAAAGCATATTCATACTAAACCAGAAAGTAATCTCAATCATAAAATCATCCTAGGGTTCATCTACTCTAAGCATGAGTAGGAAAATTTAGCTCATAGTGCTATAAAATAAACACAATTGGGTCAAAGAAAAACTAGGAAAAGAAGTCTCCATTTATGAATTTCTTCTCCTCCAAGGAATCCTTGATCCAACATGCATTAAACAGTGTTGATCATCAAAATTGCCTCTAGTAGCCTTCCTCCATGAAAACTCTCTTATTTTTCTCTATGTTTGGCTTCCTCTCTACCCTTCTCGGCCTTCCTAGGCAGCCCTTGGCCATCTCCGAGTAGCCCCTGCTATTCTCCTTGAAACCTTAAAAATAGCTTGAGAATCCCTAATAGCATGTGAACATGGTTTGTATCGTGGGCATGTTTAGGCAAACACGGTCATGAACATGAACATGTTCAAAAACCATGTTTGTCCTCTAGAATGTAAAAATTTTGAAATTTAATGACACGGTTTGGAACATGGGCATGGCAAGGAACATGAGCATGTCTGAAGTAGTGTTTGAGCTGACATGGGTGTGTCGAAAGCTATGTTTGATCCAATTTTTTCTAAAAATTCCAATTCAACTCCAAAACTTTGCAAAAATCCTTCCTAACTCAAGTGAAGTTGAAAAATAACCTGAAAATAAAATATGAAGCAATTAAGCACCAAATCCTAACATAAACACATAAAAAAACAAGCAAATATAAGGAAAAAAGCCTAGAAAACAAAATTAAATATGAGCATATCATGTTTTCCCCCCATGCTTGAATGTTTACTTGCCCTCAAGCAAAAACTCAAGAGAAGAATCTAAAAAAGAAAATTAGAAATGTAGAACCATACTCTTGAGCGAACGATATTAGAGAAAAAGGATTGAAATTTAAGGGTCTTGAAAAATTAACAAGACTACCAAGCTTGCAACACTTTTAAAACAAAATGATTTAATGGAATAATTCATTCTCAAGCTAGCAACCCATATCTTTAGAAACTAAAAGGAAACATCAAATTTTCATGCATTATAAAAAGCACAAACCACCATGGATTTAGGTCAATAGTTGAACTTTTCTTTTCTGTCTGATTTCCTTTTTGAAATGGTTCTCTTCATGTGTTAAAAACTTTCATAGCAAGTGTACACTACAGGAGCTTTGTCTATACCCAAGCTAATTCTTAACATAATCCAAGATGATTTTTTCGTACTCATGCTCTGAACATCTTTTTGAGTTGTGATCAACTCTTGCCCTAGGGAAAGACCTTAACCTGCTTCAACACTAAAAATAGTGGAGTAGCATACATACTATACTTTACTATTCACTATTCAACAACCAACAAGAAATACATCAACCAAAATTTCCATTAACCAACATAGAAACTAGAAACTTAGCATGTTTTGAACAATGTACTAAGCACAAAAACTTGATGAAAAAAAGAGCCTCCAAAGATCATCTTCCATTAGCTTGCTAATGAATCACAAAAACATTTCAAAAACAGATTATGCATAGAAGCGTGGATTTTCAAGAATCACTTAAAAAAAATGCATAGAAGTGTAAAATTTCAAGAATCACTTACTTGGTCTTCAAGTTAAGAACTCAAGACATTAAATTAATAGTCACCCTCTAATAATAAGAGCATGCTCAACTGGATGATAAAAAACAATTAAAAAATCAAAATTTTCAAAAAAAAATAACTAAAAAATATATTCAATAATAAATAAAATAAATAATGGCTAAAGATAATACGCATTCCTCCACACTTAAATTGTACATTTCTCATAATGTACCAACATGGAAAACAAAATAAAAAAAAAGTGATAGAAATTGATACCGCCCCTAAAAAGAAAAATCAGTTGCTTGTCATACAAGTCAACATTCCAAAAGTTCCATAAATAAGGTTGATCGAGCTTTTGATTGAAATTTCAAGGCTTCCATGAAAATAGGAAAGATGATCAATCACAAAATAAGAAAAAGAATTATTAAATATAGAAACTATTGAGAAATATAATGAAATAGAAATAGGATAATCCAATGCTCCAATATCAAAGTCAAACAGAGCAATGAAAATAAACAAAACTAAAGAAATAGAAGTAGTAATATCCATAGTAGAAACATGATAAAAACAAAATGAATGCCCTAGATGTCATGGTATCAAGCATCCCTGAGTTGTGAAGGATCGACAAAAGTTCTTAGAGCAGTCATCATCTATGTCGGTGTAGTGGGATATTCACTAACCTTGTCCTTAGTACTCGGCTCCATTACCATGGGATCCATTCTAATCACTCCAATCTCCCCGGTAACAATAGTAGTCTCCACTACTCTATCCTCAACAACAATACCACTCGGCTCCACTCCCTCCTAAACAGCTCTAGCAGTCAATAATCTGACTGTATTGGCCTTATCTACCTCTTGTATGGCTCACTGAGTATCATCAACCGAATCCTGGCCATCCATAGTCATAGGAATAATGAAGTAGTTTGTCGAGTTATCATCATGCTGGGACGACTAGTGATCATGATTTGATGTACCCACCTTATCAAATCAAGGAAAATATAGGCATATCGTTACCTCCAACTTCAAAGTTCTTACCTCAACAGTAGAAAGGCAGGAGCTTATAGTTAGCATTTTATCAAACATAAACTTGAGGTGATCTAGGATATGCTGCTGCCTCTAAAAGATATCTGATAATGTGGGCAATCTAGCATTAGTAAATACGGAGGCAGCTTGTGCCTCAATAGCATCTCTCTCCTCCTCCCAGTTCTCATCCTGGGTCCTCTATATAAACCTCGCAAACCCATCAAAAATAGTGGTATTCTTCAGCAACCTCATTGACTTGAATGAATCTAGGTTGGCTTGCCTCAACCTCACCACATCTGTAAACAACCTCTCTAGCAAAGAAGATTCAAGGTTTCAAGCTAACCTCATCTCAAATGCTCAAACACAAATAGCCCCTGTCTTCATGTCATGGTTAGTCTCTCTTACCCACCAAGCAAAGGCTACACTTAAGTGACAGCACACTCAGTGGATAATGTAGTAGAGGTAGAATCGGTCACCAAGCCCATGCTTTCCCTTTTGCTAGCAATGGAGTGGGTGACCAAATAATGCACACAACAAACTACGGGCAACCTAGACCTAGATGCCTTGTATAACTTGAACTGGTAGACTGTTGCATCCTCAGTGATCTTCTAACAAAGCTCCTGGGTGTAGAAGCCACAGCACCACCCCAAATTATCCAAGCTCATCCCAAAATCCCTCTCACCCAAATGGAACATCATTGCATCAAGTTGGGTCCAACAAATGTTTTTCATATTAAGCTCGAGTATGCACAAGAACTATAGAGTGAGCTCACTAAATGTAGGCTCTTAAAAATCAAAGAAAGATAACCAACCTTCAAAATCTACCAACGGTCGAACCTCATCCACCATGTCTAGTTGGGCCAGTGTTTCCTAGTTAACAACCTTGTTGCCCTTAAACTTCTTCTTCATCAAGATATCATATTACTTCCACTAAAAATCCTGCTTGAAGTCAAGAAGAGGGTTCAACCTCTTTGCTGGCCTCTTGGTCTGAATTAGGAGCTTCTCTTAGTGCTTCATCATTCTAAAAAAGGTAGAAAATTTTCCCTAGTGCAACAATAATCTCAAATATCAAGCATAATCACGAAAATGTCAAGAATATGAGCTCTCATCAGAAATTAGTAAAATTTCCCTTCATAAAGCAAATCTCTATTCAACTTTAGGCATTAGGGTGGTTATGCTTAACAACTAAAGCTAAATGCATAAAAATCATGGGCTTTCAACACACTTACTGTTCATACATTATGATATGAATATACCACACCAATTTGTTATGTATCGATGATGAGATTCCATTGATACAGAGCCAATTCCAATAGACTTATTGGAGGGTCCCATTAGCGTGCATCCAGTAGGAATGTAATCCACTGTCATACCAAAGGACTACCAATTCCTAGAATCCATGAAGTTCCAATGTAAATAAGATAACTAGGGCATTCTCAATAAATCACAAGTCATTTAAACATCCATTAAAGTTATAAGATCCATAGAATCAACATGTAAAACTAAAATTCCGTCAAACATACAATTCCAATTTTTCTTCTTCCAAACATAACACCAAAAATTACAACTTCTAAAAGCCATGCTATCAACTTAAACCAAACATGAATGGGCTAGCAAAATCAATCAACTAACTCATATAAGACCTACCCATAACCATAAATTAATCCAATCTTTCATAAACTTAAAACAAATTTAGAGAGAAAAGGTTACCTCAATAGAAAGAAAACCAAATATATGGGAATGAAAATCTGAAATTCGGACAAGAAAAAGGGTCATCCAAGGATGGAAAACCTTACCTCGGATGCAAGGAAGCTATGGTTTGAGTTTGGAGTCTTATGGAATAAGTTTGAGTGAATTTTGTGTGAATTGGTGAAAAACCTAGCAATCACAAATATATACTAGCGAAACACAACTTTAAACTCGGGTGTTAAACTACCTGTGTTACTTAAAACTTCCTCAACATACTGTTAAACATAGTATGAAGGAGACCGTGTTCGGGGTATGAACCCTAAAATTTTAAAAACACAAAACTAAAGCACGAGGATAAACATGGGAGTGAATGTGATCGTGTATACGTAACACGCTTTCAAATACGGGCATGAATTTGACAATGTTTGATGACTGGAGCTTAAAAAGTTTAAAATTAGAAGAATAACATGGGTTAACTAACATCGTGTTAGTGAAACACTATATTTTCTATGGTCGTGAAGGAGACCGTGTTTGTTCTTCGAAACTTGAACTTTTTGAGCACAGAAAAGAAACATGTTTTCTATCAAAGGTGTGACTAAAACCATGTTTTGTGATCACATTTAAGAATATGGGCATGTTTGTGTGTGCGTTTAGGTTCTAGAATGTTAAGCTTTTGAAAACACAGGTAAGACCCTGGGCATGATAGAAATCATGTATTGCAAGCATGTTTCATCACACGGTTGTGACACAAACTGTGTTTGGCCACTGTAGCTCAAATAAAAACTCCACATTAAAAATAAATTTAATAAATCAAACATGGCTATGTTTGAAACGATGTTGATGACATGGCCCTAAACATGAGTGCATTTAAGAAGGTATTTTACCCCTTCAATTCACAAAAAATTGCAAACTTACTACAAATTGAACTTAGCCTTTTTCCTCACTTTGAACACAAAATTTTTCTCAAAATTCTCTGGATGCTTGCATCAAGAATTATAGAATATAAGATCATGGCCCAATGAAAATCAAAATAACCTATTATTACTAAAATAAACTAAATGAAAACAAAATTAAATGATGAAAATAAAAATAACCTATTATTACAAAAATAAACTAAATGAAAACAAAGTTAAATGAAAAGATTAATGCTTGCATTGCCTCCCAAGAAACTTGGTTTAAAGTTGTTGCCCTAGCATCTTCCTTGATAACTCAAGGAGGTTATCCCTTCCTCTCCAAAGCTTTCACATCTACATGACCATCAGTTTTACAATGGAAGGCTGTGTTGTAGATTCCTCTTGGATTTAGCTGAAGGTTGCCAGTAAAGCAACTTGCAGTTTTTCAAAAAGTGACTTAACAAGTTGACCCAAATGCATCTTGAAATTTTCTGTACTCAGTCTCATGTTCCTCAACTCTGACTCAGTTTCAGTCATGCACTAATTCTCTTAAAAGAAAAGAACAAGAAGTTTGCAAACCAAAAATAACCTAAAAATTTAAAGAAAAATATTACAATAAAATAAATGGCTAGATTAATAAAGATCAATCTTCCAAGTAGCAATCTCAACAAATGTTCCTTGACAACGACACCAAAAACATCGTATGTTCTTTAGTTGACACAAACATTTTCGATTACACTAACAAATAACATGGATATGTCAAATTTCTCTATACTTATAAATATTTGAACTCACATGCAATCATATCTATCATTAAAGTATAGTAGTGGCAAGTACAAAGATCAATTTTCCCAAATAACGGAGCTTCTTTACTATACTCAACCTTTCTCTATTATCTTACCAACAATTAAGGAGTTTGTTTCACTTATTAACTAAGAATAAACTACACTAAACTAATGTTGTAGTAAAAATAATTAACAACTAACTACTGGCAGCATAGGACAATTTAGATGACAAACAATAAGAAATATCACACTTAGATACAAATTTCCCTATAAATCCCTTGTGTTGCCTTTACCTTGGTTTAATAGGATTGTGATTAACTTGGACCATGGAATACCGCCTAACTTGGATTAGCTCCCTATTATTCTTAATACACTAATCCCTATTCTTAAGTCACTAATAGGATATCTAGGCCAACCATGCTCTCTCAGAATGCATTACTAGTCCTAAAAGGTACTACTAGGTTTCACCCTAGTCTAGCGGTATTATATCGCACCCATTACTCCAGTTGCGATAATATCCCTTCTATCCAACAGTGATCCACAACAAATAGACTGCATACAACTTGTCATATGTTTGTCATCCCACATTGACTTAATAGGCTGGCTACTTTTAATGAACACATCAAAGAACAAAAGATAGATCTCTAGAAAAGCAAAATCATACTAAAGTATAAAGTAATCACAATCATAAAATCATCCTCTAGTTCATCTACTATAACTATGAGTAGGAAAATTTAGCTCATAGTGCTGTAAAATGAACACAAAAAATCAAAGAAAAACTAGGAAAAGAAACCTCCATCTTTGAATTGTTTCTCCTCTAAGGAATCCTTGATCTGGCT
The DNA here is from genome assembly GCA_005392925.1 of Aquilaria sinensis. Taxonomy (NCBI): domain Eukaryota; kingdom Viridiplantae; phylum Streptophyta; class Magnoliopsida; order Malvales; family Thymelaeaceae; genus Aquilaria; species Aquilaria sinensis. The sequence goes on along the minus strand of SMDT01001473.1, from coordinate 851,543 downwards.
TGCATTAAATAGTGTTGATCATCAAAACTACCTCCAGCAAAATTGCTCCAAGAAAATTCTCTTATGTTTCTCTATTTCTTGCCTTATCTTTGCCCTTTTTGTGCTTCCCAGGTAGCCCTTGGTTGTATCTAGGCGCCCCTTGTTGTTTTTCTTGAAAACCTTAAAAATAGCTTGAGAAACCCTAATAGCATGTGAACACGGTTTGTGTCATGGGTGTGTTTGGGCAAACACAGTTAAGAACACAAGCACGTTCAAGACTTTGTTTGACTCCTAGAATGTAAAAATCATGAAATTTTAATGACACAGTTTGGAACTTAGGCATGACAAGAACACGAGCATGTCTAAAGCCATATTTGAGCTGACATGGGCATGTCCAAAGCAATGTTTGATCCAATTTTTACCAAAACTTATAATTTAACTCCAAAAGTTTGTAGAAATCCTAACTCAAATCAAGTTGAAATATTACCTAACAATAAAATATAAAATAATTAAGCACCAAATCCTAACATAAACACATTAAAAGACAAGCAAATATAAGAGAAAAATTCCTAGAAAATATAACTAAATATGAGCATATCAGTTGTGCAGATACTGTCCATTGTTGAGCCCCAGCAACCACTAAGGGTTCTTAAGGTAGTCTTTTGTTATAGGTATATTGTCTTTTCAATCCTTGATAGTTTAGTATTATTGATTACTTGTTGGATAAGCTATCTTACTAACTATGGTCATCTTAATCGCAAAGGCTAGTAAGGCGCATGGTGGACTTTTGAGGCTTGCCATCAGGACTTGCATCTAACACAGGAGTTAGATATCTAGATCTTAGTAGCATTAGCCTTATGTATATGATGTACACTAGTAGCCTCCGATGTGTATGGATAAAGTGATGAGCTCTAGGGTTGCCTTTGGGTGTTAGGAATAACTTTCTTTTGTTGGGTACCCACACACAATTAATTATTTGTATTATTATGATTAACATGACCCCCTTGCGGGCCTACCTAAGAAGCCTATGGGAACTTATCACACACTAGTTGCAATTGGCTAATTGATTACATGCACATTAGTTAAAACCTTTATGTCTAATTAAGTAATGCTTTGACTTTAAGTAACAAAACAAGTTATAAAACATAAGCATAAATCATAAAACATTGCCTAGGTTTTCATATAAAATCAAAGTTTCAAAGCAGTCAAAGCTTGCAAAATAACTATGGAATTAATTACACATAGTCAACCTTGTGCAAGCATTCATACAAAAGTAGATTATGCTTGCACCAAAGAGAAACTCTAGAAAACACTACACAACATGAACATTCGATGAAACTAGTGTAATAAAACTATATACTAAACCATAAAACTAAGATCCACAACTAAGCTCCCACCTTAGAGCAAGCTCCCGATGGCAAGCTTTATAAGCCCTCCCTTGTGCTTCATTAACCTCTGTTAGCCAAATAAACAACCGTAGTTAGTACCATAATGTAACCAATAAGCAAACCATAAACTAGAATCATAAAGATTCAAATAAACCATATACCTACTTGTGAGCTTAGCCCAATAACCTTTAATGGTTGCTGGCTCAACGACACCCAAAAACTGCACAACAAAGACTAAGGGGGTGAGAATCAATGATTCTCGATAAAAAATCCTTCAACCTGCAAGAAAAATACTGAGCACACACATAAATATAATATATGAAGTCTACTGCACGCGCTTACAGTCTAAGGGCTAACATATGTGCATATATTTGAGTCCTTTGGGACTCCTCCTCTCCTAGTCCTTGCACAAACGTCATCTCATGCCTAGCAAGTTTTGGCCACTAATTCACTCCTAGAAAGCTTGGCTTGCTAATGTTCTAGTGAGCTGAGCTCACTAAATAACCTTCTTTTAAATGATGTGCAGGTGAACATGATGGATGAACCTTGCTTAAGTTCCAAGGAACTCACTAGGTGTACTAAGCCATCACATAGTGCCTCAAGTCCTTAAACTTACCTAGGTTACTTTGTACTAAGCTTCCACCTTAAATCCTTACTAAGAGTTTTAATGGACTTTCACTTATGCCTCAAGTAACCTTCCCTAGGCGCATACCTATCCACCATTACTTGGTTCACCCTAGTGGAGTAGCAAAGGCCATGGTTGGACTCATTTACTAGGTTCTTTAGAACCCACCTAGGTGCACTAAGGTTCCCACATACAAGCCTCAAATCTGAAAGCCCACTAGGCTTCCAATGGTACTAAACCTTGCACCCAACTAATGGTCCTCTATTAAGGCCAAATATGCCTTCAATTTGAACTAAAATACATCTAAAATTGGGAAAATCTAGGCTTCTTGAAGGTATGGAAATGATATCTCTTTCTCTTAGCTTCACGTGGAATCTTGAATCGCCTCAATTGAACACCTAAGCCAAAAGTTATGGTGAAAATACTACAGTATATCAATGCTATCGAGTGTTGGCACCTAGGCACTAGAGGCCACTTTTCTTCAGGTTCCAAATGTGGTCCTAGACATTATAGCACCACCTAGCAAATATGTGCATCCACCAACTAACACCATTCATAAAACTACTCAAATTATACCACAAGCAAGCTATGAATGGGATCAAATATGCATGAATCATAAATCCCTTACCTCAATTACCCTTGAATTAGCTTAATAATTCAACCACAAACTAAGAACTTCAAGTCCAAAGGCTGCAATAAGGTTTCCTAGGTTCCAAGACAAATAAAAGGTATATGGCATGAAATTAACACTAACCCAACAAAACCCAAGCTTAATTGAGCTTAAGAAACATGAAATCATTAAGAACAAAAGCTTACCTTTTGCCCAAAACCTTACCTAAGCTAAAAAAACATTTTCAAGAGCTCTAATACCTTGAAAAACAAGCAAAACAACATCTCTTTGACTTGGGCAACACAAAAGCCTTCTAATTTCATGAAGAAATCTTGGTTTTGAAGAGGATTTAATAAGAGATTGAGAGGAAGGATAGGAGCTATGGATTTTGGGCTAGAAATGGGATGAGTAGTGGTAAAAATTCATCCCCCAAATGTCTTTTAAACATAAAACCTCCCCCTCCCCCATAATTTTTTAAAGTTGCAAAAATACCCCTTCCCTAAATAGTAATAAGGGTTTTAAACCATAAGCAAAAACATAATTAAATTGAATTTTGGGCTTTAAAAAAAATGAGATTTTTACTCCCAAGACTTGTCACAACCCTCTAAGATGTAAAATGATCATTTTGCCCTCGGGGAAACCTAGTGCAATAAAGCACTTGAAACCAACTAAACCTTTAATAACTTACTTGACCTTGCCAATTCACCTCTAATTAAGGTATTTAAGCTATGAATTTATGAATTTACCTAGCTGACCAAGCATTCTGCTAGGAGGGCTATAACAATGATGACACTATAATGGCTTTGTATGCTTTGAAAATTTGGACCTCGGGTTTATGAAAAATACCTAGGTTATGTAAATGTTTTAATGGTTTCCACTTGCCTAGGTCAAAGCAATACTTGCATGCATATTTTCATTCTAGGTTCATAACTAATTGCTTGAAGTTTTTAACAAGGACACAAATGATTAATTAGCCAATCACAACTAGTGTAAAACTCATTCTCATAGTCTACTTGGGCTAACTATGAAGGGCCATGTTAGTCGGTATTAGAACTTGGGCCATTAACATTGGAGGCTAGGAGCTGAGATCTAGTTTATACTCCATATGCTTGGATACTTAGTACTAACAAACATCTATGGAATGTTGTCTAGCTTTGGTTATAGGTTGCTATGGTTAACACTAGGTCAAGTACTACATGGGGAGCTAGGGACTTAGGTGAAGGTTCTGGTGATCCAACTATGGCAAGGTTTGATGAGATAGCTAATGTGCTGCAGGGCATAAATCTGACTATGGTGCAAGTAGCACAAGGCATGACCATCATCTTGAAGGAGATATTTGAAGACTATGAAAATGGAAGAGCCATTTTAGAGGGGGATGACCAAGGGGGTGAACTACCCTGAGGTTAAGAGAGGTATGCCGACCCATAGCAATTGCCTAGGGCCCATGAGAGGCCCATGAAAGGCAAGAACTTGCTCATGAGTATGATAATGAATAAGAGGACCTAAAGGCCCCAAGGTCGGGAGAGACACCACACCAAATCAAGCTACTTAAGAAGTTCAAGATGGTTGACCCACCACATTTTAATGGGTAAGGTGACCCCAACAAATTAGAGGATTAGTTGAATGGGATGAATCGACTCTTCGGTTGTGGATGCTATCAGAACAAAGGATGATCTTAGTGCATTTGTTTTTTAGAAAGAGTGCTAGCTTATGGTGGGATGTCCTCAAGATGTTGAAGGAAAGCAATGGGAATTAAATGGAGCATAAGATGAAAGTGCCTATGTGGTCAGACTTTGAGAAGAAATTTTGATAAGAGTATAGTAGTGAGGTAGCACAAGACCAAAGGAAGATTCAATTTAACAATCTTACTCAAGTTGAGATATCCATTTTGAGAGCATCAACAGCACTACAATTCACTTAGTCGGTATACTGCATATATGGCTGGAAATGATGAGCTCAAGGCCAAAAAATTCTTCGAAGACCTTAAGCCCATGCTCTAGAGATATATGGCGATGATGGACACTTGGAGCTACAGCCAAGTTGTTCAAAAGGCATTGGCTCTAAAGGTGGAGTTGGAGGATTCGAGAGCTCCAAGCAATAAGGTGGAGCATGGACCTTGCAACTTAGGAAAAAGTGCTAGTAAGCATCTTTTGATGGGTAAGCCAATTGAGAATCACGGGCCAACCAAGAAAAGAGGGGCTTTTGCTTTAGGTTTAGGAAGTTCCATGGCTCTAAGCCATGTACTCTTGAGGTTGAATAATTGCAATAATTGTGGACAGAGTGGTCATTAGACGAATGAATCCTGCATGCTTGACTCATGCTTGGTCCACCTTAAAGCCCTCCACCTGCACTTTTTTTCATAAGAAATCAACATGTTGCCACTGAAATAGTAGTTCAACCAAGGGTCTACGCCATGGCCAGTTAAGTGACTAGGGAGCTAGTCACCATTCAAGGTAACTTTACATTTTAGAATAGTAACATTAAGATATTGTTTAATATTGGTGCTACTTTTTCTATGATATCGTATACTTTGGTAGATCAAGTAAATTTATAATGTGAATTTTGAAATGAGATCTAACTCATTAGAACTATAGGAAAAGGTTTTATTGTAACCAATGTAATGGTTACTAGATGTCCATTATAGGTAAGTAGCCATGATTTTGCTTGTGAGTTATAAGTTATGGACTTGATCTCTTATGACCTAGTGTTAGGAATGGATTGGCTAAGTATAAGGCATAAATTGACTATGCTAGTCACTCAATCAATGTTACTAATGCTCTTGGACCTAGAGTGACTTACATAGCAGGGGTTCCCAGTTGATTTGCTCAGGTTACCATCCAAGTAGGACACATAGTCTTCCATTCACTTTTTACTTTGAATGGAACGAATTTGATTACCCCCTTACTAAATGCTAGCTCCTAAAATGGATGAGCTGAAAAAGCAGTTAGAAGAATTGCTAGAGAAAGGCTTTACAAAGCCTAGTATTTCACCATAAAGAGCTTCGGTATTATTTGTAAGGAATAAGGATAAAACTTTCAAATTGTTCATTGATATAGAATGTTGAATGTAGTAAAAGTCAAGAATAAGTATATACATCCTATAATAGAGGATCTGTTTGACAAACTGAGGGGAGTTAAAGAGGAGTGTATCCTAATGACCGCCTTTAGTAAAAAATACAAGTAGTACAAGCATACAGTTATGCCGTTCAATGTGACAAATGCCCCAACATGTTCATAGAAGCCATGAATATGATCTTTAAACTGTTCTTGGATTGGTTTGTTGAAGTTTTTATCAATGATATCTTATTAAGGTCGTAGTTTACCCAAGAGCATAAGGAACACCTTAGGACAATTTTGGAACTACTAAAGGACAACTAGTAGTTTGCTAAGTTGTCTAAGTATGAGTTTTGGTCTGAAAGGATATAGTTTCTTCAGTGAATCATAACTGCTTAAGGTTTGTTAGTTGACCCTGATAAGGTTCAGGTGGTGGTTGGGTAAACGAGGGTGACTATGATCATAGAAATCAGAGCTTCTCATCCTTGACAAGCTACTATAAAAGGTTCATAAAGAAATTCTCTATGATAGTAGCATTGTTGACGGCTTTAACCAAGAAAGCTCAAAAGTTCATGTGGACACTAAAGTGTAAGGAGGCTTACTAGGTGCAGAAGAAAAGGTTGACATATGCACCTACACTCATCTTGCCAGACCTAAACAAGGCCTTAACGGTGTACATGGGTGCATCAAGTTTTGGTTTAAGATGTGTCTTAATGCAAAAGAACCAAATGATTGCCTATGGCTCAAGGCAATTAAGGCCTAATAAGTTAAACTACCCAATTAATGATCTTGAGCTAGTGGTAATAGTTTTGCACTTAAGGTTTGGAGGCACTGCCTAATAGGGAGGTCATTTAAAATTTTCACTAACCATAAGAGTTTGAAATACTTGTCCATTTAAAAGGGGTTAAACATAAAGCAACATTAGTGGATTGAGTACATAAAGCACTATGATTACTCAATTAAGTAGTGTACTAGAGAAAAAAAATGTGGTAGCAGATGCCCTGAATTAGAAGTACACGAGAGTGTTCCTATCTAAGGATTGGGCTATGAGTTATTCAGGTTGAACATAAAGGGATTGTTTCTCAGTTTTGCATGAGTTTTGGCAAGACCGAGAGAAGTCCTTAGTCTGTACTCTAAAGATTCTGGTGAGGGTTTACGAGGCCCAAAGTGAGGATTCATTATTGAAAAATATTTCAGATGAGAAGACCTTTAGTACCATAAGGAAGAAATTTTAGTAGAAGGAGGGAATACTATACCATAGAGATTGACTCTATCTACCGAATGTTATAGAAGGCACATAGTAGTAGGCTAAGCATTCATCTCAATTTTAGTAAGATGTAACAGGATTTGAAGAAACATTTTTTGTGGTTAGGACTTAAGAAGGATGTGGCCGGGCATGTAGCTAAATGTTTGACATCCCAAATGGTTAAGGTAAAACATCATAAATAGGTGGGTAGGCACACTTCAAAGTTTACCTGATGGAGGACTATCTATCTCAAAGGCCTCCAAGACGTAAAAAACACATTGAAGATAGGCACAAGACCTCTCATGAGGAAAAAGGCCAAAGAAACACAATAGGCACTCCAAGTGCTTATCTTGGTACACTTGGAAGCCGACATGGAGCCCTCCTACACTATTTCAACATCTAGTTGAGCCCTTTGTGGCTAGCTAGAAAAACATTGAAAACCTCATTAAACATAGAAGGCATAAGCCAAAACCCTAAGTGACACTTAATGTGCACCTGAGAGCCTTCGAGGAGCCCTTTTAGGCTTTCTTGTATTCCTGAGCATTTTTGTTCAATTTTCCTACTTACTTAATTTTTTCCAAATAGTATTTAGCTAAATAATAGGTTTGGAACTTGTGGGACACATGCCACATGGATTTTGTGCGGAGTGTTCAAGCCATGTTTTTAAAGCCTAGTTTGAATAGGATTGCTTCTTTTTCTAGGTTTAGGATTTTTATTTCATTCAAGGTATTTAAGGATGAAAACCCTAGCTTCATAACTATAAATAAGACCTATGTTTTTTATTTTCAAAAGTAGATTAATAAAATTTAGGTTGCTTTGAGCAACACTTATCTCTCTTGTTCTTTCTTAATTTATTGGTGCACTTGTCCAACAATTTCTTTTCCAATCAAAATTCTTGTTTTCAAAGTCTTGATTCCGTCATCTTATTTTGCAACAAAAGATGTTTTGAAGTTTTCAAAAACCAAGTCTAGTAAGAAAATTAATAAATATCAATCAAACAAAGGCTAGAAAAGAGTTTGAAAAAAGGAAAAGCTTCAATTTTCATCAAAACTCTTGTTACCTAAAACTCTAATCTCAAGAACCATAATTTTCTCTCTCTTATTCTTTCAATATTTCATTATAAAAGCATTATATTTTTTTCCTTGTCCTTTCTTCTGAAAGTGTTTTCTAATTTATATTCTTTCTTTCAAAAAGGATTTTGAATAATTTTGAAGGATTTAAAGTACTTGTGTGCTTTAAGTGAGTTGATTTAGAAATTAGGGGTTTTGATTATTTAAGCAATTTTCCACTAACAAATTTGAAAGAAAAATAGTGTTTGTAAGGATCTTTGATTTTAAATACAACGTGTAAGAAAGTTGGCTGAGACATAAAGGAAGAAATGGAGGCTTCCACTGCAAAATCCATGCTTGACCTAAGTTTAAAACTCAAAGCCATTATGAAAAGGATGAAGAGATTGAAGGAGTAAAACCAAAGGATGGAGCAAGGTGGTTCCAATGCACCCCAAAAAGGCATCCTAGGCTGCCTACCTAAGGTGCCTTTGAGGAGGGATCCATCTACAAGCCATGAAGTCGCTAGCTACGAAGATGATGACCTTCAAAGCTTGCCAGCACCACCACCATCTAGGAGACCTTTTAGGGGGAAACCAAAGAAGGACCCAAACCTTAGTACAATCAACCTAAAAATTCCACCATTCAAGGGGAGGAGTGACCCAAATGCATTTTATGAATGAGTGGCCAAAGTAGAGATAATCTTTGAGTGCTATACCTACCTTGAGGACAAGAAGGTAAAGATTGCCACTTTGTAGTTTATTAACAATGCTCTTGCTTATTTGACTAATGATGTAAACTCTAGAAAAAGAAATCAAGAGAAGCTAGTGTGAACATGGCAAGAATTGAAGACCATAATGAGGAAGAGGTTTGTGCCTAGCTACTTTCAAAGGGAGTTACATTAAAAGCTCTAAAGGCTAACTGAAGTCACAAACACTGTGGAACACTATTTTAAGGAGTTGGAGGTGCCCTTGAAGAGAGCCAACATTAAGGAGGATTAGAAAGCCACTATGGACAGATTCTTACAAGGTCCAAACCCTAACATTGCCACCTTAGTGGAGTTACACCCTTGTGTGGAGCTTGATGATGTGGTGCATGTAGCCATTCGGATAAAAAGGCAACTCAAAAGAAGTGGGCAGCAAGGTTTTCCACAAAACCAAACCCTAATCCAAAGCCAACTTGTGGCAATGATGGGGGGAAAGAGGAGCCAAGGAAGAGGGACTTCGAAGCCAAACTCGAGGAACATTTGAAGAGCCAATCTCAAAGTCCTTAAGAAGGTAATCTTGATTCTATGTTTGGGGCTAGAAATCATGTAAAAATTTGATTTAAGCCAACTTGTGGCAATGATGGGAGAAAGGAGGAGCAAAGGAAGGGGGACTTCAAAGCCAAACTTGAGGAACCTTTCAAGAGCCAATCTCAAAGCCCTTAAGAAAGTAATCTTGATTCTATGTTTAAGGCTAAAAATCATGTAAAAACTTGTTTTAAGTGCCAAGGTAGGGGGCATCAAGCAAGATATTGTGTTGATCAAATAAATATAGTGCTCAATGATTTGGAGAAATGGGAGAGAGAGAAGAGCATGAAGAGCCTATTATGATGGAAGAACTGAAGATAAACTTTGTGGAAGAAGTAGTCACATTAGTAGCAAGAAGGGCCTTGAATGTTCACATCAAGGATGGCCACAATAAGAGGGAAAACATCTTCCACTCTAGATGTCACATTGGAGAAAAGGAATATACAATGATTATAGATAGAGGAAGCTGTACTAAGGTTGGTAGTATGACTTTGGTTGAGAAATTGTAACTGGATACCACAAGACACCTAAAGCCTTACAAGCTTCAATGGCGTAACAATGAAGATGAGGTAAAGGTAACAAAGCAAGCCACATTCTTTTAGGAAGACCATGGGAATATGATAGAAAGTCACACATGATGGTTTCAAGAATACATTCTCCTTCCAATTCAAAGACAAGACTATCACATTGGCATCACTTTCACCACAACAAGTCATGTTAGATCAAAAGAACATTCACAGTGAGGCTGAGAAAAAAATCAAAGAGAGGAAAGAGAGAGATGGGGGCCTGAGTGAAAAAGGAAAAGTTAAGAGATTAAAATAGAGATGTGAGGTGAATGACCTTGAGGGATGAAGAGTGTTGAGAGCTCCCAAGGTAAAAGTTAAGAGAATAAAAGAGAGCTTGATAACAAAAATAAATGATGTAAAGAAAACCCTTTAATCACAAAAAGCCAGTGCTTCTTTTACTGTACAAAGAAACTTTGTTCTTATCTAGTGACTTAGCCAACACACATCCTAGTGTTATTGTTTTTTGTTGAAGGTCTACGAAGATGTGTTTCCCAATGAGCCTAGAGGACTAGCTCCATTAAAGGGCACTGAACATCAAATAGATCTCATCCTTGGAGCTCCTATTCCAAACAAGCCAGCCTATAAGAGTAACCTTGATGAGATGAAGGAGATTCAATGACAAGTCGAAAACCTACTCCTAAATGTTTATAAGAGAGATAGCTTGACCCTTGTGCTATGTCTGTGATCCTAATGTCTAAAGAACATGGAATTTGGAGGACATGCATAAATTGTAGGCTAGTTAACAAAATCACTGTAAAATGTAGAGTTTGTAAAATGTAGACATCCTATTCCTAGATTAGATGACATGATAGATGAGTTGCATGGATCCACTATATTCTTTAAGGTTGATCATAAAAAAGGTTATCATCAAATTAGGATGAAAGAGTGGAATGAAAGGAAAACTACTTTTAAAACTAAATTTTGGTTATATGAATCATTAATGATGCTATTTGGTCTATCTAATGCTCTTAGCAATTTTATGAGACTCATGAATCATGTTTTAAGGGAGTTCATTGGAAAGTCTGTGGTTTACTTTGACGACATCTTACTGTATAGTAAGAGCCTGCACAAGCATGTTGATCATCTCAGGCATATGTTAGAGACTTTAAGAGCACAAAAGTTGTATGTCAACCTTAAGATGTTTTTTTTTTTGTACTAACTATGTGATCTTCCTTGGTTTTGTTTGTGAGCTCAAAAGGTGTGGAGGTTGGTCAAGCAAAGGTATGCGCCACACAAGAATGGGCAACTCCTAAGCCCATTTCTAAGATGAGATTTTTTGTTGCTTTGCTAGTTTTTATAGGAGGCTTATAAAAAATTGCTCAAGCATTGTTGCACCTTTAAATGAACTAGAAAATAAGAATCTAGGCTTATGCGGTAAAAGGCAAAAGAAGATGCATTTAGGACACTTAAGCACAAGTTAAAAAATGCCCCCTGTCCCAGCTTTGCCTGATTTTTCTATGAACCTTGAAGTTGAATGTGATGCATGAGGACATGGTATTGGAAATTTTTTTATGTAGGAAAGAAGACCCATATCTTACTTTGTAAGAAACTAAGTTAAGCCACCTTGAACTACCCCATCTATAGCAAGGAGCTATATGCTTTAGTGAGAGCTCTTGAAACTTAGAAACATTACTTACGGCCCATGGAATTCATCATCCACATTGACCACCAATCTTTGTATAACTAGAAAGGCTAAGGAATGTTAAATAGAAGGCATGCAACTTGGATAGAACTCATAAAAAAATTTTCATACCACATTAAGTACAAACAAAGCTAAAGAAAAAATTGTTGCCGATGCATTGTTAAAGAGGTATGTTCTTCTTACTTCTTTAAATGCTAAGGTTTTAGGTTTTGAATACTTGAAAGACTTATATGAGAATGTTTCTAACTTTGGTGAGCTATATGCCAAGTGTGCACATTCAGGTTTTGACAAGCACTATAAGGTTGATGTTTTTTTTAAGTAAGATAAGTTGTGCATACTGAAGCATTCTTTGAGATCTTTGCTAATCCAGAAAACTCATGCATGAGGCCCAATAGGACACTTTGAGATTGAAAAGACCTTAAGTGTGCTCAAAGATAAGTTCTATTAGTCAAGGATGGAAAAACATGTTGAAAGATTTTGTGCATGATGTCTTGACTGTAAAAGGGCTAAGTCAAAACTAAACCCTTAAGGACTCTGTACTCCATTACCTATTCCTACTCACCCTTGAATTGATATTTCTACAGATTTTTTTGTAGGACTTCCTCAAACAAAGAATTGAAAGGAGTCAATCTTTACAAGTGTGGATAGGTTTTCAAAGATCACATAATTTGTTCCATGTCATAAAACAAATGATGCTATGAACTTTACCAATATTTTCTTCAAAGAAGTTGTAAATTTTGTATGGATTTCCAAGAATAATTATGAGTGACTAAGATGTGATGCTCCTTAGTCACTTTTGGAGAGTTTTGTAGAGTAAGTTAGGTACTACACTCATGTTCTCTACAATTTGCCATCAACAAACTAATGGCCAAACTGAGGTATCAAATAAAACTTTGACTACTATCTTAAGAGCCATAATTCAAAGGAATTTGAAAACTTGGGAAGAAGTTTGGCCTTATGTTGAATTTGCTTATAATAGGGCAGGGCATAAAACAACTTGACATTCACCTTTTAAAATTTTTTAAGGTTTTAATCCACTAACCCCTATGGACTTAATGCCTTTATCTTTAAGGCAACTTTCTAGCTTAGATGAAGCTAAAAAGGTTAAGATGGATAAAGCATTGTATTAGAAAGTGAGGTATAAATTGAAAAGAACACTCAATAATATGCAACCCAATCCAACAAAGGAAAGAAGAAAGTGACATTTGAGCCAGGAGATTAGGTTTAGGTTCATATAAGGAAATAGTGGTTTCCTTGCCAAAGAAAGTATAAGCTTCAAACTCAAGGAGATAGAACTTTCAAAGTGTTGGAAAAGATCACTGATAGCGGCTACAAATTGGACTTAAGAGGTCAACACAATGTTAGTGCAACTTTCAACATTTTCTGACCTATCTTTGTTTGATATAGGTGCTGATTTGATGAAAAATCCCTATGAGAAATGGGGAGATGATAGAGGACCATCCAACTTAAAGGCTTACAAGAATAAAATGAGCCATTAAAGATAAGCATATGACCTATCACAAGGAAAAAGGTGAAAGAAACACAAAAGGCACTCCAAGTGGTCATCTCGCCACACTTGGAGCCTGCCCACATCATTTCACAATCTCGCCAAGCCCTTTGTGTCTAAGACCTCAAGAACTTCAAGCCATACCATATAATGAAAATTTAAGCTTAGAAAATTTGGAAATCTCATCAGACATAGAAGGCTCAAGGTTGCACCTAAAACCCTTCTAGGAGCCCTTCTATGCTTTCTAGTATGCCTAAGCATTTTTGTTCAATTTTTTTGCATATATTATTTAGCTAAGTAACATGTTTGGAGCACATGGGACACATGCCATATGGATTTTGTGTGGAGGAGTGTTCAAACCATGTTTTCAAAGCCTAGTTTGACTAAGATGGCTATTTTTTCTCGGTTTAGGATTTTCTTTCATTCAAGCTGTGTAAGGCTAAAAGCCCTAACTTCTCAACTTTAAATAAGGAAAGTGTTTTGTGTTTCTAGAAGTAGATTAATAAAATTAAGGTTGCTTTAACCAATACTCATCTCTCTTGCTCTTTCCCAACTTCTTGGTGCACTGGTGCAAAAAGTTCTTATTTACCAATTAAATTTCTTCTAAATTCCCTTCTATAATTTTTCTTCTTAGCTTTGCTACTTTTTTTAACATCTTTTCTTTTTCATTTAATCAATTTATTCTTCTTGGACTGAGTTAATGGAGTAGACTTTTGGGTATGCTTTAGAACTAACATCCACAAGCAACAAGCAACACATCATTACCTCTATTGGAGAAGTAACGGAGATCCATTATGATGGAATCCTAGTTAGGTTACCAAATACCTGAAGCCAACATGATTCTTTGTGGGTAATGGTCTATAGATTGATCAAAGCCAATGCAGTTTTTACCCATTTAGATCACCTACATCATGAAGAAGTTGGCTCAATTGTACATCAAGGAGGTGGTGAGGTTACATGGCATACTAGATTAGATTACATATGGTGGGGATCCTTAGTTTGTACCAAAATTTTGGAATGCTTTGTAGAATGTGTTAATGAGTAAGGTTAGCCTTATTACTCCCTTCCATCCTCAGACCGATGGCTAGTCTAAAAGGATGATATAGACCTTAAAAGATATGTTACATATATGAGCTATTGATTTTAGGGGTGATGTAGACCAAAACTTACCACTTTTCGAGTTTGTTTATAATAACAACCCCCAAGCTATTATATGATTGGTATCATATGAAGCATTGTATGGTAGGTGATGCATGATGCCATATTGTTGGGCAGCTTTGGATAAGGTATTCATTGGTCCTAACATCAAAGTCGCCACCATTGCTAAGATTAGGTTAATCTAAAAATGGATTGGGGTGGTACGTGACCATTAGACTAAGTACACCAACCTAAGAAGGCAGGAGCTGAGTTTTAATGTGGGGGACAAAGTGCTCCTGAAGGTTTCCTTTATGAAGGGAATGGCCTAGTTCAATTCTAGTAGTAAGCTAGCCTCGAGGTACATTGGCCTCTACAAAATCCTAGAAAAGGTAGGGAAGGTAGCTTATCAGTTGGCATTATCGCCCAACTTGCCCCAAGTGCACAAAGTGTTCCATGTGAGTTTTAAAAGGAAGTGCATGGTTGACCTAGAATAAGAAGTTACCTTATTAGTGATCCTTTTCCAGGAGGACTTGACCTATGAGGAAAGGTTGGTTATTATCCTTGATAGGCAAGTTAAAAACTCCAAACCAAGTGGATTCAAATGGCTAACATTCTTTGGTCAAACCATAATGAAGAGGAGGCCGCTTGAAAGATAGAGTAGGATATGCTAAACAAGGTATCCTAGTAAGTTCCCTTAGCTGCAACAAAATTTAGGGGGCCAAATTTTAAAATAAGGGGAGGATGTTATAGCCCTCCTAGTGGGAAGCTTGGCTAAGGGAGGTAAATTGATAAATTACAAGTATAAGACTTTATTTTAATTTTATTTAGCAAGGTCAAGTAAGTTGGTAAAGGTATACTAGGTTCAAAGAATTTTATGGCATCAAACGGGGTCAAGGGTAAAATGGCAATTTTGCATCTTGAGGTCTCTGACCAAGTTTTGAGTTTTAAAAATGTCTTTTAAAAACATAATTCATGCTTACCACCTAAACATTTCATTAAGTGATGAAGTTAAGCAAGGGGTTACTATTTTGGGAAAGGGCTTTTTGAAAAAAAAAAGTGATAGAATTTGAAGGAGCTTGGACTTTAGCTTATAACTTGTGGAATGGGAGGCTTCATGCCATTATTCCTTCTACTTATCCTCTCAAACCTGAAGCTCTTCTTGCTTTACTTGATTCCACTTCAATTTCCTCAAAAATCCTTGTTTTCTTAATAGGAAATTGAAGGCTTCAAGTGTACTTAAGCATTGGGTGTTTCAAGTGAATTTTGTACATTGGAAGCTCTTTGGCATGTTTTCTTGCTTAGGTCTTAGCATATATGCTAGGTAACTTGCATTTCTTGAAGTTTACTTGCTCATTTGGCCTTTTGATGCTTAGTTTTGGTTGATTGTTCTTATTTTAATGCCATGTGCCTTGGATTTCTTGTAACCTAGGAGAAACCTTGTCGAGCCTTGAATTCAGTGCAGACTTTGATTCTTAGAAAATATTTTAGTCTCCCCAAGCATTTTATCTCTAATTCTCCAACAATGCAGTTCTTCAATGGTTTCTTCTTTTTTTCATCATTCCTAATAACAATTATATCATCCATATAGAATAATTGAGTAGTAACTCCCCCCTGAGGTTTTCTGTTTGATAAACAATGTATAGTCACCTTGACTTTGCTTGTGGCCCATACAAAGCATTACCTTTGTAAAATTACCAAACCATGTTATTGGAGACTTCTTGAGACTGTATAGTGCTTTCTTTAACCTGCAAACTTTGTTCCTCTTAATGCCTTTTCTGAAACCTAGTGGAATGACTGTGGATATCTCCTATTCTAAATCACCATAGAGGAACACATTCTTTACATCAAATAGTTATGAATTCCAATAATAGTTGGTAGCCAAAGACAACAACACCTTCACTACATTCATTTTAGCTACTAGAGCAAAAGTGCAGGTGTTGCATTGACTTAGGCAAGTAAAAATAGATACAACATTTACATAGCCTAGGCATTTTTCATGAACCCAACGTCTAAAGTGTCAAAGCATACAAAAGCATCGTAGTGTCATCATAATACTATAGATAATTAATTGTGTGTGGACACCAAATGAAAGAAAGCTATGCCTAACACCCAAAGGCAACCCTAAAGCACATCACTTTATCTGTACACATTGGAGGATACTAGTGTATGTCATATACATAAGGCTAATGCTATTGGGGTCCACACATCTAGCTTTCACCTTATGTGTAAGTCCCGGTGGCAAGCCTCAAAATTCCTCCATATAACTTGCTAGCGCCTGTAGCCAAGAAGACAATATTTAGTAAGATAGCGTAACACAAAAGTAATCAATAGTACTAGAATCTCAAGGATTCAAATAACAATATACCTATAATGGAAGACTACCTTAACAATTCTCAATGGTTGTTAGCCTCAACAATGTCAGTATCTCCACAACATAAAAGTAGAGAGTGAGAATTCATGATTCTTACTAAGGGATCTTCATCTTGTATGGAAAAAACTAAGGACAACACATACATATGTACATGAAATATGTTGTGAGCTCAAACAACACGAGGCTAAACATATGTGCATAACATTTTAGTCCATTAAGACTCATCCTCTATATAGTCCTTAACTATAAGGCAGAGGCTTGTCTACTAACAAGCATTGCTTGATAGCCTAACTTGTCAGTTCAATCACTAGCTTAAACCTCCTTTATGTTGCTTAGGGGTACTATGGTTGGATTTAAGTGCACTTGGTTCAAAGGAACCCACTTAAGTGCACTAAGGTTTCACATTAGCACCTTAAGGCCTAAGGCTTAACTAGGCCACTAATCATCACTAAATCTTCCGCTCACTTCCTAGCAATCTCTATAGTCAAACAATTGATCGACACCAAAAACCCAACTCATACCACATGACTTATTGTAATCTCTAGGACATTGCGAGGCTCTTGGATGCACTAAGGTAGTTCTCACTATCATTCACCCTAGAGCCTTCCAAGGTACCCCATAGCTTCCAATGCAGCCTCCTATTTGACATGGAGAAGGCCTTTGACAAAATAGTTGTCAAAGTTGCATCATCAAAACCCAAAGTTGCCTCTCTAACTAAAGGTCTCAAGAGTGTTGGTGATCTGACAATACCAAAGTTGCTTCCTCAAAGGCTACAAAGGCATCTCTAGAGCTTAAAGCTATGTCCTTATAAGCCAAGCATGCATCTCTAACTAGGCAAAGAAAATTACTAACTTTGTAAGCGTAAAGTTGTGTCCTCAATGGCTAGGGAAGCATTTCTGAGATCTCTGAGCCCCCTATAAGCCCAAAACTGTGTCCCCCACACGTTAAGGACACATCCCTACTTGGAAATACAAATTTTACTAATATTTTAGAGCCTAAAGTTGCATCCTTAACATGCTAGAGATGCATCTTTGATTGTCTCAAGCTAGGTGTTGGTTTTAAGTGCCCTAACTTGCATGCAAGCTCTTTATGCCCCTTAGTTGCACTAAGGACCTTGCCCTATGGCCAAAACCTACAAGCACACATTCACTAGGCCATTATAGGCCATCAAAACCAAGTCCATTTTGCTCCCAAAACCTCACACAAGTCATTGAATTAACATAAGTCCACCACGAACACAACTACCCCCTAATCAATGCCATTCCCAATTACTCAAATAGCATCAATTGAAAAAGAAACCTTAAATCACTTATCTTAATTTCAAGTTATAACATTCCAATAGTTTCTAAGGAGAAATACATAGGGTTTAATAATGAAAAAGTAGTAGAAAAATTAAAAAGGATCCCAATTGTGAGAGAGTATCCTAAAGTTTTCCCTACAGACCTACCTGGACTTCCACCATTGAAGGAAGTAGAATTTGAAATAAGGTTGATTCCAAGAGTTGTTCCTGCATCTATACCACCTTATAGAATGTCCCCCATAGAAATGAATGAGCTCAAGAAATAGATTGATGAGCTTTTAGCTAAGGGTTTCATTAGGCCTAGTGTGTCTTCATAGGAAGCACCAATACTTTTTTATATGAAGAAGGATGGGAATCTTTGGTTATGCATTGACTATAGAAAGCTCAATGCACTTAATGTGAAAAACAAGTGTCCTCTCCCCGGGATTGAGGTCTTATTTGATCAGCTTGAGTAAATAGCTACTATGTGGTAGAGATCCAAGAATCCCTCCAACAAAAAGAATAAGAAGTAAAATGAGCCGGTAAAAGTTAGGTAGGAGGTTTTAGCCTCAATATGTTAGGTATATCATTGGGTGTAAGTTAAATCCCATGAGAAATCCTTGGAAAAGAATGGCTAAGATGGGGCAAGGCCATCTTGCTATGCAAGTCATAAGTTGCCTTTGAATGCGCTTCGAGGGTAAGGGTGACTTGTGCAGAAAGCTTTGTAAGTAACACCATTAGCTTGCACCTTATGTTACTAAAGAGTATACCCATGGAGAAAAGTTCAGCTGCACCTTCAGGATGGCTCAAAAAAGAAAGGGCAACTCATAGAAAATTACAAAATTGCTAATCTAATTCCTAAGACTGCTATTTGATGGTCTACCGAAGGTTACCTTCAATAGAGATTAAGTTATCTAAGAGCTTGCGCCTTTTGGCTGAAGTGGAAGTTCTTAGGGGCTAAGTATTGCCATGAACTGCCTTAGTATTACAAGTAAGTAAAGAAAGGTGGTACCCTAAGACTCTTGATATGCTCATACTTATACATGTTTTCTATACACTTTTCCTTGATAATTGCTTATCTTTTGATGTATTTTTGGTAGAATTTGGTGCTTAATTGGTTTATATTTTATTTTCAGGTCTTATTTCAAATCTATTTTGGTTAGAAAGGATTTTGTTCAAGATTTAGAACTAAATTACAAGTTTTGGCAAAATTTGGAGCAAATAAGGCTTCAGACACACCCATGTCAGTGTCCAACATGCCTGTGTTCACCTGCTACATGCCTTTGTCCACCTACATGCCCCTTACCATAATCGTGTCATTAAATGTTTGTGATTTTTACATTCCAAAAGAAGAACATGGCCTTGAACATAGTTGTGTCACAAACCATGTTTGACTGTTGTTACAGTTTTATCGAGTTAATTCAACAAAATAAAAAGAGAGAGAAGAGGAGAAGCAAAAATACACAAAGAAAAGTTTGAGTTTTCACAAACAAAGGCTTCCCAAGGCAATTTCAATGCCAACACCGAGTAATGTGCATTAAATCAAGGATTCCTTAGAAGAGAATTAATGTAGAGAAGGAGACTTCTTTTCTTAGTTTTTCTTTATTTCTATTATGTTTATTTTTTGGTATGATAAACTAAATTCTCTACTCATACTTAGAGTAGATGAACCCTAGGATGATATTATGATTATGACTAGTTTTGGTTTAATACAATTATGTTTTCTTTTGATCTGTGTAATGTCCTTTGTTGCTTGATTAATAGTAGCTAGCCTATTAATTCAATGTGGGATGATGAATATATGTAGGTAGTATCCAATATGTTTGTCATGGATCACCATTGGGTAGAAGGGATATTATCATAGCCAAAAAAATAGGTGCGACATAAAACCCCCAGAATATGGCAAAACCTAGTAGTGGAGTCGTGGGATTAGTAATGCACTCTTAGGAAGTGCGGTAGGACTAGCCACCCAATCGGTGACTTAAGAATAAGGGTTAGTGAATAGGAATAATAAGGAGCAAATCTAATTTAGGTAGTACACCACAGTCCAAGAAAATCATAAGCCTGTTATACCAAAGTAAGAATAATGCAATAGATTTCTAAAGGGATCCAAAAATAAGTATGACCTATCATGAGTCTGATTGTTTTTCACTCCCAAAAGTTAGTTGTTTATTTGTTTTTACTTCATTAGTTAGTTTAGTTAATTCATAGTTAACCAGTGAACACCTCTTTAATTTTTAGTTAGATAATAGGGAGAAACATTGAGTACAATAGACAACTCCATTGCTTAGAAAAAATGATCTTGGTACTTGCCACTGGTATATGTTAATGATAAAAGCACTTGTCTGTGAGTTCACATATTCATAAGTATAGAGAGATTTCACACATCCACATTATTTATTAGTATAGTGGAAAAAACTATGAGCTAAACACATACCAACTACATAGTAATTGTAGCAAACTGAATGCAACAGTGGGTACGAGTTGATAACCCATAAGCACCAAAACCATTTAGTCTATCTTAAGACTATGTTAAGGTAAGGTTCTCTTAGTATAGACTTGAAGTTTGGAGTTATTAAGTAAGATCATCAAGGAAGAATAACTCCAAAGGTTGCATTCAAAGTTGAATTTAACATGGCTTTAGGATTCCTAAAGGAAAAGGATAACCCAGAAAGAAATAGGGCCAAAGGGTTCAAGAGGATTAGCGAAACTCTAATGATAGGAACCCCATTGCAGTAAGACCAAAAAATGCCCCAAGATGCTTATCAAACTCCACCAAAACAATCCAAGAGCTAGGAAAACCCCACCCCATTCAACCTGTCAATAGAAATAAGAAGTATAGCAAAACATGCAAAGAAACTAGTTAGGCTTTTATGTGCTGAAAATAAGTTCAATAAGAACTATGGAGATAAATTCTTAAGAAAATGAATTTATTAAAAATTACCTATGATGAAAATAGCATACAAGGTCCTAATTTATAAGGATTAAAGGTCTAAAGGTCGAATAAAATAATTCCTAAAAGAACAAGAAGTACTTAGCTAGGTTAAGAAACAAATCCTCCTAGGTTTAGGAGTCCTAGCACTCAAAATTTTCCCAAAACAAGTAGAAAACACGTGTAACTTTTGCACATGTAGAATATGTCTTTAATACACTTAAAACCAATGAAATAAACTATAAAAATCTAGAAAACTGGCTAGAAACACAGGTTGGCATGTTAGGCCTTCTCAGGTGCGCCTTAAGAAGCCCCATTGGCTTGATTTTGGGGTCTTCATAGGCTCCACATCCTATCTTCCTCATTTTCATATATGGCCTTACATGGCTGCTTCCTAAGTTCCATAGGACATATTAGATGAGTCTCTAAGTACCTCGATTTACCATGCACCCACAACTTTCAAGATATTCATGTAGAAGTGAAAGGTGCCCTCTAGTGTGCTTTTAAGGGCCTCTTGCATGTTTTCTTGCACATGTTCTCCATTTATAGCCCCCAAGTGTGCAAGAAACTTTAAAACTAAACTTGGAAGTGTATCTTGGTCCTCCTTAGCATGCCTCCTTATCATTGGACCTGAGCTTATCACCAAATGGTCCTTAGGTGCTTGTACTGTAGCTTTGGCTTCTTCATCATCTCCCCCTTCCTCAAAAGGAAGCGTCCTCAAATCGACATTATCAAATAAAGAAAGATCAAACACATTAAAAGTCACATTAACATTATACTCACCTGGAAAATCAAGTTGTTAGGCATTATTATTAATCTTCTACACAACTTGAAAAATACCATCCCTTCTTGGATGCAACTTAGTCCTTCTTTAAGCGGGGAATCGTTTCTCCCTCATGTGCACCCAAACCCAATCTCTAAGTCCAAAGTCACTCTTTTACACTCCTTATTGACCAAATTTACCATTGTTGATTCTTCATTTCAATTTGAGCTTTAACATTCTCATGCATTGAGCACACCAATACTACTTTTCTAGCACCATCTATGATTGAAAACTCATTAGTAGGCAAAGGCAAAAGATCTAAAGGGGTCAATGAATTAAATCCATATACAACTTAAAAAGGGGGAGTATTTGGTTGTCTTATGGATAGTCCTATTATATGCAAATTCAACATGTGGTAGACAATCCTCCCATGTTTTCAAGTTCATCTTAATAATGGCTCTAAGCAAAGCAATCAAAGTTCTATTTGTTACCTCAGTTTGTCCATCAGTTTGTAGGTGGCATGAAGTGAAAAATAAAAATTTTGTACCAAGCTTACCCGACAATGTTCTCTAAAAGTGACTAAAAAATTTAGCATCTTTATCAAACACTATGGTTCTAAGAACCACATGTAGACATACCACCTCCTTGGTGATCAACTCAGCCACATTTATAGCATCATTAGTCTTGTTGCATGGAATAAAATGAGCCATCTTGGAAAATCTATCCATAACAACAAAGACATAATCTCTTCTTCTCTTAGTCATAAGAAGTCTTCAACAAAATCCATAGAAATGTCAACCCAAGGATGTGAAGGTATAGGTAAAGGAATTTATAAACCATTAGTAGTTTGCGTAGATTTAGCCTTCTTACAAGCAATGCAATGGCTACGAACCCTTTCAACATCCTTTCTCATATGAGGCCAAAAAGAAGTGTTCTTCGAGAATCTCCAATGTCTTAGGTGCACCAAAGTGTCCATAAGACTGCCGGTATAAGCCTCTTTGACAAGCAACTCTCTCTTGGATGTTCGTGGCACGCACAACTTGTTTTCTCTAAAGAGAAATCCATCTTGTTGATAAAACTTGTCAAAAGAAACATTAGAACACTTAGAAAAGAAATCTTTGAAATTCAAGTCAATAACATACAATTCCTTTAAGTGTTCAAATCCAAGCAACTTAGCATATAGAGTGGATAGTAAGGCATACCTCCTAGATAGTGCATCTGCAACTATATTCTCTTTTCCTTGCTTATACTTAATCACATAAAGAAAAGATTCAATAAATTCAACCACCTAGCATGTCTTCAATTCAACTTTCCTTGATCCTTGAAATGTCTAAAAGATTGATGATCTGTGTGGATGACAAACTCCTTGAGCTATAACTAATGTTGCCATGTATCCAATTCCCTCACCAAGACATACAATTCCTTGTCATAAATAGGATAGTTAAGTGCTACTCCATTAAGTTTCTCACTAAATTAAGCAATTGGTTTCCCCTCTTGCATCGAGGTAGCTCCAATGCCCAAACCTGAGGCATCACACTCAATGTCAAAAGTTTTAGAGAAGATAGGTAAGTCTAACACAGGTGCATGACACTTCTCTTTCAATAATATGAATGCTTCTTGTTGACCTTTCTCTTACCTAAAACCAACATTCTTTTTAACAACTTCAGTAAGAAGTGCTGAAATAGTAGAAAAATTCTTAGCAAACCTCCTATAGACATTAGCTAACCCATGGAAGGATCTTACCTTAGAAATTGTTGTAGGAACTAGTCATTCTTGGATGGCTTTAACCTTTTCTTGGTCAACTTCAATACCTTTAGAACTCATGACATATCTAAGAAAGATCACTTTATCAACACAAAAAGATCACTTTTTAAGGTTGGCAAATAACTTTTGTTCGCTCAATGTTTCTAACACTTGCCTTAAGTGTTCCATATGCTCTTCTAAGCCTTTGCTATAGACTACGATATCATCAAAGTATACAACAACAAACTTGCCTATGAACATGCAAAACATGATGCATAAGTCTCATAAAAGTGATAGGAGCATTAGTCAAACCAAATGGCATCACCAACCACTCGTACAAGCCAAATTTGGTTTTAAAAGCTGTCTTCCATTCATCCCCTTCCCTCATTATTATTTTATGGTACCCATTTTTAAATCAATCTTAAAAACAAAGTAGAACATTTTAGTTCATCAAGCATACCATCAAGTTTAGGGATAGGGTGTCTATACTTTATAGTGATTTTGTTGACAGGTGTACAATCCATGCACATGTGTCATGAACCATCCTCCTTGGCACCAACAGCACAGGTACAACACATGGACTCATGCTCTATCTAACAAATCCTTATTTTTCTTTTGGATTTCCTTAGTCTCCTCAGGGTTTGTACTATATACGGCTTTGTTAGGTATAGGAGCTCTAAGGATCAAGTCAATTTGGTTCTCTATCCTTCTTAATACTGGTAAGGCCCTTGGTTCTTTAGGAAAAACATCCTCAAATTCTTGTAACAATGACACAACCGAACTAGGAAGAGATGTTAGATCATTGATAGTAAGTTATAAATCTTTATAAAGCAAAAGAAGAACTTGTCTTTGTGCTTGAAGGGCTTGTATTACATCTCTCATTTTAGCAATGCAACACTATTCCTTTTTACTCAACTTACCCTCTTTCTTTTCTTTAAGGAACTCTCAACTCTTTTTCCCCTCAATTCCACTCACCTTACCTTTTCCTTCAGTTGTTCTCTCAGCTTTCCCCTCATGCTTTTATCTTTTGCCCTCAACTTTCCTCCCATTCACTATTCTCTCAACTTTACTTTGAAGCCTGTGTTGATCCTCCAAGACTTGTTGTAAAGAAAGTGGAAGAAAAGTAACCAGACTATTTTTATAAATAAAAGAGTACAAATTTCAAACACCATCACGAATAACCTTCCTATCATGTAGTCAAGGTCTCCCAAGTAAGATATGACATGCTTGCATTGCCACAACATCACAAAGAACCTCATCATGGTAAGTATCAATCTTAAAAGCAACAAGAACTTATTTTGCTACTCTTACCTCACCAACATCATTCAACCATTACAACCTATATGGTTGTGGGTGCTTATGTGTAAAAAATTGCAACTTCTCCACCATGGTTGTGCTAGCCACATTGGTGCAGCTTCCGCCATCAATAAAAATGCTGCAAACTTGATTTTTGATTAGCATCTAGTGTGGAATTTGCACTCACTAAGAGCCCTCCTTGCAACAAAAATAAAGTCTCCATCTTCAACCTCCACTTGTCCTAGTGGGACATCCCTCAATGATGGCATATCCTCACAACTTTCTTGTGGTGCATCTTCATCTTTAGAAATGAGCCCTCCATTTTTTCTAATGGACAAGACTCTCTTGTTTGGGCAGCCTCTCCATTTGCTAAGGTGGCTTAAGAGCATCATGTGGTGGTGAGACTAAGATGAACCTAAGGTGGCTTAAGGGCCTAACCTAGGTTAAAAAGTTGTCTAGCTAGTCTTAAGTTCATCAAGGAAAAAATGGCATGTAGTCTAAGAGATACTTGTTTTGTGGGGAGTGTCTTGTAAAGCTAAATGGTTAACCCCTGTAGTGTCTCTAAGAAAAGATTGTTTTATAAGCATCCTAAGAGGTTTCTTGACCCATAAGTCAAGAGACAGAGTAAGATATACTCATGGCTAAGATGCTATGGAACCAATAGTAAAGAGGGCCATGAGAAAAGTCAAGCTTGTGCATATGCTTAAAATCAAAAACTTGGAGGATCAAATTTTTTAAGTATGGAAGAATGTAAAGGCTCCCCTAGCATGGGCATAGCTCAAGTAAGGAAAGGTAATTAAAATCCTTTGTAATTACCTTAGCTTAATTTTAATTATGGATGCCAATCAAGTTGGTAGTATTTTATATGGTTCCCAAGTCACTAAAGGCAAGTAAGGGTCACTGTTGGCAATTTGGTGATTTTTCCCAAGTCAATGGAATTAGGTTCAAAAGTGTTAAAATGACCTAAATATGCAAGAAAATATGTTAGATGGCCAATGTGAGTGATAAAATTTAATGGAAAAACCTAAATAACAAAATTGGTAATTTAGAGCTAAGTGTAAGTGTTTGAGCATGTAAGGCCTAAAGAATAGTTTAGGCTAAGTGAATAGGGCTAAATTGACTTTTGTGGAAATTAATAGGATGACCATGGAAATTGTAAGAATAGAAAAGAAAGAATTGGGGGTTTAAGTGGCAAGTGGAGCAAAGTTGATGGAGTGGATAAGAGTAAGATAGATTAAAATGGGGTTTGACGTGGAAGAATGGCACCATTCCTTCATTTTCTCCCTTAAACCTATAAATTTATTTCCTCCACCATATATTCAACTATCTAGAACCCAATTCTATGAATTCTTGATCAAAATGGAAGCCTCCAAGTGGTATCTATCAAGCTCATGCTAGATTAAAGGTGTTTTGTTGTTATTGTGGGTTTTCTAAGAGTTTGAAGCATAAAATCAAGGTACAGTCCAATCCACTTGGTATAAATGGTTCTTGGTTGATTGGGTAAGTATAATTAGTCTTGCTCTAGCTAATTTAAATGGCCATCATGAAGGATATTACATTGAACTTGAAGAATACTTGGGAGGAGCTTATAGTGAACAATGCTCAAATTTGCTTAGAGCTTGCATAAATGGAGTTGAGGAAATGGATTTTAGGTGTTTTTTTACTCATTCCTAACACATTTGATTTTATTTGAGCTTAGACATAAGAATTTGGCAATTGGAATTCTGTTTGTTGAAAAAAGATCAAAGAAAGAAGCAAAAACGGTGAATAAATGGTGTAGGGTGTAGGGGCCTTGCACCCTAGCCCCACCCTAAGCTGGAGCACCTAGCTCCATCATGCCCTCAGTCCCACAGCCCCAAGCAGCACTATAGCAAGGGGGCATACCCTGAAGCCAAGAAAAGTGGCCATTGGTGCTGCAATTCCTAGGCACACTTTAGCTTGACCTGGGAAGTGTTTCTAACCTTCCTAAAGGGTCCCTAAGTTTCCTTGAACATTCCTAAGGCATAAGAAAGTGTCAATTTAAAATTAAAACCACTCCCCAGTAACTTAATGCATTTAAAGTTAAGAAACTAAGGTAATGTGGCTAAGTCACCAAACACCTTGAATGCTAAGTTTCATATGGTGGATAAGTGAGGATTAGAACTTCAAAATCAGTTAAAAGAGAGGTCATGGTCCTTAAAAGTCATTGTAAATCCTAGTGAAGTCCACCATGAGCACTCAAGGATGGCCTAAACAGGCAAAAAAGGGCTAAAAAAAGGGGTGGTATCCTAGTTACCTAAGTTAGACATCTTATGAACGCTAAGAATACCCTAAGTGGCTTAAATCAAGCTTTCTAGCTTTATAAGAGCGTTACTTGGTAATTAAGTTACTATAAAAAGGGGTAGCAATAGGTGGTTAAGGAATTCGAGCTAAGTATGGTGGCCAACAAGCTAAGTGCCTGAGGGTGCAAGGTAGGCACTAAGTGTGGAGCTGGGGCACCTACCAAACCTGTACAACACTAAAAGAATATACCAATCCTCTATCCAAAGTCAAATACTTACAAAAGGTAAGGTCTTCTGTTTCACAAATCCTATTGTTCTATTAAACTAAAATTTAGGGTCACTGTAAACAACCAGATCCTTAACTCCAATCGGTGGAGCCATTAGGAGTTTACAAAATAAGGCCTCATTTTTGCCACATTATTGGTTACTACTAAGCCAAACTTATCTTCCTAGCCACCTCTATTCCCAGTAGACCCCTGAGAACTGCTCCAGTACCTTGGTACTTTTGCCCAAATGCCCCATTTACAAACAAGTGTCAATCAAGTTGGCAGTCCTAAGAATGCTCTACCTTAATGAGCTCCTAGGAGTCTAGGACATCTTTACAATGAAGTCTACCAACGCCTGTGCCTTGATGCTGTTCAAGGGTCACAATGTATGTCAAACTCACTCAACCTGACATAGCTGTTCTCTAGTTACCTTAAATGGTAAGGCTCTAAAAAGATTTCCAAAAGGCAGAGGTTTGTTTGTGCTTGAATTGTATACATTTAAAAATAAAGCAACAACCTTCGACTGATGACAATTAAGATTAAGATGACCTTATGGATAGTT
The DNA here is from genome assembly GCA_005392925.1 of Aquilaria sinensis. Classification (NCBI taxonomy): domain Eukaryota; kingdom Viridiplantae; phylum Streptophyta; class Magnoliopsida; order Malvales; family Thymelaeaceae; genus Aquilaria; species Aquilaria sinensis. Next base: position 823,980 of record SMDT01001473.1, on the reverse strand, counting down.
GGATATTTGGCCTCCTCCCTAGAAGGTCTAACTGATGTGGTACATAGGCCACTATTATGCTCCATCTTCTCTAACCAACATCATGCTAATCGCCTATGGGGATACTTCCAAATAAAGGAACAATGGGCCCTAACAATTAGGTTACCGCAATGTAGTTAGCTTCTAGAAGAAATCCTTGATGCTATTGAAGGCCTTAAGATGCTCATCGTCCCAATCAAAAGCCTATTTTCTCTTGAGAATGTTGACAAAAGGCCTAGATTTATACCTAAACCTAAAGATAAATCATCTAGGGTCCATCAATTGCTCCATGAGTCATTGGATACCTTATAGCTCTCCTAGGTATGTATATTCAACACTATCTTCACTTTCTCTTGATTCACATTGATCCCTCGTTCCAAGACCAAGTACCCCAAAAACTTTCCTTCCCCAACTCCAAAGAGGAACTTTACTTAATTCAACTATTTGTTGCAATGTTGAAGGTGCTAGAAGGTTTATTGGAGGTTATCAATATGCTACTCCAAAGCCCTAATCCTGAGGATTAAGTGATGAACATAGACCTCCATATTCTATCAACCTAATTCTTAAAAACATTATTTATAAGCCATTGATAAGTAGCTCATGCATTCTCTAGTCCAAAGGGCATCATCCAGTAACAATAGACCCCCCACAGTTGTGAAAGTTGTCTTCTTCTTATCATCTAGGCTCATGGAAATCTGGTGGTAAGCACTAAAAGCATCCATGAAGCTCAATACCTTAAACTCTATAATAGATTCCACTAGCTGATCAATTGATTGTAGGGCTACACATTTTTAGGACATGTTTTGCTCAAGTATGTGCAATCAACACACATCCAATAGGTCCTATTCTTTTTTTTTTAGCCAATATTATGTTGGCCAGCCACTCTGATATAATCCTCATGTATGAACCTTAGTCTCAGCTTTTTCTGGACCTATGTGTGAACATTTGCCAAACGTTCAACACTTAAGGGTCTTTTAATGAAATTTGACTGGCTTAGTGTTCAAGTCAATCTCGAGCTTATTGGACATCAACTATAGGTCAACTTATATCATGTCACTAGGGGACCATGTAAATATATTTATATTAGCTTTGCAAAAGCAATCAAAAGTTCTTTTACCTTACTTGGAAGGCATTTACCACTTGAGTACTCGATCCAATGGTCAACTCCACCTCCCCCAACTTGGTTGTAGGGATGAGCAACACAACCTTCTACTTGTGACCTGCGAATTGGGCTTGCTTTTCTTCTCTGAGGGTCCCCTCCCCCGTATCTTCTACGACCAAGGACCCAAAAGTTAGGCCACATAAGACCTTCGGGCCTAATCCTGGAGCCTGGGGCAAGTAATTTTTCACATCCCTTCAAGGTGTCACAAACGTCAGCATCAGCAACCGTATATCTAACTGGATATGGAACTACACCTAAGTCGGTCGGGCAAATAAGGCATTCCAAGGAAAGGGAATGTCCAACACTTAGAATTCCACTGTATGGGAAAGGCGTACATGATCTTAAGTTTCCAATATGAACCTAGTCAACATCAACAGTAGCATAATTATCCCCAATGTCACAAACTCATGCTTCCTCATGCTAAAGCTGGGTCCTTACATTGGTGTAATAAAATACCTCCTGATGTTGAAGGCTTCCAAAGTGTAACTGAAAATAACATTGACATTGGCCCCCCATCAATGTAGACCCTCTTCACATTGTAATTGGTTAACCTAGCCCTGATTAGTAATAAATCAGTATATGAGCCCAGGATGTGAAACTAGTCTTCCCGCTTTTGCCTCTACTAATGCATCACAGTCAAGGCACTTTGCATTTGGGAACCTTTATCTATGTATGCCATTATCTTTACAGCCTTTGCCTTAGTCCTTCAACCATAGCTCTAGTGCCCTATTTGACAGAGGAGGCATCACGGATAAACTCCCTACAAAAATTAAACTCCCTATAAGTTTACTTGTCATCCATAATCCTTACGATACTTTTAATATTTTTTTCGGTCTTTTGGGAATATACTCATAATTAGATGAGGCCACTTGGTCACCATGTTCTTCTACTCCAAGGCAATAGAAAGCATTCCTGGTCTCCCAGAGGGGAGTGAAGGTTTTCATGGTCTCCTAAAGGGGAGTGCTCACTAGACTTCATGGCATATCTCACTTCATATTGTTGGCCTCTTGTTGCTTGCTTGATGGTCTTTCCCTGACCTCTTCTCCTCATTATGGCAATTTTAACCCTCTATCTGAATGCAACGATAAGCCTTATTGTAGAACTCTTTCATGCTCTTTGGAGGATTCTCTTAAATGGACCAGGAAAAATGTGACTTTAAGAAGACCCTTTGGTCAAAGTAGCTCCATATCCAAAGGGAGGTTAAGATCTAGATAGCCTTTAAATTAAACCACCTTAAATAGTCCTAACAGGCCTCATTCTAATCTTGCTTGATGTCCAAAAGCTGGTTCACTATTTTCTGTGCGGGGTAGCTTTCTATACACTGCTATTGACACCTAATTTTGTTTGAGCACTAACTTTTGTTTAGTCTTAAGTTAGAAATTTTAAATTAGGGGCATTTTTTGTTTTAGGGGCAATTTGGTGTTTTTGGTCATTTTATAGCTTAGGAAGTTGGTAGGATTAGGTGCATTTAGATTATGTTGTCATTTTGTGTTATGAATTTTTTGCTATTTAGAAAGGTCATTTAGGGTCAAACTAAGAATTAATTTAATTCAGGTACTAAATTTGGGCCTTGAAGGCCTTTTGGGGTTAGTGTAGGTAAAAAAGAGGAGTTTGGCTGTTAATTAGAGGTTTTTAGAAAATTCTATCCAAAATTAAAAACCTTGGGGCAAATCTATCAACTATAGGGAGTTGTAGGCAAATCTAGCTGATTATAAAGATCTGGACAAAATCTGGAAATTTTATAAAGTTTTGGGCTCAATTGACAAATTAGTGGAGCATTGGGTGGAATTGGAAATTTTCATAAAGTATGGGGCTGAATCAGCAGCTCAAGCATTTTCCTGGACTTGGACTAGTATTTTAGCCAAATAATATCCTAAAGGATTTAAACTTTATCAAATAGGATTTGGATGAGTTTTAACCTCTCAAAACTTTTTTAATCTTATTGAGAGAGAAATCATGAAGAAAAAACTAGGAAGTTCAGAAAAGGTCAAACCACAACTTTAGTCCCTGGTCTAACCTCCCTCCTATCCAAAAACCCTAAACTTCTCTTTGAGACATCATCATCCTTTAAAGCCTCCAACCTTTTGTCCTGACATCTCTAGCCACAACCGCTAGTCATCCCTTCTCTCCAACGCCGCGCTGCTCATGCCGCACCATCGCTTCCAAGTGTCGCTACCCCCGATGATGCTATTTGAAAGAAATAAGAAGGATCAGGTTTCAACCACCACCATTTTCCTCTTAGGTCAACCTTCCGACATCACCACCGCACTTCATCTGCACCTCCGAGAGTCGCGACTACTGATACATGCACAAGAACGGGAAAATTAGTTTCGTGGGAGAGCATTTAAAGAATAATGAAATGATGTCGTTTCAAGGCAGGCCTTATGGAGGGATGCTTTGGCGAGGTTCCTCTATTCTTTCATGGATTTGGGTTGTTACCAGATCCTCTTTTATTGCTATTTTCAGATATTCGAATTGTATGCCTTTATAGGCCTTTTGTTCATCTCAGTAGGGTAATGAGAAATTATACTTCTCCTTTCTAAATTATACTTCGCTCTTCTTCTGTTTAGCTCAAGGGGTAATTCTCTATTCTCTTAGAATTCAATCACTCTTGTTTAGAATCCCAGAGTTAGAGTTCTCTTAATCAATTTGTATCAATTGGTATCAGAGCTGCGATTCTGGAGCAACCATGGTGGAAGGTACACAACATCAAGAATGGAAGAGGAATGTAGAGGACTTCATCACATTTTCCAAAGAGCAGGTGGAGAAGCAAAGCTTCAAGCTAGCACCCTTAAGAAGATGGTTACCAGGCTCGCACTGACAATCAAGAGCTCCCTAAGTCGTCCGACTACCGTGGATGATTTCGAATTTGGGAATTCAACGCCAACGACCATTCAAACTACTTCACCACCAATAGGAGTTATTGGCAATTTGCCATTCTAACGACTAACTCGTCTGGATTTTCCTCATTTCCAAGGGGAAGATGTGGATGGATGGCTATTCCGTTGTGGATAGTTCTTTTCATTGGATAATGTTCCGAAACTGTTGAAGGTTCCTATCACTTCTATACACTTGGAAGAGGATCTGCTTTAATGGCATCAAAGCTTCATTAAGGTAAGTGGATCTGAAACTCCTTTGCTATGGGATGAGTATAGTGTTGCAATTCAGTCTCGATTTGGCACTACGTATGATGATACGATGATTGAACTTAAAAATTTGAAACAAACGGGATCAGTTGCCAAGTATCAAAAGTAGTTAGATGCATTATTAAACAAGATTCCCCACTCTTTGCATAAGGAGTTGATTGTGAGTTTGTTTTTGGGTGGATTGGTGGATGAAATCCATTTCCCCATCCATATGTTAAAGCCCAAGAACTTGGTAGAAGTGAGGGGGTTAGCTAAATTGCATGAGGTTACCAGTATTGTGAAGGGAATGAAACTGCCTCTTGACAAAACTCGACAGATTCTACCAACACCTCCGGTAAGACCTCCTCAAGCGCCAGTTATGGGACAAAATCAATGAGGATTTAGTCAAGGAATGAAGCAATTATCATCAAAGGAAATGGCAAAAAAAATAGCTAAGAATGAATGCTTTTGGTGTGATGAGCTCTATACTCCCGAGCACAAATGTAAGAGGGATCATTTACACAAGATAGAAATACTGAATGAAGAGGAGAAAGATGCGGTTGATGACAGCAAAGAGGAAGATGAGGAAGAGAAACTTGAAAATGAGAACACCCCCCACATTTCTCTTAATGCCATCTTTGGAAATGTAGGATATTATACCATGAAGGTGATGGGTGATGTTGGCAAGAAAATGGTCTAAATGCCAATAGATTCTAGTAGCACACGTCTTTTTAGAATCTAACATGGCTAAGAAACTAGGGTGCCCTGTGGAACAAGTAAAACCTGTAAAAGTGAAGGTGGCAAACAAGACCATTTTGAAAAGTGTTTCAATGTGTAAAAAATTTTCATGGAAGCTACAAGATGTAACTTTTGAAGCTGATGTATACTTGATTCCACTTGGGGGATGTGAAATTGTCTTGGGTGTTCAGTGGTTGAGAACCCTTGGTGACATTAGTTGGAACTTTGAAAAGCTTTGAATGAGTTTCAAATACAAAGGACAGAGGTTATTACTGTGTGGGGCTACAATGACTTGAGATAACTGTTGTTCTAAGAAGGCGATGCACAAGCTATTACACCATATTAATAAATGATTCAGGGGTCAAGCTTATGCTCTGCAATTAATGGGATGGTGGGATGAAGAGTAAGTGAATGATGGAGACATGACGTGCTGGTTTATGGATGTCAGAAACTCAATAGACTACTAGCATGGGCCAACTATTGGATCAGTACTCGAGTCTATTCAGAGAGCCGAATCACTTATCACCACCCTGAGACTTTGATCATAGGATCGTGCTAAAAGAAGGCAGTGAACCCGTGAACGTTCGTCCATATAGATACCCAGCGTGTCAGAAGGAGTCCGTTCTCATCTCTGATTATGTTGGTAAAGAAAAAGGATGGGTCGTGGACTGTGGATTAATTACCGGCGGTTAAATCAACTCACAATAAAGGGAAAATTCCCTATACCCGTCATTGAGGAGTTGTTGGACGAACTTGGGCATGCACAATTCTTCACCAAACTTGACTTATGTTCAGGTAATCACCAAATAAGGATGGATCTAAGGGATGTCCATAAAACTGCCTTCTGGAGTCATCATGGCCATTTTGAATTTATGGTCATGCCTTTTGGGTTATCGAACTCCCCTTCAATATTCCAAGCTCTCATGAACCACATCTTTAAGGAACATCTAAGAAAATTCATTTTGGTATTCTTTGATGATATACTTACCTACAGTGAAAGTTGGGAGCAACATCTGGAGCATGTTCAGTAAGTGTTTCAAATATTGAGTGATAACTCTTTGTACATTAAAAAGAGCAAGTGTAATTTTGCTGTGCAGCAAATTGAATATCTTGGGCATGTCATAAGCAAGGAAGGCGTTGCTACTCATAAAAAAAATAGGTGCCATAAGGCAATGGCTAGCTCCCACCATCTTCAAGCAATTACGAGGGTTTCTAAGACTTACTAGTTATTACTGTAGGTTCATAAAAGGGTATGGTGTGATCAATAAACCTTTAACAGATCTTCTCAAAAAGAATAGCTTCACTTGGAGTAACCAAGCTCAAGACGCTTTTTTGAACTTGAAGGCTGCCATGGTTTCAGCACTAGTTTTGGCCTTACCCGACTTTGAAGAAGTGCTCATGGTGGAAACTGATGCTAGCAAAGAAGGGGTAGGAATTGTCTTACAGCAGAAGAGGCATCCAATCACCTTTATAAGCAAAGCCTTATCGCAAAAGGCATCAGACGTTCTCTACTTATGAGAAAGAATTCTTAGCTATGGTTCTGGCTGTAGAAAGATAGAGGCCATACCTGCTTGGGTGACACTTTCTCATTCAGACTGACCAAAAAAGTCTAAAATTCCTGTTGGAGCAATGCATTTTGACACCGTTGCAACAAAAATTTCTTATTCGACTTTTACCATATGATTTTGAAATACAGTACAAGACAGGCAGAGAAAATATAATAGCTGATGCGCTCTCTCATGTTACTCAAGAGTAGCTCAATGTAATGGCATCCTCTATCGCGACAACCCCACTACTACAAGAAATCAAGGACAACTGGATTACAGATGATGGGTTATAGAAGCTGATCACGGATATCACTCAGAACCCCCACTCTTATCCCAAGTTTACTTGGCAATAGGGAAACCTTAGAAGAAAAGGCAAACTGGTGGTACGTAACAACGCAGACCTCAAGCATAAGATGATCTCTTTAATGCATGATAGTGCTATGGGGGGGACACTCAGGAGTAGAGGTAACTCAAAAGAAACCCTCTCAATGGTGTTATTAGAAAGGTCTTCACAAGGATGTGAGGAATTACATATGTGAGTGTAATACCTGCCAACATTACAAGATCAACCATGCAACTCATCCAGGATTGCTTTAGCCACTTCCCATTCCGGAATCACCTTGGGCCGATATTTCACCAGACTTCATCGATGCCCTGCCAAAATTTCATGGAAAGGACACTATTTTGGTGGTTGTCGATCGTCTTAGCAAGTATGCCCATTTTGTGGCAATGAGTCACCCTTACTCAGCCATGGATGTTGCTCAAGCATTCATGGAAAACATTTACAAACTACATGGTTTGCCTCAATCGATAGTTTTAGATCACAATGCGACATTCTTGAGCAAGTTTTGGCAAGAAATCTTTCACAAACAGATAGAGCAATTGAAGTTTTCTTCCGCCTATCACCCTCAAACTGATGACCAAACGGAAGTTGTCAATTGGTGTGAGGAGATGTACCTACATTGCATGACAGGAGCTAATCCCAAAAGCTGGGTTCAGTGGCTTTACATGGCCGAATGGTGGTATAACACAAATTACCACACATCCACCAAGTGCAGTCCTTATGAAGCTCTCTATGGCCAATCCCCACCAATACACATACCCTATATTCCATGTGATTCTTAGTTGAGGCGGTAAATCAGCAGTTGCAAAGATAGACGTCTAGTTTGAATGAATTGAAGGAGAACCTTTGAAAAGCCCAGAATCGTATGAAGCAATTGGTGGACAGGAGGCATTCAGATAGATCTTTTGAGGTTGGTGACTAGGTTTATTTCAAATTAAGGAAGTATCACCAGTATTCTCTGACAGCTCCTTTGAGTCATAAGTTACACGCCAAATATTGTGGACCTTTCGAAGTTGTTGCCAAGATAGGGCAAATGGGTTATAAATTAGACCTACCGACCGAAGCAAAGATACACACCGTGTTCCATGTTTCTCTTTTGAAAAAGAAGGTTGGAGATGTTCCTATATTGGCTACCTTGCCAAAGTCAGAGATAGATGTGCCAGTTCGACCCTTAGCCATCTTGGCTCATAAGATTGATAAGCGTGGGAACCAAGCCATTACCAAGGTGTTAGTTCATTGGTCTTATTCATCCCCAACTAATGCAACATGGAAGGAGTACCAGTCTTTTTGAGCTAGGTTCCAAGACTTTGCAAACTCTTGAGGAAAAGAGTCATCTTAAGGGGGTAGGAATGATACATGCACAAGAGCGGGAAAATTAGTTTCATGGGAGAGCATTTAAAGAATAATGAAATGATGTCATTTCAAGGCACACCTTTTGGAGGGATGCTTTGGCGTGGTTCCTCTGTTCTTTCGTGGATTTGGGTTGTTACCAAATACACTATTATCACTATTTTTATATATTTGAATTGTATGCCTTTATAGGCCTTTTGTTCATCTCAAAAGGGTCATGAGAAATTATACTTCTTTTTTCTAAATTATACTTCGTTTTTCTTTTGTTTAGCTCAAGGGGTAATTCTTTATTCTTTTTTAATTCAATCACATTCTTGTTTAGAATCCAGAGCTAGAGTTCTCTTATCAATTTGTATCAGCTACCCTCATCGCCTGAGCCCTGCTGCCCAATTGTCCCCAAAAGCAATGCCGCTGAGAGAATCAAAGCCGAACCCAATCGTGACCCATTTTTGACATGCGCATTCAACCCAACCCATTCGATCGACCCAGTCAAGCTCTCTTCTCTTTTTGGTAAGACTCTAATGTAGCCCCTCTGACTTTTTTTTTCATTCATCTAGATCACTAACATATTTCCATTTTGCAGATTGGTCACTAAAAGCTGTCCTTTTATTGTTCTTTCTTTTCCTGTTTTTATTTATTTATTTGTTTGGGCCATGTATTAAATTTGACTACTAAATTCACATAGGAATATAACTTAGGATATTTATTTGTTTATATCTTTAATTTTTTTTTTAGAATTTTTTTTATTTTATTTTTATTTAAAACTCATGATGTATATTAAAATAATAACATGCAAAATTATTGGTTAGGCTAATTTTTTAATTGATTTTATAACTTAAATTTTTCCTCATCTTTTTTAGAAATTAAAAGGAAACTAAATTAAAGTAATTGTAAAATACTTAACAATATTTGGGAATCCATTCTTGGTAGATTTGATAAAATACCAATGCTGATTATTCATTTGAATCATATTGGTTTGATAAGACACACAACTTTGAGTAAGATGGTTCTTTCAAATTCTTGGTGGATTTGGTAAAGTCTCAAGATTTCAAGAACATCTAAAATTTCATATCTAGTTGGTGTGATAAGATTCACAATTTGGAATTAAATTAAAAATTGAACATAAGTAAATAAAATTCACAAAATTATTTTATCAAAGGTTAGGCATTAACAGAAACAAGAATTTAGGAAACGATAAAATCGAACCCCCATGGTACCAATTTTTGGGCTTTATAATAAGGTTATTGTAATGTAACTGACTCATGATCTTAGAATCTCTCATAGACCATAACAAAAATTTAATCAACCTAGGTATAAGCAGATTGGTGGCGACTCCCAACAAAACCACATTGGTACAGCTTGGCGACTACATTGGCGACAAGTCTAGCAATAAAAAGGTTTGATTTTACTCATTTCTTTATTTGTTTATTTCTTATTTATTGATTTTGATGTATTGTGTTTTTATTTTTTTATTTTATAGGTTCCAACACACACTATGACATGCATAATGAGCTCAATACCCAAGCTCACTCCAACAAAGTTTTGTGAAATACCCGAGTTAGGCTACTCGTGTGAGACAATACTTTCCACGCTTTCTCTAGTCCGTAGTAGTAAGTAGTGTTGCCTGAGTGTGATTATAGTCGCTCCATAGGACCATAAAAGCTACGACTCAAGTTAATGCTTCCTCACGTAACCCTTGTGGATGAAGAATTGGGCTTTTTCTAGTTCAATAGGACTTAGTAAAAGGGATTCAAGAACCAACCCATGACCTTTTTTAAAAAGAAAAACCAGCTATGCATATAGCAACCATAGACCCATCCCTTAGGACCTCCATAACAAAACATGCATTTGCCTCGCTACTTTGTTGATCTCATAACTTATTCTATTCAATTATTTACTATTATTATGCCAATGATACTAACCATTTTTTATGTTACTTTTCTCTTTGGATGATTGCACTATAGGAAGCACTTAGCACAGCCTCTATTACCATGGATATTCTTGACCTACTCCCAACCGACAGCAATGAGACATGGGCAGCTACCATAGAAGAAGGTCAACCAGAAGCCATGGACTTCTCTGAAGAATCACAACTAGTCCTTAGAGATTGCCTTTCATCTGAAAGTAAGCTTGACTTGAAAAGCCAGATTCATTTTTTATTGGAGCAGACTTCAGTAAAAGAGCTATCACAAATCTAAAAGGCTTGGCCTCATTCGAAAAGGAAGATCATTGATAGTGAATTTAGGCACATGGCTTATCTTCTGGAGGTAAAGATTGATGAGGCCTTATTCTGAGCACCAATATTATTCTTGGATCCATATTACTGGTGATTTTCAATCAACAAGATGGATTTGGCTCAGACAATCAAATAGTATGGTTTCCTTTTAAATATTCCTCCTAACTTCCCAATTGAGGCATATTCTCATGATAAGAATAGCAATGTTTTAAGATGCTTATCTTATTTCCTAAACATATAAGTCACGGATCTCAAGCATCGAGCTAATATAAAGGGGAATGGAAAAAGCTTGGCATGGAGCACTATCAAACATCTTATGTCATCAAAATCCAAAAGAAGAAAAGTGTTTACACTGGCAATTTGTGGGCTCATTATCTTCCCGAGGGCGTTATCACACGTTGATGTCGAGTTGGTCAAGCATTCGGATCAAATACAAAGGAACACATAAGCCCAATTCCTACTATTCTAGTAGAGATTATTCGCTCTCCCAATTTCTGTAGACGTAACAGAGGACGGTTCATTGGTTGTGCTCTACTATTACACATTTGGATTAAGAGTCACCTCCCGTGCATAAAAAGGAAGTTTAGTAGCTGTTTCTTTCAAGATTTTTTTCCAATCAAAGCTTTATGAAGAACGTCTGGATGGAGAAAAAAAGCAACAAGGAGTGAAGAGAGTTCTTCATAAACTTACAGGACTCTCAGGTTATATAGAGGTCTGTTATTGTTGTGCCCAAAAGCCAATCATGAGATGATTGTATTTTTGCACATTGAGTCATGATATTTTATTAAGGCATTAATCCAACAATTATGTTTGTTGTTTTGTTTCTGCGTAACTTAACAAACATAATCGTAACCCTAGAATAGTGATATTCTTAAACGTCCCTGGTCTAGTATTATTGTGGAGCAGCTTGCAATAATACGTAAGGACTAGCATATGTGGAGACTAATATGAGATATGTAGTCTACATATGGGTACAAGTTGGAGAACTTGTATACTGGACCGACCCACCATGAGAACACTACATGGATCGTTATATGAGTGTCATAAGTGATTCTCATAGTGATCATGGTATATGTAGTCCTTCGACCTAAGATCATCAAGGTTCCCTACATGTGAGTCACATACTTTGATACTTTTCTTTGTTGCTCGTAACTGAGTGAACTTGAAGGAGGTCATTGGGTATGTCACATATCATGCGGAGGGATTTGTATGATCAAGATGGAATTTGTCCCTCCTATGTAACAGGAGTGATATCTTCGGGCCCCTTGATAGAGTGAGACTTAGAAAATGCATTGCCATGCTCGGATGAGTTGATATACGATATCAATGTCATCAGTTTAAGTTGGTCTACTCGGTAATCAAGAAACCAAAGATTGGGCTATACGAGAGTGACACATTCCATGTCTCGTGCTTAGTCTTGATATCTTGGACAAAGGGACAATGGCATATATCGGTGATGATCATAAAGGTTTAGTCGATTCACCGACAATCTTGTCACTTGGGTAGCAATGATGTGTTGCTAGACACCGCTCATTGCTTATGATCATAAATGTGATTTATGATCATTGCCAACATGGCAAGAGCCTATTGGGTCGCACACATAGAGCTATTTGGATCATTAGAGTGCATGGGCTAATTATTTGGGTTATGGTTTCACTTTAATTTCGTATTAATAATGGGCCCAAGAGTTGAGCCATTATTAAGCCCGAAATTAAATCCTAATTGGATTAGGGCTTTGAAACCCATTAGGCCTGGAAGTTGAGTCTCACTATAAATACAACTTTTAAGTGAGAAATTCGTAGGTCTCCTTGCCCTAGCCTCCAAAAAGGACAGCCACACTCTTCTCTTGCAATTCCTTGGAGGACGCAAGCTAGCACTGCGAACGCAAGAGAAACGCATCTACCGGGACGTGGTGGAAGCGTGGTGATCCCGAGAGGCTCGTGTGGATACCATAGAGAGCCTGAACACGTCAACTGTTCAGGTTTTGTGATTTGACTCTACAGTTGAGTGAGAGATCTCAACCGAAAATTAGGTATGAAAATTTTCGAATACCCAGTTTACCCCGTTTCACTTGGATCTTGGAGGGTTTCGGTTAAATTCCGCTGCGCTGTTTGGCTCCCGAAACCCATCAAGGTCACCATTTATATCAAGAAGGCTAGTGGTCTATCAATGTAGGAATCTCCTATGGGTTCCTTTTCTTGCAATATGGGGAGGAACAATTTATCCACACACCTTAGTTCATAGGCAGTTTGGATCTCAACAGTTTGTACCTATGACACATCGGTTGCATGTGCTTGAGTTTTTATATGAAGATCTATGGTGCCTTTGATTCATTTTCAGGATGACAATAGCATGGAAGAGAGTTTACTTTGTGAACCCTGGAAGAAAAGTATCCAAAATAGGGGCAAAATCGAAGGGAAGGTATTCTTACATAGGACAGGCCTAGTCATTCTATCAAAAGGGATCTAAAAAATGAGCTTGAAGAACAAAGAGGCAAGATGAAGAAGATCTGAGTCGAGGTAGACGAGAAGAACTTTGAACTAGAGGTATTGAGGAATAAGAATCTACTATTGTGAGGAAAGCTAGAAGACAAATAGGTCATCATTAGGTAGTTAGTCGAGGAATGTGGTAAAAATGACTGGGAAAATAAGCCCTAGAAAGAAGAATATATCCAGTCTTTATGTTAGATCGAAGACTTCATGGTGAAAGTACTAAAGGTCACTCATGTTGTAAAGAGAATGGGCGAAGAGGCCCATGATATAATTGTTAATGCTGGCCTAACTTGTGTCCAAGATAGCAAAAGATGATCTACTACATCAAGAAGGCCCATAAGCAATATGACCACATCAGGAAATTCTTTTAGTCTTTCAGTTTTTCAATGTAATAAAATGGACTTGACCACTATGGCTTTGGAATTTGATTTTAGGATTCCCTTAATGAGTATTGCACTAAGTGTTCAGGCATGAACAGTTATTTTAGAGTTTGGAAGCACTGTGATAATCATCATTCAACACAGTTATTTTTAATCACATTAATAAAGTTATCATGCACATCATGCCTCATTTATCAACTCATCCACACAAAGATCTAATAAAAGAAATCTTGCTTTTAAGAAGGTAAAAGATTGGTACCCGACATCAATATTCAACTCGGCTACAAGTAAGACTTATGGTAGAATAGATGGAAAGACATCTCAATGAGCTCGAGTCAAAGATAGAGAGCATGGAGGAACAAATGAAACAACTAATGGAATTTATCAAGAAGAACGCAATGCAAGGCCCATAAAAGACCCACAATATCCCATATACCCTCCTGCATACACTCCACAATAGGTTTCAGTTTAAGAGAAGCTTTTTCAATACTCAAGCCCATCTAACAACATTCATTTAAGGCACAATCCATTCTATGAGAAAAGAAGCCACTGCTGAAGGAAAAAAAAGATGCTCAAAAGTTTGAGATCATAGAAAAAAGGCATTGTGTCATTGAAGGTAGCACCATATTTAGATCGCTCTCTGTTGATAATCTTTGTCTAGTGCCTGATGTGGTAATTCCATTAGATTTTAAAGTGCCAAAATTTGAGAAATTTGATGGAATGAACTCATCACATTCCCATCTCACACTTTTTTTAAGGAAGATGGAACCTTTCACCAAGGATGAGAAAGTTTGGATGGCTTTTTTTCAAGAAAGTCTCACAAATTCAACATTGCAATGGTACATGAGTTTGAGTTCCAAAAATATCAAATCTTGGAGTGATCTTGCCCATGCTTTTCTAAACAACTACAAATAGATTGAAGAGTTGGCCCTTGACTATCAAGTTTTGCAAAATCTTCAAAGGTGACAACAAGAATCTTTTAAGGAATATGCATAAAGGTGGAGGCACTTAGCAATGCTAGGTCAACCTCCTATGGTTGAAAAGGAGATGATCACTTTATTTGTTCAAACACTGAAAGGGCTATATTATTAAAAGTTGGTTGGTATTGCCTCTAATAGCTTCTCTAATATCATGTTATCTGGAGAAAGAATAGAATATGTGATCAAATCAGAAAAATTAATAGACATTAGTACTATCTTTCAAAGCATCAACGCTGTGGAAGAGTCAACCTTCACATTACATGGGAAAGGATGTCCTAATGAGGCGGTAGTCTTCAAGGCTCTTCCATCAGTACCATATCCCACTCGTGTAAAGAAAGCTACTTAGGTTGGTCTGATTTCTACAAGCTACACCGAGCCACTTTCTAAGCTTATAAAGTCAAACCTACTATCACCTATACCAACAAAAGCAAAAATTAGGCGGCCTCCTCTTCTAAGTTGCTATGATCCAAATACCAAATGTGACTACCATATAGGCTCAGTCGAGCATTCAACTAAAAATTGTGCAGCACTAAAACTCAAGGTTCAATGGTTGATCGATTCCAAATGGCTAGATCCTGATGTGATTAATAATCGAAAGTGAAGATTTTGACCTATAATTATATAAACTTTAGAAGGGCTCTAAGTTATGTCTGACCTGGCAATCCACACAAACTTTTGAATGACAAGGAATCCTTTGAGTGAACTTGTATCTTTGAAAGCCTTCCAAAGTAATTGAATGATAAAAATCTCCTATATTTAGTCCAAAATCTAAGATATAGTCTTTGATAAATGGACATCTGTTATTCTTTTCTTTTACAATAAAAAATGTAACATGTACATTTCACTGAAAATCCACATTTTACATCCATTTCCCCATTTTTCCATTATACCATCCACTTCACCTTTCTCGCCATTATACGTTCTTTCATAAACAAACACAAATTGATAATGCTACTCGATGATGGAAATGAAAGCTAAAGGAAATTTAAGGCAGATGATTTTAAAAATGCTGCCAAATCTAGTAAAAAGAATCTTAAATGTTACGCCTTAACTTTCATCATGCAAAAGCAAAAGAAAGTCTGCAGTGGTTATCAACATCATTGCAAGAAGTTTTTGGTTAGTTTCTGAAAAAGGTAGTCCTCATATTTAATGGCTTTGGTCGTATCACATGAATGCTTAACATAAGAAAAGGTTATCAGTTCTTGACAACACAAGTTCCAAAAAGAAAAAAAGTCCATCTCTTCCATGAAAAGATGAAAGGAAAACTCAAAAGTAAGAAAGGATTAAGAGTAAGGATGAGCAACAGATATCACTTAAAGCCATCTTATTTAAGTTGAACATTGCAGAAGGGCTATCCAACACATCACATAAAAGTGAGTAACAATGCCTTCAAGTTATCAAAACTGTGGGTCATAAAAAAAAATAAGTGCTTGCTAGGCTGTCAATCCCTAACACATCCAAGGCAAAAGTTAGAGGAAAAGAAAGAAAATGAATGAAAAGAAAAGAAGAAGAAGAGTGAGCTATGGATTCTGAACTGAAAACCTATAAAAGGTAGTTCAGAAAATAAAGGCATCCTTCAAAGCAAGTCTGCACACAGATTACAAGAGTTGGGTAGTAACAAATGAGGTCTAATTTTAAGGAAAATGTGGTAAATTTGAGGTTCTTGCTATCAAGTTTTTTAAGGCAATTAGATCTGCTCATGGGTGACATTAAAAGCCCTTCTTTTACACCATCTTGACCTTCCCTTTTTACACCATTCAAGCTTGGTTTTCTTCAACCAAGTAGTTACCTCTTAAATACCATTTTGCTTCATCTATAGAAATACCATCATCATTTTGAAACATGTTTCTACCTTTTGCCTTGTACATTTTACATTTTTGATTTGGAAAGAATAAGAATAACAAAACTTCTTGAATTAAATACAAAGCCGTAAGTTATTTTTTTCAAGCTCTGTAAATCAATGAGATTTTTTCTTTAAGGCTAAACCATTATTCATTAGTGTGTATGGACTTAAAAGTGAAGAGATAACTTGAGACTTTTTTCGAGAATGTATAGTTCTTATAAGAGAAATTCGCAATCAAGTGCAACCATGAAGGTTTAGAAAAGCATGTTTTTTTTATAGATCAAAGAAGGCAATACCTCCTTCCACATAGATACAATATTCAGGGGCAAAGTAATCTTTACGCAGCGTAAGAAGAACACTACCAGAAAAGAAGCCCAATAGATAAGGGGAGCAAGCTTTATGGATCAAAACTTAAGGGAAAACCATTATTCATATGGTGATGGAATTATCAAGTATGCACCAGTACAAACACAAGGGGAACAAAGGGAAAAGGGCATATCATTCATTGATGGTTGAGCATTCACATAGCATGAAACCCATGGTAAGGTAGGGAAAAGTTCTAAATAGCTCAAGGAAAAGAACCACAAGAGGTAATGTTGAATGAATCATAAGATTCATTCATCTTCATGCATCATGGTTTTCATCGAGGTCATTCAAAAAAAATTCAAAGGTCAAGGAGCATGCATCATGAGCATCATCATATCATTTTCACCATGCTTTTATCACAAGTAGGTTTCAATAAAGCTTGGTACAAATATCTAGGGAGGAGTTCAGTCAGAGCAGATTAAGGGGGGACATTTTGGACAAAGGAAAAAGATGGAGTGTTTCAACCATTTAACATATGTGAAAAGTTAAAGACTACAATTTCTCAATTCTATCAAAGGAAAAAAATTTTATGGTCCAGACAAGTTCACAAAAATTAAGATCATTCTATCAATTTCATAACTTAAGTTAAACCGAGGTTTTAAATAAGAAGAGTTTCTATATCTCATCATATTTAAAGAAAAGCCAAACTGAGGTTCCAAAGAGAAATTAATTCTTTTCCTTGTAATTTGGTTCAAATCAAGGTTTCAAATAAAAAGTAATTCTCTTCCTTGTAAATTGAGTTAAACCGAGGTTTTAGATGAAAAAGTTTTCTTTACCTCTTTACATCTGAGGGAAGGCTAAACCGAGGTTTCAAAGAGAAGGTAACTCTCTTTCTCGCAATTTAGGTTAAACTAAGGTTTTAAATAAGAAAGGTTTTTCTACCCCGTCACTTCTTAAAAAAATGCTAAACCGAGGTTTTAAAGAAAATGTAATTCTCTTCCTCGTAACTTGTATCAAACAAAGGTTTTAAATGAGAAATGTTTCTCTACCTCATCATATATAAAGGAATGCTAAACCAAGGTTCCAAAGAGAAGGTAATTCTCTTCCTAATAACTTAAGTCCAACTGATGTTTTAAATAAGAAGAGTTTCTCTGCCTCATCGCATTTAAATAAGGTAACTCTCTTCCTCATAATTTAGGTTAAACAGAGGTGACGTCCGGAGACATCTTCGCTGGAGGACATGGTGGTTTCCGGAGGGACTTCCTGAGGAGGAGAACGCCCGGAGTGGAGGTTTCCCAGGGAGTGGTACCTGAAGAGCCCAAAAGGAAAGGTTAGGAGGTCCCCGGGATGTTTTTCCGGGGAGGAGCCTCCGGCGCCCAAGTTAGTTTTCTGAGAGGTGAAGGAAAGAGAGCACTCAGGGGTTTAGTGGCCTTGCCTGTCCGTATCCTTTCAACTGACTGACCAACCCCTTGCAAGGGGCTGCTCTTTGGTATTTGTAGAAGTGTCTGGCCCGTTCAGATCGTGACACGTGTTCGGTCAGATCTGCTGTGTACCTTTGGACAAAGGAGACAAGTAGCTGTTTGTAGGCTCCCTCGAGCCTTGGTCCGAGACAGGTTGTGACAAGGCCTGGGCGGCGTCGGCGTGTCAGAGCGTCGTTTGAGGTGACATGGCGCGTCTGTGGGCGATGTGTCAGAGGCTCCTTAAATGCTCTTGCCGTGCTCCCGATGTCCTTTGGGCGAGGTCGTTCTCTGGGACGAACACCCTTCTTCGGGAGTTATGTTCGCAGTTCGGGGCGCTGCCTAGCTCGCAGGTTCCGCCTTCGGGAAATCCTCTCTTGCTTGCGGTAGCTGGTTCTTCTATCCCGAAGGCGATCCGTTTAATCTCCCGAGGGGGCTGTCTGCACCTTTGGAGCTCTTTGGGGTACTAGGCTAAATCCCGAGTTCGAGGCACTGGAATTTGCCTAGTCCGAGGTCAGTACTAGTGCCTCCCTCGGATGGTGCCAGGCTTCCCGAGCATGCTTTTGATAGGAGGTACGTTCTAGGAGAGGCGATAGTCCTTCGGCTATCACATGCCCCCCCTAGAAGCCGAAGTAGGGACTTTGGCTTTTGTCAGCTTTCGGAGGGTACCCTTCGGGGCTTTATGCATGGTACCTGTGCCGAAGATACACCTTCTGTCCGTAGACGTAGCACAGACTGTCTCTTGGTGTCTCCGAGGTAACCTATTTTCTGTAATCTTTGTAAGTCACTGAAACGTCTCGTCTCGTGACCAGGCGTGTCAGTCTGGGGCGGCGCGCTATTCGTCAGAAAGCGTGTTCCTTATTTGGCGTGGTTGCTGACACGTGGCACGCCGTCATTGGAGAGGGTTACATCGGTTACAGCGGGCGCGTCTTTTTATGCAGAATGGGCAATTATGGCGACGATTCGCCTTCGCACAGCACTTATGACGTCGATTCGCCTACCCTTCCTCGGTCTATATATACCCTTAATCCTTCATAACCCCCTTTTGCTTTTGCTTTTGCTCTCTTCTGTCTCTCAACTGCCGCAGTGTTTTTCCTACTCTCTTACGGCGGTGCTTTTTGACAGAGTGGTTTTCCGGCAATCATTTCACGACGGCGTCCTCAAATCCGGATTTTGGCAAAACGTTTGGTGGGTTTTAGCTTCCAGTTTCTTCTGTTTTTCCAAATTTTTTCTTCGAAATAGCTTTTTGCCTTTTCCCGAACTCGGTTTTTTGCCAGTCATGCCTATTCCCGAAAGCTGGGAACCCCTTCTTTCTCACCCCTGCTGCACTACTTCTGCAAAACTTAAAAAATGGAAAAAGAAGTTCTTCCTTCCTTCCTACGTCACTACGAGGTTGCCTCGTTCGGACCAATATAGCTTTTCAAACCGTAGTGACGAGGTTACTGTTTTCCGTGCCCAACTGAAGGCCGGACTTCGGTATCCTCCGCCGAAGATGGTTTGCGATTTCTGCGATTTCCATCGCATTGCCGTAAACCAACTTCCGCCGAACTCGTACTGCTATTTCAATGCTTTTCTTTGTATGTGTGGTGTCTTCGGTATAGAGCCACACTTTGTCATTTTTCTGCAGTACTACAAGCTCTTCGTGATCCCAAAGGGTGGCTTCTATTTCATGCTACCTCGGGGGTCAGGGAGCAAAAAATACAAGTTCACCTTTGCCAACAAGGACAGCTGGCGAGGGTGGCAACAGAAATTCTTTTTTATGAAGAAGGAGGAGGCCTGGTCGTACGTCCCGACGAAGTGGGCTCAGGGAAAGCTCGTGATGGATGTCGTTGACCCGAAGATGCTGTTAACTCCCGAGTTAACACCCATTTTTGCGGACTTTGACAAGCGCATCCGAGCGGTCTCTGACTGGGATTCCGAGGTCCCACCGCGCCCCCTTTACCCCTTTCCAATTAACTGGAAGTTGATGACCGAAGAAGTCCTTCGGGAGTTGAAGGTGGTAAAGGAGCACGAAACGGACCTCGAGATGCCGGCTCCTGCCATTGCTGGGAAGGACTCCTGGCTGGTAAAACTTCTTCAGAAGGACATTACTTATGCGGATTTTTTCGAAAGTAAGTCATCTCCTAGTCCCCTTGTTTTAATTTCATCTTGGACTTACGCTGATGTTTTCTCTCTTTTTCAGAGATGGGCGACGATACTGCTGCCTATTACCGATCGCTTTTCATCGGGCAAGCCGAGAAAGGTGAACAAACAAAGAAGGCTGCCTCCCGAAGACGGAAGGCGGCTGGCGGGGGGCCTCCGGCGGCCAAGCGATCGAAGAAGACCGTGCCCCCTCCTATGCCGGAGATTTCCGAGGAGGTGGGCGAGGAGCCCGAGGTAACCGTTGCTGCGCCTTCGACTGAGGTCGGTGCAGATGTCGCTCCTTCAAGCCCTAATTCGGCGGCTCTTCTGGACGCTTTGGTGGAAGCCCCTTCTGCCGAAGATCGCCGCAAGAGGAAAGGGAAGGAGATTTCTTCTGAGGGGGCCCTGGATTCTGGCGACGACGTTGCCGAAGTGCCACCAGGTTTGATGCCTTAGACACTCAGTTTCTGAATTTTTTGGCAGCTACTTGTGTTTGACAATTTTTCTGCTTTTGTCGTGCAGAGGAGATTCTTCCTCCGGATTGGGTTGCCGAGCACGCCCGGAAGCGGGCCCTTCGGGATGCCCATATCCCGAAGGGGAAGATTCCGAATGAGCCATTTTGGTCTTTTAGGGAGGACATGGACATGTACTACGAAGATTGCCCGCGAATGGCCAAGGAGATTGCAAAGGGGGTTCTTACTGAAGCTTCTTTCAGGGCCCTTGCGGGGGCTCATCCAGATGATGACTCCCTCGCCGCGAAGCTTTCCGAGCACGCCGCCCAGGTGTGTTTCTCACCTTGCCCTTTTCTTTTTTTTTCTGATTTCTTCTAAGTATTTGCCTTTCCTTTTTTGCCTTGTCTCATTCTTGCCTCTGTTTTTCTGCAGCTGCTGGGATATGCCGGATTCCTCAGAGTTCGGGTGGCGAGGCAGGGGATGTACCGGGCCGCCGCTTCAAAGACTATAGAACAATACAAGACCCAGTGCTCGGACCTGCTCACTCGGAACACTCAGCTGGCCCAGACTTCGGCGTCAGAGATTGCTGCCCTTCGGGAGGAGTTTGCGAAGGAAAAAGAAGAACTTATAAAGGACTCCTCCCAGAAGATTTCCGACCTCGGCGGAAAAGTGGCGGAGCTGACTTCGGTTAATGAGGCACTTCAAAAGGAGAAGTCGGATTCTGCGGCTCTTCTGGCGAAGGCGGAGGCCGAGAAAGCCGCACTTCAAGCCGAGGTCGATTCTTCGAAGAAGGGGAAGGATGAGTCGAGGAAAAAGAAGGTGAAGGCGTTAAGGAAAAATGTTGAAGACCTGGAGAGGGAGCTTAATGATCTTGGGGTCGAGAAGAGGAAATCCGACGAGATGACCAAAGTTGGTTTTCAAGACGGGTTTTGTCTCGTTCGTCATCAAGTTCTTCTGAGGTTTCCAGATCTCGACCTTTCTTTCCTGGAGGCCCTAAATATTCCTGAGGGACCTCGGTGGTCTTGGTCCAAGCTCGAGCACTTGAACCTGCCTCAGACTCTTCCGGCGCGGGTGGTGGCGGAAAAGGATGCAGGGGCTAGTGGCTCCCGGGACGCCGAGAATCCCTAATTTATCTCAGGCCCCTTCTGCCTTCTTTTTCTCCTTCCTTGTACTCTTTCTTTCTTGGTAGTCCTTCTTCTTTGTAAACCGATCTTGTTTGTTTAATAAAGACTTTTTTCTTTCCTGTAAGAAATTTTGGCTAAGTCTTTTTTTGTGAGATTGTTCATTCCTTTTTGCCCCGAACGCGTTTGCTCAAGAGACTTCGGAAGATTAGATCGGTTCTCTGTGAGCCTTTGTATTTAGAAATTCTCACAAGGTTTTACATTTCCTATTGTCCCGAACATGCTCGCTCGAGGGACTTCAGGAAATCACACCCATGCTTATTCTGGCTACCATCTTCGCGGAATTTTAGTGTTTCTTTTGTTCAAGAATCTTTCTTTTAGAAGCCCGTGTAGCTAGAAAATTTTTCTAACTTTGTACAATGTAAATCCTTTCGTCAAGATTCTAAGCATAGAACTTTTTCAAGGCATCTGAATGCCAAGTGTTTTTTAATTCCACGCCTTCGGCGTCACCGAGCTTGTACACCCCTCTTCGTACTTCAGCAAGAACCAGATAAGGTCCCTCCCAATTCGCGCGAAGTACGCCGTGTGATGGCCTCCGGGGTGCGAATTCCGCCTTTCGGAGAACGAGATCACCCTTTTTTATTCCTTTTGGCCTAGCTCGCAAGTTTATAGCGGCGGCCACTCTTTGCTGGAAAGCTTTCCTTCTTAGTTCCGCTATTTCTCTATGTTCGCCGACGAGGTCGAGCTTGGTTCTTAAGCCGAGGTCATTTCCACTTTCATCAAATACCTGCACTCGTATTGATGGTCGCACTACCTCTATTGGGATTATGGCCTCCGTACCGAAGACGAGCGAGAAAGGAGTTTCCCCTGTAGCCCTTCGGGGCGTTGTTCGGTAGCTCCATAGCACGCTTTGGAGTTCTCCTGGCCATTTCCCTTTTGCCTCCCCCAGTCTCTTTTTCAGACCATCTTTTATGGTCCTGTTAGATACTTCCACCTGCCCATTGCTTTGGGGGTGAGCTACCGGGGCGAAGTGCATCTTTGTTCCGAGGTCGCTGATAAACTCTTGGAACCCTTTGTCTATGAACTGGGATCCGTTATCAGCCACTAGTACCCTCGGTATGCCGAATCTGCATACTATGTTTTTCCACACGAACTTGCGCACTTCTCTTGCCGAGATAGTCGTCAAAGGTTCTGCCTCGACCCATTTAGAGAAATAGTCTACTGCGACTACGCAGAACTTCACGCCCCCAGGCGCTGTCGGGAGCGGCCCGATAAGGTCTATGCCCCAAACCGCGAAGGGCTAGGGATAGTTTGCCGAAGTCACCAGTTCTGAGGGTGTTCTATGGATTTTTGCATGTCTTTGGCAATTACCACATTTCTGGACGAACCGCCTAGCGTCTTTCCTCAGGGTAGGCCAAAAGTATCCTTGGCGAAGTATCACCGCTGCCAGGGCGTCGGTTCCGATGTGCGAACCACAAGCGCCTTCGTGAACTTCTTGGAGGATTATTTCAATATCCTCTTCGCCAACACACCTCTGTAGCGGATTTGCATATCCCTGCCGATATAGCTCTTCTCCAATCAGAAAGAAACGACCGGAGCGTCTCCGCACTTTTGCTGCTTCATTGGGGTCTTCGGGGAGCGTATTGGTTTCGAGATATGTTCTTATTGGGTCTTTCCAGCTTCTTCCCGAAGTCATTATGCTCAGCACTGTAATGCTCGGCTGGCTTAGCACCTCAGTATATGCTTTTGATTTTGCCAATTCATCTGCCTCAGCGTTATGTCTGCGAGGCACGCTCTCGATTCGCACGGTGTCGAATTCTCGAATAAGCTTCGTTACTAATTCATGGTATTTTGCCAGTGTTGGATCCTTCGCCCCGTAGTCCCCTGCTGTTTGCCGAACTACTAGCTGGGAATCGCTATGGGCTTTCAAGTTTCTGACACCAATTTTTCTGGCCAGGCGCAAGCCCGCTATGAGAGCTTCATATTCAGCCATATTGTTGGTGACATTGAAGCTGAACTTAATGGCCTTCATTACTTCCAGGCCTTCGGGGCCTTTAATGATCACCCCTGCTCCTTGGTGCTCGGCGCCCGAGGCACCATCAACGTACAAGGCCCATTCTGGCTCATTTCGTCGGGACTTGGGTGGCTGTCCTCGGTAATGGGGACCTCGGCAATGAAATCTGCCAAGGCTTGAGCTTTTATGGCTTTCCGAGGTTCATAAGTGATGTCGTGTTCGCCAAGCTCTATACACCATTTGGAGAGCCTTCCCGAATGGTCAACCTTCTTCATGACGTCCCGCAGGGGTAAACTACTTCGGACGATGATGGGGTGAGCCTGAAAATATGGTCGTAGCCTTCTTCCTTCCAGGACCAAGGCATATATAGCTTTCTGTAACAAAGGATATCTGATTTCAGTGCCATGCAAGGACTTGCTCACATAGTAGACTGGCCACTGCTTCGCCCCTTCCTCTTTCACAAGGACTGAGCTTACTGCTTTTTCTGTGACGGCGAGGTACAACACAAGAGGTTCTCTTTCGCGGGGCTGTCGCAAAGTGGGCAGGCGAGCCAAGTAGATTTTGAGTTCTTCCCAAGCTTTTTGGCAGTCCTCATTCCAAGGACGATCATTACTCTCGAGGTCGTCCTTCCTTTTTGCTGCCTTAGTGAGGACTTTGAAGAATGCTCGGCACCGGTCTCCATATCTGGAAATAAATCTGCTAAGGGAGGTTATTCTTCCAGCAAGTCTCTGCACATCTTTTATTGTGGCAGGAGTTCGGAATTCCAACAGAGCCTTAATTTTTTCTGGGTTAGCATCAATGCCTCTTTCTGATACCATGTACCCAAGGAACTTTCCCGAAGTTACCCCGAAGGTGCACTTCTCAGGGTTAAGGCGAATTCCGAAGGTCCTGAGCTGGTGAAAAGTTTCCCTTAGGTCTGTGACATGGTCTACAGGCAGCTTGCTTTTAACTATCATGTCATCTACGTACACTTCCATGTTCCTCCCTATTTGGTCATTAAAGACCTTGCTCATCAACCTCTGGTAGGTGGCTCCTGCGTTTTTGAGCCCGAAAGGCATCCTGGTGTAACAGTATGTCCCCCCCTCGGTGATGAAGGCTGTTTTTTCTTCGTCTTAGGGGTCCATCTTTATTTGATGGTAGCCGCTGAAGGCGTCTAGGAAACTTAGGAGCCCGTATTCGGCAGTTGAATCTACCAGTTGATCTATTGGCGGGAGAGGATATGAATCTTTTGGGCAAGCATTGTTCAGGTTTCTGAAGTCGATGCACATCCGAAGTTTGTTGCTTCCTTCTTTTGTGGCGATCACCACATTGCTTAGCCATTCGGGGTACTTGACCTCCCTGATTACATCTGCCTCCAATAAACGTTGGACTTCGGTTTTGACGAAGTCATTTTTATGGGCTGAGATGCCTCGTTTCTTTTGCCGGACAGGCTTTGCTTCCGGACTTACTTTGAGGCTATGTTGTATTACGCGCGGATTTACCCCCGGCCTGTCTTTCGGCGAGTAGGCGAACAGGTCTTTATTCATTACCAGAAAGGATACAAGTTTTTTCTTATCTCCTTCGGACAAGTTTTTTCCTATTTGGGTACTTCGTCCTGGGATAAGTTCCACTTCTTCCATTTCCACCTTGCCAGAAACTTCTTTCTCGCCATTTTTTGACTTTGAAGCCCCTTCTTCTACAGCTTGTGTGAAATTGTTTGCTGGGGCTTTTCGGGCTTTGACGAACACCTTTCTTACTTCGCCCTGATCTATGAAGATTTCTGCGTCTCCTTCCTTGGTGGCGAAAGTGACAGTCAAATGTCTCACGTCAGGGCGAATGTGCAGATTTCCCTGCGTCTGCCTTCCAAGGATGGCGTTGTATGATGAGGGGACATCCATGACGATGAACCTCGCCATCGTCGAGGCAAACAACTCAGCTGCTCCTTTGACCGAAGTCCCTCTCATCATTAATGGAAGGTCGATCCACCCGAGGACGGGTAACTCGGAAGGTCCTACCCCGAAGGTCGGTGAAGTGACAGGCCTGAGATCATTGATGGATATGCCTAAGCTCGGCAGCAGTTGTGAAAATAGGACGTCAGCGTTTGATCCGTCATCAAGCAATACCCTTTTGACATCCCAGTTTCCAATTCTTGCCATGATCATCAGTTTCCAATTCTTGCCAGTGGGTCGTCGTGAGGGAAGACGACTGTGGAACCATCTTTTCGGGATAGCTTCTTCGCCGGACTTTGATAGTCCATGACAGCTATTTCCCTGGCCTTCCTTTTTCTTTCCGAGGATGGGAGCCCCGTCGTGATTGTTTGTATGACTCCCGCAGGGGGTGGAGGGCGCCTCTTCGGACTTCGGTTTCTCCGCCTGTCGGAGTCGTAGTCCTCATCTTCTACCTTTCCTTCCTCCTCTTTCCTCCCCTTCGGGGAAGGCAACCGTAGGTACCGCCGAAGTTGGCCTTGTTTTATCAGCGATTCAATATACTTCTTCAGCTGGAAGCAATCCTCAGTGTCGTGGCCATGATCGCGATGAAATTGGCAGAACTTCTTCATGTTTTTTCTATTTTCAGCGGTCATGGCCCTTGGCCTCTGAACTTGTGTTCCCTGCCTCTCCAGAGTCATGAGGATGTTGGTCCTCGTGGTGTTCAGCGCTGTGAAGTTCGGGGGTTTCCTTCCTCGCATTCTCCGGGGTCGGGGTGGCTGGTCGGTCGGATAGCGTGCCTGCTGGCTGGACCCCTCGCCACGGGTGTGCTCGGGCCTGGGTCCGCCCATTCTTAGTTCTTCGGCCGTCATGTGCTGTTCGGCCCGTCGGTAGAATTCGCCCAGTGTGTCTGGAGGGTCCTTGGAGAATTCGTAGAAGAGTTGGGAATCCCTCCGAAGGCCCCTTGTCATGGCGAGGATGCGTATTTCAAGCCGAAAGTCTGGAACACTTAAAGCCTCTCTGTTGAACCTCTCGACATAGTCGCGTATAGTTTCTCCGCTTCTTTGCGCTATGTCGAACATTTGAACGGGCATCTTCGCCGTCGGGCGACTCCCGATGAACTGTTGGGTGAAGGCTGTTGATAACTCCTGGAATTTTCCGATGATTCCTGGAGCCAAGGAGTTGTACCACGCGGTTGCTGGCCCAGAGAGGGTGACCTCGAAGCACTTGCACAAGGTGGCGTCGTTTGCACCGTGCATCATCATGCTGCGTCTGTACTTCGTCAGGTGGGCCTGTGGGTCGGTCCGACCATCGTACGTCTCTAGCCGAGGTACCCTGAAGTCACCTGGCATAGCTGCCTCGACCACAGCTCGGGTGAAAGGAGACTGATCCCCACAAAAAGACTCAGACAGTCTGGCCCAAACTGGCTTGCGAGCCACCTGCCTCTCGACTTGGTCCAGCCTTGCCAATATTTTCTCCATGAGGGCGGCAGCGCTAGGTTCTTCCTCAGGTGGAGGAGATTGACGGCGCCTCTTCGGAGAATGGCTTCGTCGTCGGGGAGAGGGTGACCTCGTCTCGGGCAAAGGGCTTCTTCGACGTCGAATTTTGGGTTGGTTGGGCCCCGTTTTCCCTGGAAGGCGTGCCCCGAGGGGCATATTTTCTGTTGAAGACTCCTCACGTGGGTCTTCACTCCCAGAACTGCGGCGGACTGCTTTGGGGCTCTTTTCCCGAGGGCGTACCGGTGAAGGAGACCTTTGGGTTTGAGCTTGTTGTGGCCATCTTCTGTCTATCTGTTGTGTCATCTCAGCCACAACAGAGCGTTGGAAGTCACGGAGGAAGCTCATGGTTATGACCAGAGGACGTTCTTCCTCGGTCGTGGAAGTCCCTGGAAAAGTTTGCTCAGCAGCCGGTTGGACTTCAGGCGTGGACGGGGACATCGGGAGTCCTTTGTCCTTAGAACGCCGAGTCTCAACGATGGCAACCTGAGGGTGGTTTCCCACAGACAGCGCCAAATGACGTCCGGAGACATCTTCGCTGGAGGACATGGTGGTTTCCGGAGGGACTTCCTGAAGAGGAGAACGCCCGGAGTGGAGGTTTCCCAGGAAGTGGTACCTGAAGAGCCCAAAAGGAAAGGTTAGGAGGTCCCCGGGATGTTTTTCCGGGGAGGAGCCTCCGATGCCCAAGTTAGTTTTCTGAGAGGTGAAGGAAAGAGAGCACTCAAGGGTTTAGTGGCCTTGCCTGTCCGTATCCTCTCAACTGACTGACCAACCCCTTGCAAGGGGCTGCTCTTTGGTATTTGTAGAAGTGTCTGACCCGTTCAGATCGTGACACGTGTTCGGTCAGATCTGCTGTGTACCTTTGGACAAAAGAGAGAAGTAGCTGTTTGTAGGCTCCCTCGAGCCTTGGTCCGAGACAGGTTGTGACAAGGCCTGGGCGGCGTTGGCGTGTCAGAGCGTCGTTTGAGGTGACATGGCGCGTCTGTGGGCGATGTGTCAGAGGCTCCTTAAATGCTCCTGCCGTACTCCCGATGTCCTTTGGGCGAGATCGTTCTCTGGGACGAACACCCTTCTTCGGGAGTTATGTTCGCAGTTCGGGGCGCTGCCTAGCTCGCAGGTTCCTCCTTCGGGAAATCCTCTCTTGCTTGCGGTAGCTGGTTCTTCTATCCCGAAGGCGATCCGTTTAATCCCCCGAGGGGGCTGTCTGCACCTTTGGAGCTCTCTGGGGTACTAGGCTAAATCCCGAGTTCGAGGCACTGGAATTCGCCTAGTCCGAGGTCAGTACTAGTGCCTCCCTCGGATGGTGCCAGGCTCCCCGAGCATGCTTTTGATAGGAGGTATGTTCTAGGAGAGGCGATAGTCCTTCGGCTATCAAGAGGTTTTAAATAAGAAATGTTTCTCTACCTCATCACTTTTGTAAAAATAAAAAAGCAAAACTGAGATTTTAAAAAAAAAATAATTCTTTTCCTTGTAACTGGGATCAAACCAAGGGTTTAAATGAGAAGGATTTTTTTACCTCATCACATCTAAAGGAAGGCTAAACTGATATTCAAAAGAGAAGGTAATTATTTTCCTTGTAACTTAAGTCAAACTGAGGTTTTAAATGAGAAGAGTTTCTCTACCTCGTCATATTTAAAGGAAAGCAAAATTGAGGTTTTAAAGAGAAAAGAACTCTCTTCCTTGTAATTTGGGTCAAACCAAGGTTTTAAATGAGAAAGGCTTCTCTAACTCGTCACATTCACTGTAAGGCTAAACCAAGTTTCCAAAAGGCAAAGGAATTCTTTTTCTCATAATACGGGTAAAAAAAAACAGGGTTTTCAACCTCAATGGTCATCAAAGGTAGTAAAGAGTCAAGATGCTCTACCTTAAAGAAATTCAGTGGTGGTAAAGAGATAGGATTCTCTACCTCAAGGGTCATCAGAGGTGGTAAAGAATCAAGGTGCTCTACCTTAAAGGAATTTAGAGGTGGTAAAGAAACAAAGTTCTCTACCTCAAAAGATATCAGAGGTGGTGAAAAGATTGTGTTCTCTACCTCAAAAAAATTTAGAGGTTGTAAAGAGACATAATTCTCTACCTCAAAGGACATCAGATGTGGTAAATAGATGGTGTTCTCAAGCTCAAAGGCAATTAGAAGTGGTAAAAGAGATGGTGTTCTCTACCTCAAAGTCAACGAGAGGTGGGAAAAAGAAGGTTCTCTACCTCTTTCTTAAATCAAGGTAAGAGATGTGTTCTCTACCAAATTTAAAGGGAATAAGAGATGTGTTCTCTACCAAATTTAAAGGGAATGAGAGAAAAGTTTCTCTCTCCCATAGAAAGGTTTCTATGGAGAAAAAAGGGCAGGGAAAGTTCCTTAACTTCTCAAGAAAAGAGGAAGGTTTTCCTCTTAGGTTTGGAAGCAATAGGAAGGTTCTAATTGTAAAAAGCTAGGAAAGTTCCTAGACCTAATAAAAAATGGGGAATTTCTCCTTGGATTCCCAAATGATAGGAGGGTTCCTATTGTGGAGATAATAATGAGGGTTCCTTAGCCTAGAAGAGGAGAAAAAGGTTTTTCCCCTCAATATTTTTTGCTGTGAAAAGGTTCTCATTGTACAATTAGAAAGCCGGACAAAATTTGACAATGATTTTGCATGCATCATGTCCTATAAAACATACAAAGGGAGGCAGCTGTTGACACCCAATTTTGTCTAAACACTAACATTTGTTTAGTTTTATGTTAGAAAATTTAAACTAGGGGGCATTTTTGTTTTTTGGGGCCATTTGGTCTTTTTGGTCATTTTACAGCTTAGGAAGTTGGTAGGATTATGTGTATTTAGATTATGTTGTCATTTTGTGTTATGAATTTTTAGGGATTTAAAATGGTCATTTATAGTCAAAATAAGAATTAATTTAGTTTAGGCACTAACTTTGGGTCCTAAAGGTATTTTGGGGTTAGTTTAGATAAAAGAATGAGTTTGGGTGTTAATTAGAGATTTTTAGAAAATTTTAAGAAAAAATAAAAACTTTGGGGCAAATCTATCAACTCTAGGGAGTTGTAGGCAAATCTGACTGATTCATAAAGATCTGGATAAAATCTGGAATTTTTACAAAGTTTTAGTCTCAATTGACAAATTAGTGAAGCGTCGGGTGGAATTGGAAATTCGCATAGAGTATGGAGCTGTATTAGCAGCTAAAGAGTTTGCCTAGACTTAGACTAATATTTTGGCCAGATAATATCCTAATGGATTTAAACTTTATAAAATTGGATTTTGATGAGGTTTAACCTCTCAAAACTTTGTTAATGTCGCCTAGTATAAATATGGGTCACCATTTGAGAGAGATCACGAAAAAAAACTGTGAAGTTGATAAAAGGTAAAACCACAAATTTAGTCCCTAATCTCACCTCCTTCCTCTCCAGAAACCCTAAGCTTCTCTTTGAGTCGAAGCCTGCAACCTTCTCTGCCGACATCTCAAACCACAACCGCCAATCATCCCTTCTCTTCGACACCGTGGCGCTCATCCCACACCGTCACTTCCAATTGTCGCTACCCCCGGTGACGCTATTTGAAAGAGAGGAGAAGGATCGCGCTTCAACCGCCGCCGTCTTCCTCTTCAACCTCCGGGCGTCACCGTCACGCTTCGTCTGCACCTCCGGGAGTCACCGCTACCCTCGCGGCCCGAGCCCTGCTGCCCGTTTGTCCCTAAAGCGCCCCGCCGGGAGAATCGAAGTTGAACTCGATCGCGACCGCTTTCGAACCGCGCGTCCCACCCGATCCATTCAATTGACCCAGTCAAACCTTCTTCTCTTTCCGGTAAAACGCTCATTTAGCCCCTCTGACTTTTTATTTCGTTCATATAGATCCCTAACATATTTCTATTTTGCAGATTGGTCACTGACAGCATGCCTTTTATTGTTTTTTCTTTTCCTGTTTTATTTATTTGTTTGTTTGGGCTATGTATTAAATTTGAATACTAAATTCACATAGAAATATAACTTAAGATATTTATTTGATTATCTCTTTAATTTTTTTTTATAAATTGTTTGATTTTAGTTTTATTTAAAACTCATGATGTATATTAAAATAATAACATGCAAAATTATTGGTTAGGCTAATTTTTGAATTGATTGGATAACTTAAATTTTTCCTCACATTTTTTAGATATTAGAAAGAAACTAAATTAAGGTAATTGAAAAATACTTAACAATTTTTTGGAATCCGTTCTTGGTGGATTTGATAAAATCTTGAGGCAAATTATTCATTCGGATCTGATTAATCTAATAAGACCCACAATTTTGAGCAAAATGATCCTTTCAAATTCTTTGTGAGTTTGGTAAAATTCCAAGATTTCAAGGACATCTAAGATTCCATATCTGATTGATTTAGTAAAATTCATAGTTTAGAATTAAATTAAAATTCGAACATAACTAAATAAATTGATAAAATTATTTTATCTTAGGCATTAAAAGAAAAAAGAATTTAGGAAAAGATAAAATCAAACCCTCATGGTACCAAGTTTTAGGCACTATAATAACGTTATTATAGTATAACTGACTCAAAATCTTAAAATCTCTTGTAAACCATAGTAGGTAGCCAATTGACCTGAGTATGAACAGATTGATGACGACTCCCAAAAAACATATTGCTACAACTGCTAAAGAAACTCATGAGACATCTCATTGAAAAAGGCAAACATCTACTTCTTCAACATTCCAAACATGTTGAAGTTGCTCCTGATAGCATTGAATTCAATGCGTCACACATAATAGTGTCGCTAGTCCTTTTAGGTTCATCGTAGTGATGTGCCTTAGCAGATGCTTAGCAGGATCCGTCAGGTCATCATACAAATCCTCCTTTGGCATATGGATGCCGAGAGGAGCTAAGGTGTTCCAAATCTCATCTATGAATGGTTGGAGGCGCATGTAATGGATGTCAAGTAGAGACTCCTTGACTACTTTACACTCCTTCAATTGTTCCTCCTTCTTATACATGTGAAAAAGGACCCTGTTGATGTTACTGACCTTCAACTCCTCTTGTACTCTTATCCTTCATCCATTAATCCTTTGGTAGGTTCGTTGTTTCCTTTGGCCATGGATATGTGATGCATATCCCCTTCATGGCTTTTAGTCCCTCCTCCATGAGAGAATGGAGGGCTTGCAGGATCTCTTGCAGTAGCTGCTCACATAATTCCTCCAAGAAGGAATGTCTCAAAGCATTGAATTGGTCATTTGTCACGGCTGCAGGAGCCTTTCCTTGTGCTGGGTGATGAGGCAAAAGAGGTAAGTCGACATCTCGACCTTTAGACCGTTCAGTCGAGATCTCTAGAAGTGACAGGGGCTACTCAATCTCCCCCTGTTGCAGCTTCATCCCTCATCTCTTCGCAACTACTGGGGTTGTTCCTACTGATTTCCTTGTATCAACCATTGTTGGTTGTTCTCACAAATGGTGTCCAGATGATATCTGATGATGAGATGTAGGCAGTAAGAGATCATGACTGTGGACTAGAACTAAGATGAAGATAAAGTTAAGGGTCTGGGAGTTATATGCCTAGGGAAAACTCTCTAATGCTAAAGTAAATAATGACCTGAGAAGAGTGTCAAGGATTCACTAAGGAGAATGAACAACAGGATTTTCCACAAAGAGCTGTTATAGGTTGGATGGCATGTTTGTTAAGGATGTTTACTCCTGCTTTCTTGGACCATATTCCCACAGCTCATGGGATTTTATTCCTTCTCCAATTCAATCATCAGCACTGGTAATTATTATTTGGTTAATCCATGAGAATGTCTCCAGTTGGTTATAGATAAATGGGTCTACGCACAATATAATATCAGCCGTCTATGCAGGCTCATTAGACCACTGACAAATCTAAAATCATAAATTCAGAAATCGTAAATTCAATAGGTGATGGATATCCATTTTAAAAATCACAGCAGTTATGCAACGGCATGGGTCTATGTCAGCAGGAGCATGTGACGCAGAGTTTAATCAATTTTCAATTATTTCAGCAATCTTTTCAATCTTTCGATCATAGCCTAAAACGCTCACAATAAAAAATTCTTTTCTTTCTTTCTTTCTCTCTTTTTCTCTCTTTTTTTTCTTTTTGTTTGAAACTCTATACCAATAAAATTAAGTGAATTCTTTTGATTTCAGGAATTTAGGTATGAGATATGGGATGTAGAAAGAGAAACTAAAATTTCGTGAAATTCATTGTGAGGGAAAAAAAAACATGAGTCAGGCTGTTTATAAATGTTTTGTCACCATTTTCTAATGTCCAGAAGGCAAAAATATGGCAGTGGTCTAAATCAAATTTTTAAAAGTTAAATAACACAATGGGAAAAAATGAGACAGTATTAGTGGACCACAGATTTTAGCAATTAAAAGTAACAGATGATAGAAATAGGGATGGCAATTGGGTGGGTCGGGTCAGATTTGGGTCAGGTTAATCAGGTTCGAGTTTAATCGGGTTAGCATGATTTCGGGTCCAGGTCGGGTTCAGGTTAGGTCATTTGGGTTTGGGTTGATTTCGGGTTAGCAGATTTTGAGTTCGGGTTCGGGTTGGGCCGGGTTCATTTGGGTTCAGGTTGAATACAGGTCGGGTCGCTTTCAGTCTCGGGTAATTTCAGGTTGGGTTATTCGGGTTTCGGGCCAAACTCGGGTTGATCAGTCGGGTTTATTCGGGTTACTAGACCCTGGTGTATAAGTTGAAATCACTTAATTAATTCAATTTTTTCCCAATTTTTGCTAAAATTTAAATTAAGTAATTTGTTTTTTGGTGCAATTAATAGTATGTTCAATTAAAAAATTCATAAAAAGTTTCTTAATTATGTTCTGACAAATTTGTTACAATATCTAACTTTTAATGTGAAATTGCTATGAAATATAAATGTAGCTCATTATTATTCTATTACTATTAGTGACTAAAATGTAAAATTTTAAAAATTTTGGGTGAAAATGTAAAAAAAATGAAAAGCTTTGGGACCCATGTTGCAATTATATGGGTGACTGAATTGAAAATATTCAAAATTTTGGCACATTATTACAATATACTTAGAAGTTTAGGGATCAATGTTGTAATTTTGATAATTGCTATCCTAATAATCAAACTTACTAAATATGGAAGTTACTTGATTAGAGCAACCCAAATATGGAATGAAACTTATTAAATATGGACGATTTTGAATATAAAATTTAATAAATATGAATGTTCCAAACAAATGAAAGTTACTAAATATGTAAACTCTAAATATGAGAGTGAGAGTGAGACTTATTAAATATGAAGGTAATAAGGGTTAGCTGATTAGGATTTATGTGTTAAATTTAGGATAAGAGTTAGGAATAAGATTAAATGATAAGGTTTAGGGTTAGGATTGATGGTTTATATGGTTAAGTTAAGGCCAAAATTTTGGTTTTATGGTAAAGGTTAATGTTTCAATTAAGCTTAGAGTTTGGATTTAGTGTTTAGGATTTAGGTTTAGATATATAGTTTATAGTTAGAATTGAGAGCTTATTGTTTTACGTAAAGTAAATATTTAGGGTTTTAGGTTTAGGGTTTAGAGTTAAGAGTTTAAGGTTATGATTGATGGTTTATATGATTAAGGCTAGAGTTTAGGTTTATGGTGAAGATTAATGTTTTAATTAAGCTTAGGGTTTAGATTAGGATTTAGATTTAGATATACAGTTTACAGTTAGAATTGAGGGCTTATGATTTAGGTTCAATAAATGTGTAAGGTTTTAGGGTTTAGGGTTTAGGGTTTAGAGTTAGGAATTTAGGGTCAAGATTGATGGTTTATATGTTTAAAGCTATAGTGTAGGTTTATGGTAAAGGTTAATGTTTCAAGTAAGCTTAAGGTCTAGATTTACTGTATAGGATTTAGGTTTAGATATATAGTTTACAATTAGAATTGAGGACTTGTGGTTTGGGTTAAGTAAATGTTTAGGGTTTTAGGGTATAGGTTTAGGGTTTAGAGTTAAGAGTTTAGGGATTAGGGTTTTAGTAAGTTTAGGGTTTAGGGTCTAACGTTAGGGTTTTTGGTGATGTTAGGATAAGGTAAGGATTAAAGTTGTGGTTAAGGTTTAGGTTTATAGTCTAAGGTTAATAAATTTAAGGTTAAGTGTATTTAAAATTAGAGGCAAATAATTAAAAAAAATATTGCATTTATTGGTAATTAGAATATAATGAAGACAAATAAAAGAAATTAAATTGTAAATACCGTAATTTAATTGAATTAGATTTTAAATAAAGAAGAAAATTATATTAATTAAATTAAATAACAAATACACTGATTTAATATAATAAATTAATATTAATTTACCAATTAAATTTATCTAAAACCAAAAACCAAACCTCCAATTTGTGCGCCAAAACTGAAAAGTGAAAATTTATTTCTATTACTTTGTGCGGTAAATGAAAACTTGAAAGTAACAAACTAATAATAAAAAAAAAACAAAACAGAACCCTAAACGTTTGTTCGGCTGTTCGAGACTTCGATTCGATTGAGAGTGCAGCGAGTCTGCAGCAGTGGCAGGCGAGTAGGCGACAGCTCCGGGCGTTTTCAACAAAAACGGAAACAGAGAAGAGCAACCAGTGGCGCTTACGCTTAACAACTCGACGGCGCCGGCTATCGTCTTCGTCTCGTCGGCTATCATCTTCATCTCGTCGGCTTCTCAGCTGCCTTGGGTATTTGTTTGCCCTTTTCCTCACTTCCGTATTTCTAATGACTAGTTCCCTTTTGAGTTGCCCTATTATTTTGCTTACCTACTATTTGGTTGGAGTTATTAGGGATTTGTCTTTCAATGAGTTGTATGGAGATATACCTTTTTCAATTTCAAAGCTGAAGCAGTTGGAAAATCTGTAATGTTCTCCCCCGAGAATGTCCTTGCTTTGCTTTCTTGACTTTGGTCTCTTGCGAGTATCTAAATGTTGCAAATATTGCAGGGACTATACTGACAACAGGCAAATATCTAAATGTTATGCGAGAATGTGGTCACAGTGTTCAGGTTGAACTCATTTTTTATGTAAGCATTAAGAGTTTTCCCTTCTGTGACTTGGATTTAATGAGCATCTGACTTCATGCTAATTTTA
Organism: Aquilaria sinensis; assembly: GCA_005392925.1. Lineage (NCBI taxonomy): Eukaryota > Viridiplantae > Streptophyta > Magnoliopsida > Malvales > Thymelaeaceae > Aquilaria > Aquilaria sinensis. Next base: position 787,835 of record SMDT01001473.1, on the reverse strand, counting down.
GGTTCCAGTTTCAGAAAATTCTAAGTTAATGACATTTGGATCAAATCATCATTATCTTGAGTGTATAAAAGCAGCGTATGAGTTTGCCAACAGTGAGCTTTTGAGTTTGATAAAGGAAAAGGTTAGCAACATGCTCATTTTCTTTTTCCATACATTCTATTACCTAGATATTTTGAGTGACTCTTGTCAGCCACTTCCATTGTTACTTGAAGAAAGTGCTTTACAAATGCCTGAAAATTCTGACAATGATCTATTCATTCTTGTGATATAGTATGATCTGGTAGGGAAGCTACGGTCTATAAAGCACTATCTTCTCCTTGATCAGGTATGTTAATTTGAAATAGAATGATGCACAGAATTGTATATTGGATATGTTGGTGATTAGTTGGACTTGTGCTTAATAAGAAGAATTAGCTGTATTTCTATATCCATAAATTTCCCTTGATGCTCTATATGAAAACATCCTGCAATATACGGTTTTGAGAATCATGTCATGGAATGATGCTTGGGTGTGAAATCTGGTTAACAGTCTTGATAACATTCTGTTTTATTATATGTGTTTTGTTTTCTTTTAACTGCCTGGTACAATATCCTGTTCTTTTCATCAGTGTGATTTTCTGGTTGATAGATTACTCCCCCAGAAAAATCTTATTTCTGTTATCAGTGTTGTTTTCATATATACAGGATAATTTTGTCATTGAAATGTAGAATTTGAAGTATGAAGTGTTCAACAACATAATCAAGCCGCATATGACCTCAGTTTGCATGTACATTGAGTTTAGCCCAGATCTGGTTATGGCTGGTTCTGGAGTCTCTATCCTTCAAATTTTCAGTTGTTCTAGTTTTTAAGAATCTGAGGAAAAATTATTGTTGATACGTATTGTCCACTGCATTAAGTGCTGGTCAAATTAATATTTTCCACAGCTAGAATCTTGTAAGTTATTGTTATCAGATCGAATTCCACAGTGTAAATGCTTATAAACCTAAGTTTGTTGAGATGATATGACCCACTCACACAGAATTTATTCTGTGAGTGGTCATTTTACGGAATTCCAGTTTCTGATTTTTGTTTTGCATTTTTTTTTGCTGATTTGCGAAGGAATTTAGTAGCTTTACTTATGCAGTATTAGAAGAACTTCTGGTTCTCCTTTTCTGTTTCCTATATACGGATAACTATGTTGGGAAAAAGGCAACCAACCTTGAGAATGATAATCTATGATTTAAGCATTAACAATTAGGTTCATGAATATAGGTCATTGAGCACTATGATACGACTAGGGCTAGGTTGAACTGAATAGTACCTCAAATGACCTTAAAATGATTGAACTGGGTGAAGTGCAGAGATATTTTCCTCCTGTTTTGATGCTCAAATTGATAAGGTTCATGATTCTCAAAATAGTGCTTATGCTTTTTATGGTGAGAGGTGCAAATAAGTGTTGCTTTTTAACATCAGTATTCTTTTTTTTTTTTCAACTAATGATACTAATAACTCATGGGCATGAAAAATAATTTGACTATTAGTACATAGTTAGGACAGGAAACAAATAGAGTACATTGTCACCTGGAACTCAACCTAGAAGAATCACCGTAAAAATGGAGGTATCACAGTTAAAATACCTCAACATCATAAAAGAGGAATTGCTTATGAAAAAGCCACTTAGCACACGCCAAATAACTAGTGTGTCCTTCTTGGTGGATAGGAGTAGGACAGCTGGTAGTTTTTCTGTTTTGCCAGAGAACAAATGGAGACGATTCAGATTGATCCTTTTTGAGAACCTGGGTAGATGATCTTGGAAAAAAGATTTCACATCTTTGGCAACCAAATCGCCACTGTATTCCTCCAAAGAACCCTTGTCACTGGCTTTGTATGAATAAACAAATAGCCGAGGGGCCCTGTGAGGTTGAATACCAAGTTCCTTGCAGAGAGCTGATTCGATTCCACAATCAATGCTCCCAACCTGCCACACGAAAAATTTAAACTATGTTCTTATAATCAAATCCTGAGAAAGAATCAACTCATTGCTTAGTTTGTTTGTAATTTTCTGTGCTTCTGAATATACTTATTTTATTTTTAATTTGCAGCAATGGAGTCAACAGTGGACATGTCTAGTACACATAGAGACGATGCTAACAATCAAGAGGTTGGAATTGGAAGTGGTTCTAAAAGAGGGAAAAACAGGACTTGGTCAACAGTTTGGAATGAGTTTGAATCCATTGATGGTGAGCTGTATCCAGACAAGGTGAAAAGAGCCAAATGCAAACATTGTAAAGTAAAGGAGTACAAGGCAGATTCCACGATAGGAACAAAAAATCTTTTGCATCATTTGCAAAAGTGTCAAAATATCAGAGTTCCTTAAATGGTAGTAGTGCCAATGAAGAGTCATTGCATCAAAAGTTAGATGAAGCTACGTGTAGGGAATGGCAGTGTAGAATTACAATCAAGCATGGGTTACCATATTCGTATGTTGAGTATGAAGAGGTACGTGGTTACAATTCATACTTGAACCCTGATATTAAGCATGTATGTCGAAACACTCATAAGAATGAAATTGCTAAGTTCCATAAGAAATTGACAAAACAGCTTAGATCTTCTTTGGAGAATCTTCCTGGAAAGATTTGCTTAACTAGTGATATATGGTCATCACTGATTGATGGAGGATATCTTTGTGTCACTGCACATTATGTAGACATTGGTTGGAAGATGAGGAGTAAAGTTTTGACTTTTCTACATCTTGAGCCACCACATAATGCTAATATATTATATGAGAAAATATTTGGTCTCTTGAAAGAGTGGAGGATTGAGAACAAAATTTTTTCCATCACATTAGACAATGCTAGCAACATGACTAGTATGCAGGCTTTGTTGTGTGGCCAACTCAACATTCGAAATGGTTTGATTTGTAGAGGAAAATATTTTCATATTCGTTGCAGTGCACATATTTTGAATCTCATTGTTCCAGATGAGTTGAAGGTAGTTTCTAGACATCTAAAAAAAATCAGAGAGAGTGTTTTATATGTTCGTAGATCAGAAGCAAGAAGGATTAGGTTTTTTGAGTGTGGTCAAGTAGTTGGGGTAAACATTTCTAAATCATTATGGCTAGATGTACCTACCTGGTGGAATTCTACTTACTTGATGCTTGAGAGGGCACTTGTTTATCGTTCAGTATTTTCTCAGCTGCAAATTGTTGACACATGTTATGAACATTGCCCTAGTGATGTTGAGTGGGACAAAGTTGTAAAAATTACAGCAATTTTACAGCCTTTTTATGAAATGACAACTCTCTTTTCTGGGTCTGAGTATCCCACTGCGAATTTGTACTTTGAGAATGTGTGGAGAATGCAAAAGTTTATACTAGAGGCGATGAATAATTTGGACTTATAGATAAAAGAGATGGCACAACAAATGAATGAAAAGTTTCAGAAGTATTGGGAGGATTTTTCAGTAGTTCTCTCATTTGCAGTTGTACTTGATCCTCGTTATAAGTTGGTCTTTCTCAAGTATTGTTATGAGAAATTGGGTACTGCTCATGCTTCTAAATGGTTGGATGTTCGAGATGAACTATATTTTCTTTTCAAAGAGTATGAGGCCCGTGGTGGTGGTTCACTTCACTCATGTGAAGTTGGAACTGGTGGTGGGCAATCTTGTCGAGAAGTAAACTCAGATCTTCTTGTAAGTAGACTATTTTCCTAATATTATGCTTGCATATAATTTTTATATGTTGTAAAATACTTTCAAAATTGATAGATATATTGATGTGGATTTAGGATTTTGCCCAAGATTCAATGGGAAGTTTTAACTTGAAGTCACAGCTTGATCTTTACTTGGATGAGCCTAGAAAGCCAATTGAGTTGAAGTTAGACGTCCTTGCTTATTGGAAAGAAAATGAAGCACGATATCCAATCATTGCACAAATGGCAAGGGACATATTGAGCATTCCTATCACAACTGTTGCTTCAGAATCAACTTTTAGTATGGGTGGTAAGATTCTTAACAAATATAGGAGTCGTCTTGTTCCTGATAATGTGCAAGTTTTACTAACATCTCATAACTGGTTATATGTTTACGAAGGTATGGTTTCTCTTTTATGATTTTTCTTTAATTTTCAATATATCATAGTTGTTGCTAATTTCTTTTTCTTTCTCAACCAACTCAGCTGAAGAGTATGAATTGAAACATCTGAATGGCATAGAAGTGGAATTAGATTCATCAACCAATTCTGCTGCATCTTCTAATTTGGTGTAGAGGTAAAATTGAGTCTAGTTGGTAAAATTGAGTCTAGTCACTATATAGTAGTTAAGTTTTTAGTGCCTTTTTAGACAATAGTTTACTTGATAACTAAGGATATAACTCTATATTTTATTTTTCTATGTATTCTTGATCACGAAATTACTGAGTATGCTCTTTAACTATTGCTAGTATGCTCACCCATACTATTTGATGCGTTGAAGTTGAAGTTTTGCTTGTACATTGATAGGGCTATGGAAGGTGTGGGCAGTTGACGCTTTGCTAGGAAAAACAGAAGGTCGTCTCATGTTGCTGCTGTAACGGCTTGTGCTTAGAGCAAGTCAGATGATACATAGGATGTTTGGATTCCTTTTGATGTTTTGGTTTTTAATGTTTATCCTAGCAATTCAGAAAAAGTGTTGGTCCATTTTTCTGTCCAAGTACTGGTTAGCTTATGTGTTTTGTTTTGGCAAGTGGTATGTTAGAATATGATGATTTAAATTTCTGTGTTTACATTCTATATATGATGATTACGATGTGTGCCACCTTTCCATAGCTAGTATGTTAGAATATTATGATTTCAATTTCTGCTTAGTTTTTACTTATTGCAAGCTAATATTTATTAGATCATAAAATTTAGATTCAATTGTTTTTTAGGGATAAGATTTGGTTATTTTTTTTTATGAATAAGGAAAAAAAAACTTAGAATTTTTCTTAAATGGATCTACTGCTGCTCAATTTAGACTAGTCAAAGTCCAATTTAACCATCATATGAGACACAGTGTGTTGGTTACATGTTTTAAAAAAATTTCTAAGTAAATCACTAAATTATTAAATTCTAGAAGATTCATACATAGAGTATATTATTTTGTTAATTTATTCTTTAAAAACCCTTACATAAAAAATATTTTTATAGTATTTTAAAGTTTCTTAATGGTATGGTCATAATTAATATGTAATTTAGATAAATAAGAAATATATAAAAATTTAATTTTTACATCTTTATCAGCCATATATTTATATTGATTTGGGTTAAAATCAGGTTTTGTCGGGTCATTTCAAGTTCGGGTTAGTTCAGGTTCAGTCCATTTCGGGTTCGGGTCTCCTCGGGTCTCGCTTCAATCGGGTTCGGGTTCAGGTCAGGTCAGGTACAGTCAGGTTCAGGTCATTGACTTTTTTTGTCAACTCGGGTCAGGTCGGTCTTGGGTTCGGGTGGGTTGGGTCAGGTTGTCAGGTCAGGTCAAATTTTGCCATCCCTAGATAGAAACAATAAACCAAATCATTACAAGAACAACCACAATTTTAACAGTTAAACTAATTAAGCATTTATTTTTAGCACTTAGATATAGACAAAACGCTTATAGAATCCATTTCCAAATTCAAACTGAACGCTGATGAAGTTTGCAAGCCTGCCAAGGGGACTACTGGTGCAGGGGGTCTTATAACTTATTAGAGACCAAGAAGACCCATCTAGCAACAACATTGACGATTAGCGTAGAGTTTCCGCTGTTAATTAATTATCCAAAAACATATTTCCAATAAAGATAGTTGGAAGAGAGAGCAGGAGAGAGACAGATGCCCAAAGACAAAGCCCATATTAATTATTTTTGCCTGGTCCTAATCTACAAAGAATCACATTACTTTTATCCTAAATTACACACCTGTGTAATGTACAAGCATCAATCAAAATGTACACCAGCCAAAAGCTGACTTCTGAGGAAACGATTCTGTACAGTTTCGAACTACTATTCAAGCTTGGAGAGATGGTACCAAAATCTTGTTGAACAAGAAAGCTCCACCAGATGTATGTTCAGCTGGGAGTCATTACTGGTACTGAGTCCCGTCTGTTACACGAGTGCTTCGTGTTCGTGCTACCCGACGAGCTGTGGAGCCAACTGTTGTAGGGCGGATGGACCTCTGCCGAACCATGTCACAGAACTCGGGATCATTTGCCTGCCCTTCATGCCTTATCCACTGTACCATGTTGTGGTACATAGGGAAGAACCTCATCTGAATCGCGGAGTAGAAGATGTACGGTGACAATGTTGCAATCACCACGAAAAGTGTGACAATCCAGTAAGAGGGTGCCGGGGCAAGAGCTTCGACAAAGACCTGGTAAGCATTAGTGGAGAATGAAGGTGGCAATGCACCATAAACCACTTGGAACAGGTACCAGAAACCGATCGAACCCCAGATGACGATATGCTGTACAAGGGTGAAGTAACTGATGGCAAGAGCCATCTGCATGTTCACCACCCAAACAATGCATGTGTACATTGTTCCGCCTAAAATTTCCCGGCCGACAGTTTTCCCATCTTCGTTGAAGGCTTGATGCTCCAATGCTTTTGTGCAGAAGAAGAAAATGATTATACCGCTGTAAATTCCATTTAGCATCCAGATGATTATCCGCCGCCAGCTGAAAAGAACATTTCGGACCCCTTCTTGGTACAATACAGGAAACTGCAACACACAACAAATAAGGATAGGAAGTGAGGAAACCATCTTAGACATTGCTAGGAACATTCATATGCAAGATCATGGAAATTGGCAAAAACCAGCAAGCATTACCTTTATACAAAACCGTGCAGACACGTCTTGATCAAAAACACCCATAGCAACCACAGGAAGCGATGAGAAGAAAACGTTGAAAAGCGACAAATACCAATCGTTGTATACAGGCTGACCAGAGAATGATGCATATAACTCATACAAGAACACAGTGAAACCAAATAGAATGTTCTTGTAGAAAAAGTAGCAGATCTGCAAGCAAAGGAAAGTAAAACACACTGATTAATTGCACAGCAAGTAATTAGATCAAACTAGAATACAAAGTATATGCTTGAGTTGTTTGATAAAAAGAACTCAGTATGTTTTACCATTGAGGAAATCCTTCTGTAACACCAATGTCCATGCACAAGCAACAAGCGCTCTAGATACCGGAACTGAGCAATCGCGATATCACTTGACATAACAGCCTGAACAAAACAAGAAAAGATACGTATTTCAGTAAGAGTAGGAGGAAAAAAAGGGACTTAATCCTAGCCTTGAAATTAATGTAAATGGTACCTGCATTCCTTCAACACCGCTAATGCCAACTCCAATATCTGCTTCTTGAAGCATGCCCACATCATTGGCACCATCACCAATAGCCAACGTTGTTTCCCCAGTTCCAGATTTAACTAGCCTGGTTACCTGAATGTTCAAAGATATGCATGTAAGAAGAGATTACAAAAAGGTGAAAAAAGAAAAGAAACAAGAAAAAAAAAAAGTCAACTCACCAATGCCTTCTGCTTTGGGGAAGATCGGCAACAGATAACAGATGCACAACCAATTGCAAGGTCCAGAAACAGATTCTTGAGATCATCTTCCAATGCATAAGCAAGTGACTTCCCATCAATGATAAGGGCAAATGCCTCAAAGCTTCCATTTGATGCAGCAAGCTGTTTTTTCCCTTGAGTTATTTGCCTCCTGACACTCTCCTTGGATGCCTAAAAGAATATCAGAAAGTAACCATCAATATATAATCCCATCTGTAAGATTTTGATGTACACACATCATGAAGACACAATCAGAGGTGAAGAAAGTTGCTAATTGCTACAACTTTTTTCTTCACCAAAACATGTGGCGCTAACAGGTTGTATGGTGAGCACACACCACACACACACCCGCAATGGTGAAGAACATTGCAACAACTTTTTTCTACGTTAAAACATGTGGAACTAACAAGTTATATCGTGAGCATTATATTGTAGAATTCAATCAGAGAGAAATTGTCATGACATGGCAGTTCCAGAATTCACTTCTAATAATATAACACCAGCTGCTAGAAGCTAATATCTGGCGACATTTTTTTCCTGGAGAAACAAAATTCTATTTCAATTTACCTTAGAAATGGCTGACTTATCACCAGCCTTTTCCAATGCCTGGATCTCTGGATGGTCCAAAGTGATTATAATCTGCTTCATCCCTTGTCTAAGTAAACTGCAAGCATATCTGCAAATTTATACCTAAAAGTCAGGTAACTGCAAGTGAAAATCAAAGCACAGCCCAACATGAAGAGATGAAATGTATCCATAATTTATACCCAATGTTGATGGCTGTCTCCATCTTGTCACCCGTCAATACCCAAAGCTTAATGCCTGCTTGGGCAAGTTTGTCAATGCAATCAGGAACCTAGAAGCCGAGAAATAAAAAATATATCAGCAATAACATCCTTCCGTGAATTGATCCAAACTTCAAATCCTACAATTTTGCAACTCACCCCATTTTGGAGTTTATCCTCAACTGCAGTCGCACCAAGGAGAACTAGGTCCCTCTCTATCTTCTCTGTAGCCTCATCGATCAGTGCTTCACGGTCAGCACTAATAGAATTTTTGGCCTCATTGAATTCCTTGTTGAACTTCTCGTATTCTTCCCCATTTAGTTCACGGTAGCCAAGAACAAGTGTCCTCAGGCCTGCATCAGCATATTCATTTATGTGCTCCATTGTAGCCTCTTCAAAATCACTACTGTTATGCGCAAGCCTTTCAAACATGACACTGCACAGAAGAAAGAATTATGATGATCTACTACACAAATCAAAAGGATGCACAATATCAAAACTTCAAAGGCTGCATTTGGCTGTGACAAACCTGTCAGCTCCTTTGCAAAGAAGCAGAAGTTTGCCCTCCTCATCACTGACTATTACTGACATCCGCTTTCTGGTACTATTGAACTCCAGAACATTCAAAAGTTTATATAACCTGGAAAACAGAACCTATAGGGTCAGATCCATATATGTGTGCATGCAAACAATGCATGTTAGTGACAGCACGTATGCATGCTAGAAAGCTCATGCGGACATTAGCACAATTTATCACACCATTTAGATGATGGTTGCATGAGGATGTAGCATAGTTTATCAAAATTGACTTGCCTTTCAACAGTCTGCCCAGTAACCGGATCCACCTCATGTACAGATATGCTTGTCTGTGTCCTGTTATAGAATTCAAAGCCTATTTCCCTAGCAGCAATGACAAATGCAGCTTCATCAGGTGATTCAGCCTCATATGACATTTTCCCTGTCACTTCATCCATATCAGGTATCGCTGTATGACAGATTGCCAATAACCGAAAAAACTTCTGGATGACATCTGCACGTGGCTCGTTAACCCAATTCCCATTCATGATCCTTTCATCTGTAAAGTTAAATCCTTTGATATTTGGTCGAGCATCTTCAGCTTTATCTGAACCATTCTTTTGCAGAACCAGTGGTGAGCCTTTCCTTCTATTCATAGCTCGCTCAACCTCGGTAACCCCACGGCCATATGCTGTCCCAGCCACAGAACACTTGATGAACTCCATTGAATTCATGGTCAATGTACCTGTCTTATCAGAAAGTATTGTGCCAACTTGGCCTAGCTCTTCATTCAAATTAGATGTGCGGGCATGTGCTGGTTTATCGGTCTCTTCATAGTACATTTGTATGTCTTGATTGATGAAAACGCCCTGAAGAACCTTGACAATTTCTATTGACACATATAGGGATATTGGAATGAAGTAACCGTACAGAAGTAGTGCAGTAAGGAAGTGATAGATAGCTGCAATGGGTGCTCTATCAGGATCAAAGAATATATCTGAGCTGTCAGGTCTGAGATACCACCTCTTCATCCTCCCATCTTTATAGTCATCTTTGGTCCAAATGCCAAAGAAAATGGAACCAATAAATGCCAAAACAAACACTAGGCCAAACATCAAATAGATAACTCGATCCATCTTCCTCTCAATTTTGCTTCTCTTTGAAGGTGGGGCAGTAGCATTTTGCATGACCTTTGTGTCATGTCCTGTGAAAACTACAGCTCCATATATGTAATCCGTATTCCGAAGCTTTGAGTCTCTAAGAAGAAGCTGCTGAGGAGAAAGGGGATACTGCTGCTCTTCAAATTCCAAACTTCCAACAAAAGTGTATAAATTGGCATTTGGGTCTTCGCACTTAATGGTAGCCTTAAAATCCCTGAAGTTGGAGTCCTCTTGCAAGAACGAAGTCACTTCAACTGCTTGCTTTAGTTTCAAATTTGTTTCTCCATCAAGGTTCATTGTCTCGACATAACAGATTCCATCCTCATAACTGGATGATAACAAGAGGAGATCCGCTGGAAAAAACTCATCTTTTTCCACTTTCACAATATCTCCCACTCTCAAATGCCTCCACTCGGTGGAACCAAAGTCCCCATCCTGCTTATGCACTTTAACCTTTCGGTTGTTCACCTCAATATCCTGAAAGTGTCAAAATCTGACATTTTATTGAACTCATCTACAGAGAAATATAATGGATTTTGCTGATAAATCAACAACAGAACTACTGTAACCGCAACGGATATGTTCCTTTAAAGTTCTAACAATCAACAGAAGAAGAATCAGCCATCACCTCATACGCCAACCTTTAGGAAAAGTATCGTTGATTTTAGAATAAAAGAAGAATTCTTTAATGACCAGAAGCACAAAACTTCCAGGAAAATGATTTTTTTTTTTTTTGGAAGAAAAGAGAACAATCATCGCATTCTAGTCTTCAATTAGTAATGAGAAAAAGCAAACCACAGCAAAAAAATCTAGACCGAGATCAGAGAATCTATCCAAAATCTAAACAAAGAAAAGAACCAAACCTGTTGCTTTCGACGCCAATCTTCAATACTCTCTTTCACCATGCTCACACCAATGACAATAATCAAAGGAAATACGGAGCTGACCGCTGAGTAAGGAGCCAGAGAAGTGAGGGACAGAATCCCAGTAACCAGGAAGTAGAAATTAGCGACTCTTCTGAACTGCTCGAACAAGGATTTGGGCAAGAACGTAGCCAAAGTATACTTGGTCGTCCGAACATAGTTACCGCTGTAATGTCTGATTCCAGCTTCGAAGCTTTCTGGTTCGTTGCAGAAAACTACTCTGGAAAACCCAGGCCCTCCAATCTGTGAATGGTCGTCTTTGAACGACGCTTTGCCGCACCCGAAAGTATAGATCTTGCTCAAACGCAGCTTCCTTCTCCTCCCTCCAGCCATTTTCAGAGCTCAAACGAAAAGCCCAGAAACAAAATATACAAGTTCAAACGAATAAAAGAACTTTGACCAAGAAGAAAGGAAAAGAAAAGAAGCAAAACTGAAAGCAAAAAAACTTGTTCTTAGGACAAAGAGAAGGCCGGACAAATTATAAATAGATTTGGTGTAAACTCCGCCAGGAGAAGAAAATTTCCCAGAAGAAGAAAATTTCAGAAATTTCGTTCACACGGTTTTCAGAATCTGGGTCTGGAAACAGAGCGCTTAAATGGAAATCGAATGAAAGAAAGCTCCCATCGTTGAATATTGGGCTTGGAAATGGGTTAAGTATTTTCCTCTGCTTCCAGAGACTGCTGAAGAAAGGCTTTGAACGATGACTTGACTCTTCCGGTCTAGTAGTAGCATTCTACCATTGCTGGCTAACGTATTAGGTAGGCACATTTGCGGGCGAGAATATGTCAAACTTGAGCTGCTACAACCGGGAAAATAACAAACGAAAGATGGGACTGAGGGGAAATGAAAAAGAAAACAAAAAAAATACAAAACCTCATTTTTTTTCTCCCTGTTTAAAAAAACGCGGTTGTTGAAGGATTTTTAAGTTTCTAGAAAGGCAAGATTGATGATTTTCTGCTGCAATTATGAAAAACTTGAACCAAAAAAGAAAAAAAAAACATGTCTTGAATGGGAACAGTGTTACAGCAGTTAGCTTTCCTTTCTGTTCTTGGTCGTCCCTTAAGAAGCTTCAACTCGGAGTTGGGGTAGGGGCCAATTGACAAGTCATACTATTTATTTGTTTTTCCGTGACTGAATTATTCAATACTAAATTATTGGTGTCTGATTCCATTGGAGTTCCAATTTCCATATGGACAGATGAGTTGAGAATATATTGGAAACAAAAGGGTTAATGACAACTTGCCTCTAAGATTTAGGTAAAAGTACACTTTGACCCTCTTATTTAAAAAATATGCAGTTTATCCCTTATATTTTTAATGCAGTCCAATGGTAACTTTCAAAATCTTAATTTAAACTGTACGGTTGTCATCTTCAAGTAATTTCAATCTGTATAATACTTTTTTAAAAAATAATTGACATTTAAAAAATATTATTTTAAAAAATTGAAAGAAATACAAAAGAACTGATAATTTAAAATATCCATTAACTATAAAAAAAATATCATATAGATTGAAATTACTGGAAGATGGTAACTGTAATGTACAAATTAAGATTTCAAAAATTATTATTAAATTTTATTAAAATATTAGGTAAATTGTAAATTTTTAAAATAAAAGAAAGTAAAGTATAATTTTATATAAATCTAAATTGTAATTATCTTAAAAAATGGAAGTCGTTCTTTGAACGGGAATTGGATTAATAATTAACATAAAGATACTGTAGATTGGATTTCGACGAAAATTAATGGAAAAAGAGTAGTTAATTGGAGATAATTAAAGGACAAAGGGGTGCTCCCTTGACAGATTTACTGAACGAAAGATGCGCCGCCATGGAGGGGAAAGAAAGGTACAACGTGTTGTGTAGGATACTGGTCAGAGGGACGAATTTGGGGGAGTACCCATGAGTGCCCTAGTCTACGACCCTGTCTCACACATGAATTATGACACGTGTGATTAGAAATTGTAGGATAACATGAGTGGTTGAACCCAATTTTTTATAAAAGATGCGTCAAAATAAAATATATTTTTAAATTATACTAATTTTATAAGAAAATTTGATCAATTATGAGGAGAGGTTCAAATATATTTACATTTAAATTCTAAATGAAACTATATGTATTTTACTTTTTAAAAGAGTTTGGGCCCTTGTTATTCCCTTTAGTTTTGCCCCTGAATCCGATTATATTACAGATGCAATAGCATGAGCTAAGCTATTTAGGAATTATGTGAAGGACGACGTTGTGCATTTTCCACATGTTGTTAAGTTCTCCATCAAGCTGTTCTGATCTGATCTCAATAAGTTTAGTGCATCAGCGGTTGAGGAAGGGAGGGAACCCACTCGGCAGGATGGGTGATCAAATGTCAATGTTGATTGGAAATAATTGAAGGATAGATCTATATGGAATATTCAGATAAATAGGGAGATATTTGGGGAAACGGGAACTAGCCAAATTCACTTGGGTGAACCTAGCCTCAAATTTAAAGGATAAATTGCATGTGCTACCTCCAACCTTTAATTATTATTCATATTCTAACCCTAGCTTTTACTTTACTCATAGCGTATCCCTAACTTTAATAAAATGTTTCATTTTTGCCCCATTTTGGATAAAATTGTTATCATGGATGGAAAAATGCCATGTTAGCTTAGAATTATAAGGATAAATGATAGCTTTAATCCCTAAAATTATTTCCATTTGCCAAAAAAACTTTTGAAACTTTTCCTCTAACAATCCCACCACCATCTTCACTTCTGCCATATTATCATCCTTCTCCGCCCACCATCGCTCACCATTCCCAGGCCTTTCTATTCTTGGCCTTATCACCACCTTCACTACCCCTTTATTTCTTCCATCACTGGATATTCTTGCCACATTCAAGACCAGCCATTTGATCACTGGCCTCTCTAATTTCCGGTAGCATTGTAGAGCTTGAGCTCAAGACCATGGGCTCAATTGAGGGCTGCCTAATCGAGACGTGCGTGGATGATCATGAAGGATCTGAAGGAGAAATCAAATCATGAGGGATCTAAAAGATAAACAAAATCCTAAAGGATTTGAAGGAAAAATAGAATCAAAGACAGGTTTGAAGGAGAAACCGAATCATTAGGTGGCCAGACTTGATGAAAAAGCTTAACACATAAATAACCGGCATCGACACGTTCGGCCACTCGCTGCAGGCTGTATGGGAGCAAACGTTGCAGCTGAGCAACACCTCTTGCTCTGATCGATGGTCGCGGGTGAGGTCGATGACAAGGATGGGGAAAGATCGATAATGGTAATCGATGGAGGAGGAGGAGGTGTAGGCCGGTGGCAGGTCAGTTGCTTTTGTTGTGCCGATGCAGCCCAACTGTGGCAAGACCTGGAAGAGAGAGGAAAGTTTGGGTGATGAGGGTGGCGATTGAGGCAGAATAGAGAGGGAAATAGAGGGATGCTAGATGTGGTGGCGAAGAAGGCAGAGGGGCAATGGTCAAAATCGTTAGATTTCAAGGTTTGAAGATTTTTTTGATAAGGGAAAAAACTTTCAAGGATTAAAACTAGATTTTATCCTATAATCCTGAGCTAGTGCAATATTTTCCATCCAAGATAACAATTTCCGTCCAAGAGGGGCCAAAATGAAACGTTTTATTGGCAATAGGGACATGCTACAAGCAAAGTAAAGATTAAGATTAAAACAGGAACAACAATTAAAGATTAAAGGTAGCACATGTAAATTTATCCCAAATTTAAATACTAGAGTTGACATTTAATTTTTAACGGCTCTACACTTCTAATAGTGTTATCATACCTGTTATTTCTTATATTACAATACACACGTATGTGTGCAAATGTTTTGACACATTATCTAATATACTAATTGCCTAGAGTCATTGTAGATGAACAGTGACCATAACGGCGACAACATTTTTTTTTTTGTTTTTCCTGGGTTATGATCTAACCCTTCATCTAACCCTTGTAAATTTTTTTATGTCAATTTGGTCCCTAAACTTTGCCAAACAAAAGGTATTGTTTATAATAGTAAACTATAGTGCATTTTCAATTTTGCTCCTTAAGATGTTAGTCCAGCTTGAGGCAAGAATTATTCATCTACAATGATAAATAATGTATTTCACTTCTTTCTTTATTTTTTTTATACAATTGCTTCTGTCGGAAGTTTTTATCACATTTTCAAAATACAACAGCTTTTTGAGCGTTTGATTGACACATTCATTTTCAAGTTTTTTTTATGAAAACATTTTTTCAGTCCCTAAAAGGCTTCTATTTTTCATTTTGGTCCCTATGTTCAATTCACTTCATAGTTTGGTCCCTGAACTTAATAACTATATAATTATAGTCTTCTATTTACCCTTTTGGTCCCCAAACTGCTTTTTTTTTTCATTTTGCTTATGTACTACTCCATTCATCTCAAATTCTTTGAAACATTTGAATTTTTTTGAATAATTTGATTTGAATTTACTTATATTATTGTTTGTTAGAAAAAATTTAATATATTGAAACTCTATGTCTTTATTTATTATTTATACATAAAGATTTTTTATTTATATACTAAAATGTTGAAAATAAAAAATCATAGATTAATTATGGAATATTAAGTGTTACAAAGAACTTAAGACAGATAGAGTATCTGCTAAAGTAAAACATTTGTCACCATAGTTTATTTGTTGCCAAAAATCATGAATAAACCACTAATATTTTCAATCCAGCCCGATTCAACCACTATTTTTTTTTTTAGCAAATAAACCACTAACATTTCTGGTTCTTACCAAATAAACCACTAACTTTTTTGGTTTGGCCCGATTCGGCCACTCCAGTTAAGATTGATTAGTTGACATGGGAAGAACTTCACATCAAATTCTTACCACCTTGATTGCCTTCTTAGTCAACTCCGCCAACTCAACCTGACACATGATGTGGAGATCCTCAACGTGATTGTTCAAGTACCCTTCATCCACGTTTGAAGCTTTCACTACGATGCGAGCAGATTTGTGGACCCCTTTTGATGAGAATCAGCAATACAACACAGCTTTTTTGGTATTCTTGGGCAAATCAATGATCACTAGGAATAGCCGAAGACTTTGGGAGGCAAAGGATGGCCGAGATTGAAATAGCCTAGAGGACTTGGAGCACTTTGGAGATTCCAGTGAGGCCATTTCTCCATGTCAACAATGACAAATTCATAGCCGAAGATGGAAATAATCTCCGCTATAATGGCACTAGGGGTTAGAGTCCGGGGGGTGTTCAATAAGAGAATGGAAAATGAGATAGGGGTGAGTGAAGGACAAGGATAGGGTTTATGATTGGTGGAAAAGGTGGAAATGTGTCTTGAGGGCGCAATTGGTGGCGACAGAGTTGGTTAAAGTGGTATTGGCAGCAGCTAGATGAACATAGGATTGTAGCATGTTTTAGAATTGCCACATTAGCCTCGCTTAATGGAATATTCTTTATATTAAACTGTATATTCATTGTTTTAATGACCAATGGTCAATTTATGCTGTTTTTAAAAACATTAGTAATTTATTTGGCCCAAAAAAAAATTAGTTGGTTAATCAGGCTAAACCGGAAATATTAATGGTTTATTTGTCAATTGTGCCTTATTTGTTCTTGAGCAAAACCATTTCCTTTTTTTTAACATTTATTAAATCAAATATTAAATCCTTAATATCTAAATTTTTTCCATTTTCTCTCTTGTTTTACACGAAAAGGACGTGGTTTTAGTTTGGACTTTACTATTATGATTGCAATATATCTACACCCTTCATTAAGGCTTGGTTTGCGGAGAGGTATATGTGCAAAAATAATGACTATATATATTATTTCAAAAATAGTGCGTAAATGCAGCGTTTAATTATATACAAAATGTATTTGGTAAAATTTAATGAAAAGTGTGGTTGATTTTTTTTTTATTTTTGAAATTCAGAGAAGCACATGAAATAATAGTAATAATAATAATAATAATAATAATAATATTTTTAGCTAATTTATCACCGTTGAAGTTATTTTCTAATTATGGAATCTATTATGGTGTTTAAACAATAAAAAGTATTATCAAAAGAAAACATAATGGCTTGATATTTCCTACACAAATTTTTACAAAAGAAAATGTTATTAGTATAAATAAAATTATACTATCAGTGTACAACCTCTATTTTGCTTTTCAACTAATGGTTCATATTACCAATCTGTTAAATCGGAAAATATAAACTAAGATATAAAACAAAGTTTTATAGAATGATGTTTACTTATAGTAGCCAAACAACATTATAAGCACAGACAAACCGAGTTATGAAATTTTTAAACATAATGCTAAATTAGAGCCAATTTATTTTAATTTAAGTTAACATAATCTAAAATGACTTATTTTATTTTTACATTTTTTTAGCTTGGAACCAATTTCAATAGAAAGCCAATATCATTTAGTTGTAATAATTCACTGATTGTAAACTTTTATGATATTATTAAATTTTCCTTTTTTTAGTCATTAAAAAAGAAAAATTTATGAAATTAAATATTATTTTAAAAATTTATTTTGAATGAATTATTTTAGTTACATAATATTAGATTTTAAATAAATTTGCTTTGAGAAGATAAGATGAAAAAAATTAAAAAATATATATTTTGAACTAAGTTAATTTAAGTTAAAACAAATTGATCTTAATCTTAAGTGGCTCTTAAAGTATGAAGGATTATCATCATGATAGTTGGATTTAAGCTATTCATTCATGTTGGCCAAGTCGGTCATCTCGACATGAGAAGATACTTCCTTTATTCTAAAATTATTATAACATATTTTATTTTGAATAGTCTCAAATCTTTATAATATTTTCATATTTAGTAAATTACATTACCGTATTAAAAATTAAATTACAATTTCACTATTTACATTTTCCAACTTTTATAACTTATGTGTAAAAAGTTAAAAATAAAAGTGAAAACACTAAACCAAATAATTCATACTTGAGATGGATGGAATTTTTGCTTCATAAATATTTATAACTGAACATTTATTGTCAAGATAATCTCGTGGCTCAAATCGATACGATTCAAGTGTCCAAAAACTTTGTGAAACTTGGGATCGTCTCATGGTTGAACAAAGTGCCGAAGCCAACAAGAAGTTAACATTGTCCTACAGCTACGTGCCCCGGGGTCCAAGCTTAAGTTATGATTCAATACTCCTGAGGTTAACCAGGGAGTAATGCCGTCACAAATCCCAGGGCTGTTGTGTGCTAAGAAGATTGTATT
The DNA here is from genome assembly GCA_005392925.1 of Aquilaria sinensis. NCBI lineage: Eukaryota > Viridiplantae > Streptophyta > Magnoliopsida > Malvales > Thymelaeaceae > Aquilaria > Aquilaria sinensis. Next base: position 769,675 of record SMDT01001473.1, on the reverse strand, counting down.
ATGGCTCAGGGTTGCTTACAAGCTATTGGTTTTTATGTTTTAGGTTCCTAGATTTTCATAAATGACATTTAATTAGGTTCTGATTTGTCCTGAAATCTTAAATTTAATCATTGGTCTCTTGTCACATGTTTTTTGTTTACCAAATTTGTTAGCAACATCTTTCAAAAATTGTAGTCTCTTTAGATATTTTGAATTGATGATAACTTATTTTTTAATTCATAACTTGTTTAGTATTTTTTTCCTTTGTAAATAGAATCGGATTAAAAAATCTGTATATTCGTTGATCGCTCCACCATGAAATGCAGGTTGCAATCTAATGAGATTTCAAAATACAAACATCCTCTAGTTTTTTAATATCCTTATCCAACAGTAGTTAAAAAATGCAATTGTTATGCCCTTAAATAAAAAAGTGACATTTTAAACTGTAGAATAACTATGAAATGGTTATTGGATTGTTTAAACTTATTGCCTTATCATACTAAAATAGTTATTCGATTGTTTAAATTTTATGTCAGATAGATACTGCATAGTTTAAACTAATTTTTTTGACAATGTTTTTTTCTTTAAAGCGAGCTGATCTTTTCAGTAGAAATGAGAAAGGGAAGTATGGATTTCAAAACCTTAAGGGTGTAACTCTAACTTTGGCCGAAGTTTAGAAGTAAATATCATTGACCCTATTTTTAAAAAAAGCTACCTATGTCCTTTGCTCAATTGCTCGTCTGATCATCCTGAAGGCCCACAGAAAGGCTGTCTCACAGGCTCACAGCCTGGTGACTTCTGCTATCTCTCCTTAACTCTCTGTGTTGTTTCCTCTTTCTTTCTGCATACGAAAAAAAGGCTGAAATCACAAAATCATTATCTAACTTTCACTTTTGTACCAACAGCCTGTCAAATCTTGTTCCCATGGACCCATCTAGTCATCGAACCTCCCAGTGATATCCATTTAATAGGTCACTATGTAAGGATGAGTCTGAGTTGAATTGAAAAACTAACCGGTTTAACAAATCCTATTGAGTTGATTTGAGTTGGATAAAAATTAATAATAGGTCTAGAGATGATTTCGTTACTAAAATTCCATCAGCCTTTGGGTTGATTCCTGTTCTACATGGAATTAACCTAAAATGAAACTGAACTTTGGATATATATTTAAATATTTATACATATTTATTTATTAAAAATTATATTATGGGGTGTTTTTATTTTTAGTATTAAACAAAAAAGTTGAATTAACATAATGTTATTAATTGCCAACTTTCTCAATTGACTTCTATAGCCCGAAATATAGGTGTTTTCAAACTTAGAAATAATTATTAAGTGTGCTAAATATTTCTTAATGTGATGAATATTAATTGATTCAATTGTTGTTTTGGGTGAAATTTTATTGCTCCCTCTATCCAAAGTTTTTTGCAACATCCAACATCAATTGATTTTTATTTATTTTCAACATTTTAGTATATAAATGATAAATAAAGATTTATAGTTTCTAAATATATTTTTAAATTTTTTTCAAATAAATAATAATATGAATAAATTGAAGTCAAACTTAAGTCAAAAAATAAAATTAATGTTTCAAACAATATGGGATAAATATGGTATATTTTATACTTGTTGTAAGTATATATGCAAACTAGGAAAAAAAAAGTCAAGCGATAAAAAGAGAAAAACAAAACCATGAGTTTGGTTCATTTTGGTTCTCGGTTCTCGGTTCTCGGGATAGATAGTTTTCAAATTGTGACTATTATGAGTTATGTTGGTTACACTAAAAAATTTACCCAACTCGACTCATGCTTACACACTAAGGTATGGAATGGAAAGTTTTTCAAAACATTAATGACAAAAGTAGATTTTCATCAACCAATTTATTTTAACTTAAAATCAAGTTAATTTAAAATAATTTATTTTTATTTTCACATCTTTTTTACCCAGAACCAATTTTATTTGAATGTCAATATTACGTAGCTATAATATTCCATAAAATTTTATCAATTTTTATTTTTTTAATACCTAAAAAATTTATAATAATTTAATAAAATCATAAAAAAGTTACTTTCAAATGGATTATTACACATATACAATATTAGCTTTCAAATGAAATGAATTTTAGGTAAAAAAATATAAAAATAAAAATAAATTATTTTAAATTACTTTAACTTGAATTGTGTAAAAAATGTCGCTCCACTAGAAAAGTCATCTCATCAATCCCACCTTAAATTTTGCGTTAAAAGCCTAAAACTCCATCCATGACTTCTCCACTTTTGGCTCACATACACTCCCACATGTCACAAATTTTCTAGGATTTGTTAGTTTAGTTACTCGCGACATAATAGGCACAACGTAAAGTTCGACGCATTTTTAGATTTTAGCCTAATTGCTACCCCAAATCTACCATAATACATCAATTCTGTGGTTGAAAAATAATAATTATAAATATTAACTAATAAGTTGCAACAGATTATTTGTATTAAATATAATAAAATGAAACTAATGATTTTGTAGCTCTTAATTAAAAAAATCATCTTGGCCATGCTTTATAAGGATCAAAATCATGATATATAACTTACTATGATGAATAGCTATTTGGTGCACCCATTGTACAACATTGCACTCATATTTTAATAATATTTACAAAATTGTCTCCACTTCTTAAATAACACATCTTACGAAATGAACAATATATCTTACAAAATTGTCACCGCGCGTTAAATAATAAATCCTTATAAAATGAACAACACCTCTTGCAAGACTCTCACTATGTGTTGAAGATCAAATATTATAAAATGAATAACACTTTACAAAATAGCACATTTATCTTAATATAACAACATTTCTTGTTGAATAAAACAATACTTATTTTTTAACAATATATCTTACAAAATGAGCAACATTTTACATAATATCACATTTGTAAGAATAGAAAGTACTTCAACAAAATGAATAATATTTTACAAAATAACACATCTTACGAAATAGACAACACTTTATATAACAACATATTTATTTGAATGGAACAACATTTCTTATTTAATCGAATAACATTACTTATGAACAGTATTTTTTATGAAATGAACAACATTTTAAGAATATCACATTTATAAGAATGAAATAACACTTCTTGCAAAATGAACAGTATTTTATAGAACAATGTATCTTATGAAATGGACGACACTTTACAAAACAATATGTTTGTCTAAATGGAACAAAATTTCTTATTCAATCAAACAACATTATTGATGAACGATGTTTCTTACGTAATGAACATCATTTTATAGAACAATACATTTGTATGAATAAAACAACATTTCTTACTGAATAAATCACATTATTTATGAATAACACATCTTATGAAATGAAAAACATTTTAACAACACCACATTTATGTGAATAGAACAACACTTCTTACTTAAACAAACAGTATTATTTATGAACTACGCATCTTATGAAATGAACAACGTATTACAGAATAACACATTTGTGTAAATGGAACAACATTTCTTACTAAAAGGAATAATATCATTTATCTCGTAAAACCAAGCATAGGATTGTATATTTAGTTTGGAATTCATGTTTGTGGTAACAAAATCCTTGAACTATATTTTAGAAGATTTGGGTCTCCATGTACAAATTACACATCCCAAAAATAGGGCACTTGAAGAGCTATTCCACCATCAAGGCAACTGACTGGAAGCATATTAAAAGTTATTGTAGTTAACCCACACTTGTGTATGCATTTAGCAAATGAAGGAAAGTGATGACCGAAACTCATAGAATAAGAGAGCATAATACCAGCGTATGATCTTTAGAGTATGAATTGAAATTGTTGTACCATTCATTGCCTTGCAAATTTAAAATAAGAACATGTCATATGCTTCAAACATATATTTGTACAATAAATATATGAATTCAACAGCATTTAGTTTTTTTTCATGATCAAATTCAATGTTTCATTAATTTATTCATATTTTATAATGAGAATAGAAAGCTATAGTTACATTATAAGGAATTTAATAAATGCTTAAACCGCATTCCTTATTCCACCGGCATAGTACCAATAAAAGGAGATACATGTAACTCAAATAGCCTCAAGTGATGAGTCCAAGAAACAAAAAACCCTGAACCAACATGCTAAGAACTTGAACTAAATGTTATATAGATGTATTTCTCATTGAGGATTAGTGAGCTAAGATAGTAAATGTGAGCTCACTAATATGAAATTAATAGCTATCTAAGACTTATGATAGCTATAATGTACAAGAGTTACATGGAGAATGCATGTATATGTGATAAACTACATTTAAGAAGCTTTCTAGTTAAGTTTAAAATCCAGCAAGATGTAGCCATGATGAGTTACTTGAAAAAGAATGGGGCTTAGTTGCAACTAGACTAAAAAGCTGGGCCAAGTTAAAGTGACTAGAATGTACAAGAGCAAGAATTTAGGATAAGTCTATCACATGCAATATGAACTAAGGAATGAAGTGGGTATTTGAACCCTACCCACGGATTTGACTTCCACTCTGGCTATCATAGTGGAAATGCATGCAAAAAGGAGATTGAAGGTGTTTTTTTTTTTAGCCAAGGATGCCATTGAAGCTCTATTAGCTGCCTAGAAGCTAATTCATTAAGAAATTTGGGAATTTTGGCTGGAGAACAAAGGATCAAGAGGTTTCTTGAGCCAAAAGCATTGCACATGTAATGGAAAGTGAAGGCTTGTTCTTTCTACCTAAAAGTTTAGTGCTCTGGTTTGGAGACCTAGTTAGTAAGGGGTTAATCTCTTGTTTCTAAGAATTTAAACTAATGTTGTTAACATTCTTGAACAATATGGAGGTTAGCTTAAGAATGAAACAAGAATGAGCAATTAATGTTAATACTTTAGGATCTAACCCTAAGAACCAGGGGAATGACCTATAACCTATCAAGTTAAGAACAAAAAAAGCTCAAAAGCTAGCTTATTGAGTTCACAAGTAACCTAGAAACTTGGTTAATTATGGCCTACCAAGAAAGGTTTTAGGAGCTCATTATACTTTCTATGGTTGGTTACTTGTATTGAAGACCACTAGTCTCATTAGTTTATCTGGTTAGGTCAGTGTCTCATAAGTCTAGCATTTGCATGGTTTATTTGTATTATTGTGAATTTTAATTTGTTTCTAGTCCAAGACAAGCCTCACCCCCTTTTAGTGAGTTCAAGATTCTAGAACTCACCTTTCTTGTCTTTCGTTGTTGCAAGGAAAAGAGAGGAAAAGACCTTACTTGCTTTCTTATTGTTGCTATAGTGTTGTTTTGCAGGTCTTATATAAAATTAAAATGAGGAATGGTATCTTTGGCTATAAAACACTAATGGTACCTATGGCTATCAGACACTAAATATTTATTCTGACAATGTGTAGTGCACTATATGAGCATGATGTGCATGATAGTGTCAAGTATGGCTTGCAATGCTAAGTTGCTTGAGAAGAGCTTCTATGAAGGGTTTTGTCACAAGCTAGTTATGACTTGTACATAAGGATTAGACTGGTTCTGTACCTAAGTAGTCGTCTAACTAAATCAGAACAATTATGATGCATTTTAACATCTTTATGTGGATGTTTTGAAGTATATGAATGTTACTTACAAAGACTTCTAAGTGTGACTTTAATAGATAGTCAACTTGCTTAAGAGTTATGTAGATTGCCTTATATTTGTTAATCCAATTCATTAAGAGTAAAGAGTAAGATGAGGGAATGAATAAGTTGCCACAAAAAATTTGCCAGCTTTAACCCATAGTTGACCCTTTTGTTTGATCCTTCAAAAGACTTGCTATGATGGGTAAACCTTCACTTTTTGTAATTAAAAGATGAATAAGATGAATAATGCAAAAAATTAAGCCCCCAAGCAATAAAATCATCTATTTTAGTTTTTTGTCAACAAGTTGGGTAGATACATGTACAAGTTTGACCATGGCTTTGACTTTTAGAAAATGGACATACATTACAAGTTTGGCATTTTTTTCATTGTCCCTATGTCAAAACTAGCTTAACTACCAAGTTTTATCTATTAGTTCTTGGGTATTTGCAAGATAGTGGATTAAAATCCCAAACCTGGAAACTATCTTGCTTTAAAAGATCATTGATGGCTGGAGTGGTTATGCCAAAGCCATATTGATGTTATGAACACATTATGTTTAGAAATCTTTGATAAGGGTACAAAGTGTGGGCATAACAAGTTAGTGTTAAAGCTGCTTTTATCATCTTGGGTTTCATATATAGGATCTACAGACACTAATATAGTCTTATACTGCAATGCACAACTAGAAAATTAGAATTTTCATATTGCACATTTTGTAAATAGGAAATAGCCAACACAAAGGAGAAGGAAATATTAAACTAGTGAAGTACAAGACACTGCAGGATAGTGCAAACTTGTAGGGCAAACTACAGAATGTGGCTGCACGCCTTGTAGCCATTAGTCAAAGTCAAGTGCAAGTACAAAATGATTAAAAAGCACAAAATGCTAGGAATGGAGAAGGCAGAACCCATCATGACTTGTGCAAAATATGCATAGAGCAGGCAATGTAGCTCAAGTTCAATAATGCTTGGCACAAGGGTCTCTAAATTAAGAGGAAGGTTAGGGACATGTTCCACCTTAGGGGAGGGGTAATGTTGATGGAAATATGTAAGTCCCTGAGGCATAACATAGTGATAATCACTTAATCCAAAAGGAGGAGAAAAATGACAAAAGGAATCCTAGAGCAAAAAGGATAACATCAGAGATCAGGCAAGTGGAGGCATGTGGAATCAACATCGCAGTCACCAAGAAACCACACTCAAGTAGTGGTGCTGAATGATGAAAGAATTATGGATCAAAGTAAAAGAGGGTCTCATAAAAGGGGCTTTGAGAGAATAAGATAAGTTGAAAGAATAAGGCATCATAGAGATGAGTTGAGAGAAGAAAAAGAGTGTCTAATAGAGTTTAAGCATTAAAGCCCCTTATGTTTGATGGTACTAAAGATCCAAAAAAGGTTGAGTGCTCTACTAGTTAAATAATAACTTAAAAAGGGTTAAGATGACTTTAACCCAAAAGGCACTGGAGGCTATTTACAACCTTGAGGTAGCTACAAAGATTTGGTGGAGGTCCATTGAAAGAAGCTATGGAGTGAGAAATCAGAGAAGGCTTATGCATATACAAAGACCAATGGATTGGACTAAATTTCTTGAGGTCTTCTAAAATTAGTACATAAGTGAGGCCATTAAGGATTTAAAGCAACTAAATTTTGATCTTTTGGTTTAAGGTAGTATGACTTCTTGAATATGAACAAAAATTCAATTTTTTAGTAAGTTATGCACCCTAATGTTATGGCTAGGAGGTACTCATGGCTAAGAAGTTTGTGGAGGGCCTCATACTTGAGTTGAGACAAATTATAAACGCTTTTAGTAATGAGGATTATTATAAGGTGGTTTAAAAAGCCTTGGCTCTTGAACAATAGTACATTGAACAACGAAAGATGAAGAATGGACTAGGGGAAACTAGTGGCATTCCTAAAGAAGGATAGAAGAAGCCAAGAGAAACTTCTCCTCAAATTGCCTAAGGAAAAGGGATGGTTAAGAAATTTAAAAAGGTAGGAGGGAAAAAGGTGTAAGGTATGTAAAAAGTTCCTCGAATCAAAGCCTCTCCATTTTTCCACTGGGGGATGTTTGAATTGTGGCTCAAGAGAGCATTGGGTAAAGGGCTGCCTAACTAGAGGCATTTAACCATAACAGCCATAAGGTCCAATGTTACCTAGACTTGTTAGCATTAATATGGGAGCTAGGATGGGAGGACAATGAGTTGGAACAACAACTGAAGGAAAGATCTTTTAGATAAGAACGCCAGAGAGAAAACAAGAAACATTGAGAGGTATGATCCAATTGAATGATAAATTAGTTTATGTATTATTTGATACATGAGCTACAATTTCAACTTATAGTACCATTGAATGATGTATTGATGATAAGAGATACTGGTACTTAATGCTTAATAACTCATTCTATGGCTAAGGGATGTAAGTTGATGAATAGGGATATTGAGATTGAATATGAACTTTTAATTCTCAATGTAGGTAAGTATGATGTCAACCTAGGAATGGATTTGATGACTAAGAACTATGTGCACATTGATTGTGAGACTAAAACAATTATCTTTCCTAGACATAAGGGTTATGATGTTATGATTAAATCTAGTTCTAAGAAGTTGTTAGAGACTATGAATAGCATGGAACTAGAAACTATGGATAAAATACCTTTAGTCCATGAAGAAGAATACTTAGCTTTGAATAAATAAGAAGTGGATGAGGAACTATAGAAAATCCTCACTATTAAAGAGTTCCCTAAATTTGCTTCGCTTACCCTATTTGAGGAAATTTGAATTTGAGATAAGATTACAATGTAGAGCCACCCTATTTCCATTCCACCTTATAGGATGAATATTCTAGAAATGAAAGAGCTTAGGAAACAACTAGATGAACTTTTAGAGAAAGGGTTCATAAGACCAAGTATATTTCCTTAGAAGGCTCCAGTTTTATTTGCCAAAGAAAAAGATGGTATCCTAAAGCTGTGCATAGATTACAAGAAGTTGAACTCACTCACCATAAAGAACAAATATCTTCTCCCTAGGATTGGACACTTTTTTTACTAATTGAAAGGGGCCAAGATCATTTCTAAGATAGATCTTAGGTTAAGTGATGTGCTTATATTTATGTGTTTTCTATATGCTTTTCCTTGATAATTGTTTGTCTTTTGATACATTTTTTTGTAAGAATTAGTACTGAATTAATTTATGTTTTATTTTTAGGCATTATTTCAATTCTTTTATGGTTAGTAAGAATTTTGCACAAATTTTAGCAAGATTTTCAGAAATTGGAGTAAACACAACTTTAAACACACCCATGTTAGCACCAAACACCCCCCATGTTGACCTGTTACACGCTTGTGTTCATTGTCATGCCCATAATTCAAACCGTGTCATTAAATATTAATGATTTTTACGTCCTAGAAACAAGACATGGCCTTGAACATGGCCATGTCCATACCCGTGTTTGCATGCTATTAGGGTTTTCTAGAGTTATTTCTGCTAAACTAGAAAAAGGAATAAGGAGAACTAAAAATATAAAAAAATAAAGTTTAGGTTTCATAGTAGAAGGCTATCAGAGGCAATTCAAATAATCAACACTGTTTAGTTCTCGTTAAAGCAAGGATTTCTTAGAGGAAAATTTTAGAGATGGAGTCTTTTGTTCTTAGTTTTCTTTTGCTTCTATCATGTTTCTTTATTAGTATGATAGGCTAATTTCTCTACTCACACTTAGAACAGATGAACCTTAGGATGATATTATTATTATGATTATTGTTGGTTTAATATAATTATGATTTTCTTGCTATCTATCTAATAAGCTCTGATGCGTTAATTAGTAGTAGCTAGCCTATCAATTCAATGTTAGATTATGAACATACACAGGTAGTATCGGTATATTTGTTGTGGAATGCCATTGGGTAGAAGTGATAGCATCGTAGTCAAGAGTAATAAACTAGCATAATACCTTCAGACTAGGGTGAAACCTAGTAGTTGGGCCATAGAACTAGTAATATATTCTTAGAAAGCGCGGTAGGACTAAACACCCTATCAGTAACTTAAAAATAGGGATTAGTAATCGGGAGTAATAAGGAGTTAATCTCTCTAAGATAGTACTCCACAGTCCAAGTTAACTATATACTTGTTAATCAAAAGTAAGAGTAATGCAATAAATTTCTAGGGGGATTCATATTTAAGTATAATATATGTTGATTGTTGATTGTTTGACTTGTTTTTTATTGCCAATAGTATTTATTATTTATTTTATTGCATTAATTAGTCAGTTTAGTTTAATTATTAGTCAGTTAGCTAAACAATCCCTTTAATTGTCGATTAAATAATGGAGAAAGATAGAATATGGTAGACAACTATATTTTGTGAGAAAAACGATCTTAATACTTTCCACTACTATACTTGAATGATAGGTGCACTTGCTTGTGAGTTCACATATATAAGTATAGAGAGATTTGATACATCTACATTAAGAATTGAATTAGTATAGTGGGAAGAGTTTTATAAACTATAAAACCATGTCAAGTTTTTGGCACCATTATTGGGGAACATTTGTTGAGGTTGCTACCTTAAAGATTAATCTTTATTAAGTTAGCCATTTATTTTCTTGCAGCTTTTTATTTTTAAAATTTATATTTTTCTCTAGTTTGCTAATTTTTTTTTCTTTTTTTGTAGGAGAATTAGTGCATGACTCGTAGCCATCCTTGTACAGTGATGAACGCTAATTAAGAAATTGAAAGAATGTTGATAAAACTTCATTATACAAGGAGCATTGAGTTGAAGCCACTACCTCATAAAGTAGAGCAACAAAAAGAAAATTAAGAGTAGTTAATCATGGAAGATCGTAATCAAGTAAGGACTATCTGAATATGCTAAACCTTCTCTTAAAGGGATGAAATCTAGTATTGTTAGACCTCATGTCAATGCCAATAATTTCAAGATTAAGCCAAATATTATTTAGACGGTGTATAATTGTGTTCAGTTTGATAATTTGGCAAATGAAGATCCTAATGCTCACATTGCTAGATTCTTAAAAATTTGTGATATATTCAGAATTAATGAAGTTTGTGAAGATAACATTCAGTTGAGGCTATTTCTGTTTCCATTGAGAGGAAGAGCAAAGAAATGGTTAACTTCACTTCCAAGATGTTCCATTACCAATTGGAATGCTCTTGCTGAAATATTTCTAATTAAAATATTTTCCTCTGAAAAATACCGCATGCTAGGTTTTTTAATGATATATCTACTTTAGTCAAATGGATTCAAAGACACTATACGAAACTTGGGAAAGGTTTAATGAGTTTTTGAAAAGGTGTATACATCATGGATTACGTACTTGGATACGAGTCCAAGTGTTGTATATTGGTTTGAATTATGCTTCTAAACAGATAATTAATGTAGTAGCTAGTGATACTTTGAACAACAAAACACCTAAAATGGCATAGGATTTGATTAAGGAGATGACAATAAATAATTACCAATGACAATCATCATCCAAAATTAAGAGCTGTTGTAGTTAAGAATTATAATGCTTATTCAGCATTAGGTAATTAAGTTGAGGCTCTAGTGAAGGAATTTAGAAAATTTTTTTTCCAATCAAAAGCAAGTTGCAGTGATACAATGTGAATTTTGTGGAGAAGTTCATTCAAGTCATAATTTTCATATGTACAATTGGATAAACAAAACTGAGTAAGTGGATTTTGTTGAAAATCTATTGAGGCCATATAACAATTCAAATAGCAATACTTACAATCTAGGATGAAGGAACCATCCTAATTTTTCATGAAGTAATAAGAGGCAACAATAATCACCTGATTATCAACCTAGACCACCATAAGAAAGAAGGCTGATTGTAGAAAAGTTACTATTGAACATTATTAAAAAAATGCATTTTCCAATGGCTAAGAAATTTGAAATTTCCAATGTGATGAGCTATTGGAAAAAGGGTAGATGATTTTTCAATGGCCAAGTAATGGAAATTTTAAAGACCATATTTTCCAACAGCCTAGCCATTGGAAATTTTCAACACATTGAGTTGTTGGAAAGCTTCCAAAGGCCTAACTGTTAGAAATTTCAAAATTTCAACTTCCAACAGCTAGGCCGTTGAAAATTTCTAACACAAAAACTGTTGGAAAATGGGGTTATTTAATAAATAAATTTTACAATTTTAGAAAGTAAAGTAGAATTTTTAAAATCCTTTTTTATGAATAATAATAATAATAATAATAATAATAATAATAATATGATGTATAATATAATAACTTTATGTGTGTGTGTGTGTGTGTAACCTAGCCTATATAAAAGTGCCCATTTGGCCAATCTAACCCTAACCTAAAGCAAACCTAACTTTAACTATATGTACCTTTATATCTCATCCATTTCATCTCCCTCTCATCTCTCATCCGTCTCCCATCTCGCATCTGTTTCTCATCTCCCTCTCACCTTTTCTTCATTGCCTTCCCTCCATAACCGCTGTTGCCTCCTTACCTCCACAGCCGCCATCACCTCCTTTGTCTTCTCCACAGCTATCACGCCGCCTCGGTTTTCTCTACAGCTGATGTTTTCACCCTCCGTTCACGTTGCCCATCCATAGCCCTCTGTTGGCCTCTTGCTATTCTCCTTGGCCTCCTCACCGTCCTCGCTGGCCGTTGCTAGAAGAAATGGAGGCCTCCTTATTAAAAAAGATGGCAAATAAAGCGATAGTCATTTTATCCTTGCAAGCTGCAGATATGATTTTGAATTAGGAGTGTAAATCTGATTTTGGTGGATTTACTTTTGTAATTACTTGGTGATTGTGTTTTTTACTTTTATGCAAATTGATTTTTACATTGTGATTACTCAATGGATTATGTTGTTTACTTTGTTGATTACTTGGTGGATTTTGTTTAATCACCTCATTGGTGGATTATTTTGAGTTTTAATCACTTTAACACACACACACACACACACACACACACATATATTAAAGCAGCTATTAGTATTTTCCATCGGCCTAGCCATTGGCATATTTCCAACGACTTTGGTTGTTGTTAAGCCATCGGAGATCCGCTCAACCATTAGAAAAATTCTAATAAGTTTTGGCTGTTGCAAATTTTCAACAGCTTACATTCCAACGAATAGCTATTGGTATTACCAACGGCTAACCCTTTGAGCCATTGGAAATTTTTTTTTTCTAACACACCAGTTTCCAATGGCTTTGCCTTGGAAAACCTAGTTTTCCAACACTAGGCAATTGGAAAAGGTCATTGGAAAAATGCCTTCTCTGAGTAGTGCAAGTGCATGAAACATTTTGATGCTCGAATTGATGCAACTAAATCAAAATTGAGGAGTATAAAAGCAAGTATGCAACATTTTGAGACTCAGTTAGGCCAACTAGCTATGATGCTTTCAAAGAGGTGGCAAGGTATTTTGTCAGCCAATATCGAGCCAAATTTGAGAGTAGCATATAATCCAACCTTCCATTAGAAGGCAAACGATCATGTAGATATTAAGGTTTTGGAAAAGAAGGAAGAGCCCCTTTGAGTCATCAAGGAGGACATCTAGTTAATGATGTTAAACCAAGTGCTTATTAGGAGGCAACCCAAGTGATAAAATTTCTTATTTTATTCTAATTAGTTTTGATTTTTTATTTTGAATTTTATTTTTAGGAATTAATTGTTTTTTATTTTTATTTAAATCCATACTATGTACTTTCATATAGGAGAATAAGGTCATTTGGGAAGGAAACTTTCATGAAAAGAAGGGAGAAAGCACTGCAATCACGATCAAGTAAGTATTGAGAAAATTTAAGTTACAGACCCTGAACATGCACATGTTCACTATGTCAGTCGACATAGAGTCAAACACAGCTACGACTGCATAAAAAAAAATGATGATCTTTTTAAGAAATTTTCAAACTTAGTTCTAGTAGGCCAAACATAGTCTTTTACATGCCTATGTTATTAATCATGTTTGCCTAAAGTTAAAAATTCCAGAGAAGAACACATTTGAAAACACACCCATGATTTAAGTGTACTCACTAAACATGATCTTTTACATGCTTGTGATCATGAACGCGATGCCTTTATATTTTTAAAAGATTTAAACTCCAGTTTTTAAATATGGCCCTTTGCATGGCTATGTTTTAAAGCGTGTTTTACTAACATGGTCACTTTCACACCCATGTTTTAAACCATGTTAGTCCTCTATTGTTAAAATTTTTTAATTTCAGATGCCAAACACGGTTCATTTAATGGCCATGTTCACAAATGTGTTTAGCCAATACAGTTAGTATCATACCCATGTTGTAACCTATGTTTTAACTCTAAGTTTTAAAAATTTTTGGCTTTAGACGTCGAACACAGCCTGTGTTATGACATGTAGCAAAACATGTTTGATAAGTTTCAATGAACATGTTCTTGAACATACATGTGTTCATGGACATGTCGTGTAAATATATAGGGCCCATAATGAATTGTTGCTAGAAACCTTACCTTTTTCACACGGAACTCTTCCCTTTCTTCTGTCTTAAACCCCAAAACTTAAACCCTAGCTTATCTATGTCCCGGGCAAGGTTTTTCTTCATCTGAGGACCCCATTAATGGGCTAGACTGTTGTTTTTACTATCTATTTCTTCTGGCCTCTCTCGACCAAGGTAATTTTCTCTCTCTAGCTTTATTTGAATTTTATGAATGATTTAGTTGATTTTGTCAAATTGGTAGGAGTTATTTGATGTTTTTGATTGATTTTTTCACTCCTATTATGGTTGGTTTTCAGGTTATGGCATGATTTTTGGTATGGATGAGTTTGGTTGATTATGCATTGGAAGATGAAGAGTTGGGATACAATTGCTTATGGAATTGGTGAATTACTTGCTATTGATTGATGTTTTCATACAATTGGATGTTGTTAATTAATTGCTTTGGGTTTATGTTTTGAGTTGGACTTACTGCAATTATTATTTGAAATGAATTCAGAATGCTATAGGACTTGGTAGTCTTTTGGTATGATAGAGGAGTAGGTTTCTTATGCAATAAGAAAGTGCGTTGTTGTGAAATGAATTAATATTTTTTCCTTAATCCTTATGCATTCAATCTTGGATATTAACCCTGATCACCTTAGCACCTAGTTTGAATTAAGATATGCTATGTAGAGAATTTCAAATTAACTTATTTTAAAACTTTAATTCTTTTGATTGTGGATATATATTATTATTGGATTTAAGATTTCTATTGTGCTGGGAAATATTTCTACCATTTTCAGGATGACGAAGCACCCACCAAAGTTTCCTACTCATACCAAGAGGGGGGCTAGGAGGTTGAAAAAGACGTCCAACCCATTCATTGATTTCAAAGAGGATTTTTAGATTGACAAGTTTAATAGGCTTATAAAGAACTAGTCACCAGCAAGACCATTGACTAGGACACCCTTACCCAATTGAATTGCTTAGAAAGGTCTGAGATCTTGTAGACTTTGATGGTAGGTTATTAGTATTCAATTACTAGAAGCTGATGTACAGTGAGCTCACCATTCAGTTTTTGTGTACATTGGGAGTTCGATACAAAGAACATTAGCTGGACCAGACAGGATGGTGTCAGATTTAGGTTAGGCGAGATGGACAAATCCATGAGTGTAGATGAGTTTGGATGGAAAAGTGGCTTTTATTCTTAGAAGAACGTAGATACTGATCTATCGTAGTACTCCCTTACCTGCTGATTTTTTTAGGGAGATTGCTGCCGATGTGGTGTGTATCAGAGGAAGTTGTCGAAGGCATCCAAGTTGAGATCTCCTGTTGCCTTCTATGTTCATTATTTGCTTGCATGTTCTATGTCTAGACAAGCGGAAAGTGCTGGAGTTGTGACCAGAGAGACCTATTTTACCTTCACTACATTATCCAGAGAGACCACTTCCATCTTCATCACGCTTTTACCTGGTGGGTTTGAGATATTGCCTGTAAGGTGAGGATATGTGTTATACGCACAAGATCATTCATTCCTAGGTTGGCAAAGAACATAGGCTCCCTTCCACAGGCAAAGTACTTATGCTATGGAGGCACCGTGTATGCATTTGGAAGAGGTCATGCATTTACATCTCATATGTCTTGGAGCTGCTGGACCTCCTGGTTATGTCCATTCTTCATTCTCATAATAAGGAGATGATCCTAATAATTATTTTCAAGTGCCCTCCAGTATGAACGGTCAGGAGCAGAGAGATGAGTTTGGGGGAGTGATATATGAGACAGATGAGATCGACACTATTATAACATTGACTGTTGATGCTATACGCCAACATGGGGAGTTACTGCTAAAGGCATCACCATTGAGGAAGCTGCCGATGAGGACATGAGGAAGTTGCCGGTGAGGACATTGTTGTTACTGAGGAGGAGGAGACTAGAGAGACTACTGCAAGAGTGCATATTGCTGACCCTATGATTGTGGAGCAGAGTACAAAGGTTGAGACTATTGAGGGTCCAGAGGCACAAACATAGATAAAGACTATTCCGATTACTGCAGTTGATCCCCTAGCCATTGGATAGTCTCTGACAAGAGATGATTGATGAATTTTAGGGCATTTATTTTCTTTTTCATGTTTATGGATATTATCTGCTTTATTTTTCTAGTTTATGTTGCATATTATTATTGGAGCATTGGTGACTCCTTATTTTATTTGATTTTATACTTCTATTCTAGTAGTTATATTTCTATCCTATTTTTGTTTTAATGATCACCTTTTCTATTTTCTTGAAAGCTTTTCACTATTGAACCTAAGGCCCAAATAATATTTATGGATCTCTTGGAATGATTGACATATGCGACAAAAACTGAATTTTTCAGGGCAATATTAGTTTTTAATACCCCTATTTTTTTCACTTTGTGTTTTCCATGTTTGTACATTGAGGGTAATGTACATCTTAAGTATGGGGAAGTGGGTAGCGTAGGCTATAAGTTTTCTTTTATTTTTAGTAATTTTTTTTGAATTTTTGAAAAATTTTAATTTTTTGACCTAAATTATTTATTTTTTCAATCATACGATTAAGCATGATTTTATTGATGAAGAGTTATCATTTATTTATTGTCTTGTGTTTTTAACTTGAGAATCAAGTAAGTGATTTTTTAGATCTTTCACTTTTGTACTTATTATTTTGAAGATGTTTTTGCATTTTACTATTAAGCTAATGGAAAATTGTCTTTTGAAGCTACTTTTGCATTAAGTTTTTGTGTTTGGTACACTATTCAAAACATGCTAGATTTGTAAGTTCTTATCTTTAAAATTGTGGTAAGATTGGTAATGGAAATGTGGTTAATTGTTGAATAATAAAAGAATAAAAATGGTATGGAATAAGTTGCTACTTCACTGTTTCTTCGTATTAAAGTAGGTTGGGGTTTTTTCCTAAGGTAAGAGTTAACCACAGCTTGAAAAAATGCTAGAGCTATGAGTATGATCAAAGATCACCTTGGATTGTGTTAAGAAATAACTTGGATATAAATAATGCTCCTATAGCGTATACTTGTTGGAAAGTTTAGCAACACATGAAGAGGAATGCTTGAAAAGGAAGAAAAGTAAATGAAAAGTTCAATCAATTGACTAATTCCATGGATTGTGGTATGAATCGTTGTTGCATAATGAGTTTTAATTTGGTGTGGTTTATGCTTTTTACTTTGCATGAAAATTTGATATTTTCCCTGAGCTTCAAGAGATATGGGTTGCTAGCTTGAGAATGAATTGTTCTCATTAATTTATATTGTTTTAAAAGTGTTATATTGAAAGTGTTGAATGCTTGGTAGTCTTGTTAACTTCTCAAGACCTTAAAGTCTCAATCCTTTCATCTATCTTTTGTTTCTCAAGAGTATGACCTTGTTTTTATCTTTTAGATTTTCTTTCTATAGTATGCATGAGGGCAAGAAAAATTTCAAGTGTGGGGAAAAATGATGTGCTTATATTTATACATGTTTTTTCTATATGCTTTTCCTTGATAATTGCTTGTCTTTTGATATATGTTTTTTTATAGGAACTAGTGCTTAATTAATTTACATTTTATTTTCAAGTATCATTTCATCTTTTTTATGGTTAGAAAGTATCTTGCATGAATTTTGGAGTTGAATTACAAGATTTTACAGAAATTGGAGTAAATAAGGCTTCAATCACGCCCATGTTAGAATCAAACATGCCAATATTGACCTGTTGCATGCTTGTGTTCATTGTCACACCCATGGTTAAGACTGTGTTATTAAATGTTCATAACTTTTATGTTCTAGAGATAAGACATGGCCTTGAACATGATTGTGTCCATGCCCATGTTTGCATGCTATTAGGATTTTCTCAAGTTATTTATGTTGAATCAGAAAAGAGAATAGGAAGAGGTGAAAATACACAAAAATAGAGTTTAGGTTTCATAGTAGAAGGCTGGCAGAGGAAGGTCAGATGATCAACATCGATTAGTTCGCATTAGAGCAAGGATTTCTTGGAGGAGAAGAATTTCAAAGATGGAGTATTCTATTCTTAGTTTCTTTTTGTTTTTGTTGTGCTTTTGTATTGGCATGATGAGATAATTTCTCTACTCATGCTTACAGCAGATGAACCTTAGGATGATAATGTTGTTATGATTACTTTTGGTTTAATATAATTTTGGTTTTCTTATGATCTGTCCAATGTTCTTTAATGTGTTAATTAATTATAACTAACATATTAATTCAATGTTGAATGATGAACATATGTAGGTAGTATTCTATATGTTTGTTGTGGATCACCATTAAGTAAAAAGGATAGTGTCATAGTAGGGAGTAATAGATCGGCATAATACTTTTATACTAGTATGAAACATAATAGTTGGGTTACAGAACTAATAATGCATTCTTAAAAGTGTAGTAGGATAAGACTAAATACCTTATCAGTAACTTAGTAATAAGGATTAGTAACTGGGAGTAATAGGGAGCTAATCTATCTAAGATAGTACTCTATGGTCCAAGTTAACAATATGCTTGTTAAACCCAAAGAAAGAATAATGCAATAGATTTCTATGGGGAGTCATATCTAAGCTTGACATATCTTGATTGTTGATTGCTTGAATTGTTTTCTATTGCCAGTAGTATTTAATTATTTATTTTATTGCATTAGTTAGTTAGTTTAGTTTAATTCTTAGTTAGTTAGCTAAATAATCCTTTTAATTGTCAGTAAGATAATAGAGAAATGTTGAGTACAATAGATAACTCCATTCTATGGGAAAAATGATCTTGATACTTGCCACTGCTATACTTGAATGATATGTGCACTTGCTTGTGAGTTCAAATATATAATTTTAGAGAGATTTGACATATCCAAATTAAGAATTAAATAAGTGTAGTGGGAAGATTTTTGTGAACTATGAAACCACGTCATTGGGATACCTTCAATTGAGGATAATAGAAGAGGATATTCCCAAAACAGTTTTTAAAAGAAGACATGAACATTTTGAGTATACTGTATTGCCTTTTTGTTAACCAATGCTTCTATTTTTTTCATAAATCTAATGAACTGGGTGTTTAAACCCTATTTTAAACAACTTTGTTGTGGTTTTCACAAATGATATTTTGGTTTAATCAAAGACAGAAGAAACATAAAACCATTTGAAAGTGGTATTAAGGACCTTAAAAGAACACCAACTCTATGAAAAGTTGTCTAAATATCATTTTTGGACATTAGAGATATCTTTCTTTGATCACATTATCAATGGGCAAGGCTTATCTATAGACCCATAAAAAGTTAGAGTAGTGAATGAATTGAAAAGACTATATAGTGTGAAGGAAGTCAGAGGTTTTCTAGGCATGGCTGGGCATTATAAAAGATTTATGCCTAAGTTCTCAAAACTAGCTTCCCCTCTCACTCAATTCACCAAGAAAAATCAAAGGTTTTGAGTGGAATGACCAATGTAAAGCTAGTTTCCAAGAACTAAGAAAAGGATGATTGAAGCAACACTTCTTATATTGCTAGACCCTCATAAACCTTATGATGTTTATACTGATGCTTCATTTTTGGATCTAAGGTGTGTCTTAATGTAAGACAAGTACGTACTTACTTATGGCTCAAGATAACTAAAAAAAAAAACCCAGTATACGACTTAGAATTGGTTGCTATTATCCATGCACTCAAACAGTGAAGACATTATTTGTTATGAAGCACATTTTAAATCTTCACTAACCACAAAATTTTAAGATATATTTTTATTCAAAAAGAGCTAAACATAAGGTAGAGAAGATGGCTTAGATACATGAAAGATTTTGACTACATCATTGAGAATGCTTTTGAGAAAGGAAATGCAGTAGTAGATACCTTGAGTAGGAAGTGCATTAGGGTTGTTAGCCTTGGAACTAAGTGTGGAAAATGATGAGAATAACTTGGCCGTTTTATGTGTGAAGTGGTTGAATTAGGAACAGAACCAGCTGTGTACTTTGAGCATACAACAGAATTGGATTGAAGAAATAAAGCAAGCTCAAGCTAAATGCCCTAACTTAAAAAAAAGGGTCAAGTGAAGATAAAAGAAAGCTTTATAAGGGCATTTGCTATGAACAAGGATTACTGAAGTTTTAAGGAAGATTGTATGTTCCTGACTTGCTTAATCTTAAGGAGCAAATACTTTGTGAGGCTCATACAAGCAAGTTCTCTATACATTTAGGATAGGGAAAGATGTATAGAGACCTAAGACCCTATTTTTGGTGGCCGAGATGCAGGAAAGATATAGAGTTGCTTCTAGCCAAATGTTTAACCTACAAGAGGGTTAAGATAGAGCATCAGAAACCCTTTAGGACTTTACAACCTCTACCTATCCCTAAGAGGAAGTAGGGCTCAGTAACAATGAAATTCTTGTGTGGTTTGTTATTGATGAAGAGCGGACATGACACAATTTGGGTTGTGGTTGATAGACTAACAGAGAAAACTCACTTTTTACCCATGAAGCTCACTAACTCACTAGATAAATTGGCCTATTTGTATACCAAAAAAGTAGTATGGCTTTATGAGATCCTGGATAGATTGCATCAAATAGAGATCCTAGATTTATATATTGGTTTTGGAGGGTTTTCTAACAAGCTTTAAGAACTAAAGTCCATTTGAGTTTAGCTTATCATCCTCAAATAGATGAGCAATCTAAGAGGTTAATTTAGATCCTATAAAATATGCTAAGAAGTTGTATGCTAAACTACAAAGTAGATTAGAACTAACACATACCCTTAATTGAGTTTGCATACAAAAACAACTATCAGTCAGTGATCAAAATAGCTCCCTATAAAGCTCTATATGGAAGAAGATGTATCACCCCTCACTACTAGATGGATCTAAAATATAAAGATGAACTAAGACAAGAATTTAATCATGAAACAACAAGAGAAATCAGGTTAGTTTAAGAAAGAATGAAAGCAAAAAACCATATAATAGAAAGCTATGTGAACCCAAGGAGAAAGGAACTAGAGTTTTGTGTTGGAGAAAAAGTATATCTTAAAGTGCATCCTGTGAAATGTGTTATATGATTTGGAAAAAAAAAGTAAGCTAGCCCCAAGATACATAGGTCCCTATGAAATCCTATAAAGGATAAGGGGGTTAGCCTACAAACTCGGTTTACCTTCTAACATGGAACACATACATAATGTGTTTCATGTGCATATCCTCAAGAAATATTTGCTTGATCCTACACATGTCCTACAACCAGAAGCAGTACCCTTAGAACCCAACCTTAGCTATGAAGAAAGAACATCAAGATTTTGGCAACAGATATTATAAGGTTAAGAACTAAGTTACTCCCAATGGTTGAAGTACAATGGTCCAAACATAGTATGGAGGAACCAACTAAGGAGGTTGAAACAGAAATGATGAACTAGTACCTTTAAGAGTTTTCGAGACTAATGGCAAATTTGGGGGACCAAATTTTTTAAGGGAGATGGAATTTTATATATATGCATTTCTCATTGAGGATTGGTGAGCTAAGATAGAAAAGGTGAGCTCACTAATATGAAATTAGTAGTTATCTATGACTTATGATAGCTATAATGTACAATAATTCCATACAGAATATATGTATATGTGATAAGATACATTTAAGAAACTCTTCGGTTAAGTTTAAAACCTGGCAATATGTAGCTATACTAAGCTAGTTGCAAAAGAAAAGGGCTTAGTTATAATGAGACTAGAAATATTAGGCTAAATTGAAGGGACTAGAATGCAAATGGGGCAAAAATTAAGGATAAGTCTGTCACAAGCAATGTGAACTAAGGACTGAAGTGCGTATTTGGACCTTGCTCATGGGTTTGACTTACCCTTCAGCTAACATGATGGCAATGTATGCAAAAAAGAGATTGAAGTTGTTTCTTTTGGCCAAGGACACCATTGAAGCTCTATTACTTGCCTAAGAGTTCAAATCGGGAAAAAATCAGGGGAGTGACCTATAACCTATCGAGTTAAGAATAAAGAAACTTGAAAACTAGCTTATTAAGTTCACAAGTAATCTAGAAAACCTGGTTAAGGCCTAACCAAGAAAGGTTTCAAGAGCTTATTGTACTTTGTATAGTTGATTATTATATTAGAGATTGTTGGTCTCATTGTTTGTTTGTTTGGTTGGTGTCTCATGATTCTAGTATTTGCATGATTTATTTGTATTATTGTGAATACTAATTTGTTTTCTAGTGCAAGACAAACCTCACATTCTTATTGAGTTCAAGATTCTAGAACTCATCCCTATTGTCTTTCCTTGTTGCAGGAGAAAGAAAAGAATAGGCTAACTTGCTTCCTAGTGTTGTAGTGGTGTTATTTTGTAGGTATGATTTGGAATTAAGACTAAGAATGGTACCTATGGTTATGAGACATTAAGTATTTAATTCTTGCAATGTGTAGTGCACTATATGAGCATAATGTGCAAGAAGGTGTCAAGTGTAGCTTGGAATGTTAAGTTGCTTGAGAAAGGCTTCTGTGAAGGGTTTTGTCACAAGCTAGTTATTATTTATGTATAAGGATTAGACTGGTTTTGTACCTAAGCAACAACATAACTAAATCAAAACAATTATGATTCATTTTAGCATTTTTACGTGGATGTTCTAAAGTATATGAATGTTGCTCAGAAAGACTTTTAAGTGTGACTTGAATAGATGGGGTCAACTTGCTTATCTTAGTGCAATTATGGCTTTCATTGATTACCTTAGATTTGTTAATTGAATTCATTAAGTGCAAAGGATAAGATGAGGGAAGGAATGAGCGACCATAAAAAATATGCTAGCTTTGACTGGGTCATTGATCCTTTTGTTTGATCATTCAGAAGGCTTGTTGTGATTAGCCAAACCTGCAATCTTTGTAATTAAAAGATGAATAAGATGGGTAAGACCAAAAATTAACCTTCCAAGCGATAGAATCATCTATTGTAGTTTTCTATTAGTAAGTTGGGTAGATATATGTACAAGTTTGAGCATGAGTTTGACTTTTAGGATTTGGGCATAGATTGCAACTTTAGCATTTTTCTCATTGTCATTATGTCAAAACTAGCTTAACTACCAAGTTTCATCCATTAGTTCATGAATATTGGCAAGATAGTGGATTAAAAGCCCAGTCCTAGAAATTGTCTTACTTAAAAAAATCATTGATGGTTGGAGTGGTTATGCCATGGCCATATTGATATTATAAACACATTGTGTTTATAAATCTTTGACAAGGGTGCATAGTGTGGGCATAATAGTAAACTAGCATTACTTTTGGATTTGATGAGAGAATCAAGCTAACAAAAAGCATAAAGATAGATAAAGCCACACTAGTTATTGGACCACTACAATGTTGTGTACAGCTAATTCTACAGCATCTTCTCCTTCTCTCGACTCTCCTTCACTTTAGCACCTTGTTCCTCTTCTTCAAATATTGTTGTTCTTCCTTATCGTCAATATCACAAAAAATAGTCATCGTGCAGTTTACCTACTAGATATTCCACTTTTTGATGATGATTGCTCGCACATAGTCGCGCAACATCTTAACCTCCAACTCTAGCAGTCGCTCGTACTGCATCATATACTTGATCCGACGATCTAGATCACTGAGGAAGGGCATTGCGATTCTCATTTCAAATTGATCTTGTAGCTATTTTTTTATTGGATAGAGAGGGCAGGAGAGATAGATTTAGGAATGGGAAAGAGGATGGAGGATACAAGCCATAGCACCATCACAACTGAGGCTCATATCCAGATAATGGTGAGACAAAGAAGACTCATAAGCTAATTTAACGTGAAATAAGTGCGAATAGCAAAACTATAAATAGTTAGAAAGTGTGGGTGCAACGTGTAATCTAAGAGTTTTTTATCCGCAGCCTAATACGGTAACTGGACATTTATTATTTACTAGAAAAATTTTTAAAAGGTAGTTAAATATTACTCCATTCATCTCAATTTACTTGAAACGTTTAACGTATTCCTTTTTGGGAAGTCCCAAAAGGTTGAAACGTTTCCTCTTTTGGAAAAGTTTAAATAATTAAATAATCTTTTTACACGAAACCCAATAAAGACTCTTTTTTTAATCTCCACTCAATCTCTCACTACACAAAACTCAAAAAAGAATATTTTCTTTTTTAATCATTATTTAAACTTTTACTACATAAAAAAATAACACAAATTACATACACCTTAATCTCCGTGCCCAGACAAATGTTTCAATTAAAATGGGACGGA
Source organism: Aquilaria sinensis (assembly GCA_005392925.1). NCBI lineage: Eukaryota > Viridiplantae > Streptophyta > Magnoliopsida > Malvales > Thymelaeaceae > Aquilaria > Aquilaria sinensis. Next base: position 745,448 of record SMDT01001473.1, on the reverse strand, counting down.
GGTAGTATTAGTTTTTACATATAGAAATTTTTTTATCATATTGTTTACTATTCCACCCATTTCATGTTTTTATCTCAATTTTTTTAACTAAAATTTGAATTTATTTTAATTATGATATTATTTACTAGAAAATTTTTTAAAATTATATTTAGAAACTATAAGTTTCCGTGTATCATCTGTACATTAAAATTCTTGCATTTATATAACAAAATATAAAGATAAAAAACTATAGAATAATTTCTATGACTAGGGTATGGTGCAAAAATATGAGATGGAGAGGATAACTGAAATTTAACAAGCAGTAAAAAAAATTTGAATTTTTATAAAAATATTTTTTTATTAAACTTTATTTTTTTATATTTGGTGAGGAAAAAATTTATAAATATTTTTTTACTTAAAATTATAATTTAGTTAATCTTAAAATAAATATATAGGATTGGATTTTAAATGAAATCAATTCTAGAAAATATAGTGTTTATATATTTTAAATAAAGTTGAAAAAAAAAAATTTCAAAAATAAAAAGTAATAAAGCCCTAAATTACTGCTACGCAAGTTTTATAGTGGTCCAATTTGATAAGTTGTAATCTGAGATCCAAGACCTGGCTCCCGCTTCTCTGATTAAATTACATTCGTTGTCTATCTTCAAATATAGCCTAAATTGGAAAAAAGGGATAATGAATGGGAAAAATTTAGGGAATTTCATAGTCTTGTCTTTGACACGAATCACATTCTATTCGTATGATATTCCAACAAATTTTAATTGTTATTATGGGTATATATAAATTCATTAATTATTTTTTATTTTTTATTATAAGAGGTCTTTATTTTAGATACTTTAATATATAGCCTACATTCTATCCTACCCAACCCTATCTAAACCCTTATTTAATGTAAAAAAGTTAGAAACATTTATTATTTAAATCAAAATTTAAAGCCCAATCAGCTATAAAAAAAATAAGGCATAAATACCTATTACTCCCCTGAACTATGGTGACTCGGACAGTTTGCTCCCTGAACTATAAAGTGGATCAGTTCGAACCTTGAACTTTGGAAAATCGAACACTTTAGTCTTTTGACTCAGAAACCTAACATTTGTGATAACGTTTGTCCATTCATAAAAAGGAAAAATTATGTAATAGTCACATAAAATTATATTTTCTCTTTTTCCCACCCTCAACTTTCATGTCCAACATTCAAACCACCATCTCCAACATCCAATTCCACCTATCAGGTGTTCAATTTCATCCCTTTATACCTGTCTCTAATCTCTCCATCATGGCCATCGAACCCAATTTGCAGAGCTATCAAAACGATGGAGGCAACCTCACTCCCACCACGTCCGCCACCATTTGATCAAATTACAAATCTTCACGTTGACACAAATGGTGAACCTCGCTCCGACAATATGGCCCTGGAGGTTGTAGGCAAGGCTAATTTAGTGCTGCAGTCATCAATGAATTAGAAGATGCAGCTGAGCTTGAGGACTACGAAGAAGCCGATGAGGATGCCACTGTGGTTGTCGGCAATGGTATGGGTGTGGAAGACGGCCACTTGCTTCGGCAGCCATATCTTCTTGTGGAGCCAATGATGGTGAGGCAGCCATTTGATTGGCAGAGGAAGGAGAACCACAGAAGGATGCCGATGGTGGTAGAGCAAGAAGAACCCAAATTGATCCATGGTGGAGTTGGGTACAAAGGGTTAGAATTGAACGCCTGATTGGTAGAGGAAGGAGAACTACGGAGGGATGCCGTTCGGTGGTCATGATGGTGAAAGTGGAGGTGGGTATGAAAGTTTAGGAGAACCACGGAGGAACACCCGATTAGGTGTTGGAGATGGTGGTTTGAGTGTTGGGCATGAAAATTTAGGGTGGGAAAAAGAAAAAATATGATTTTGTATGACTATTACATAATTTCTCCTTTTTATTAATGGACAGACATTATCATAAATGTTAGGTTTCTAAGTCAAAGGACTAAAGTGTCTGATTTTCCAAAGTTCAAGGTTTGAACTGATCCACTTTATAGTTCAGGGGGTAAACTGTCTGAGTCACCATAGTTAAGGGGAGCAATAGGTATTTAGGCCAAAAAATAATGAGTATCATGTGAATAAACCAACAGATCTATTGAATATAATCTCTTTATTTTTTTTTACTTAGCATCAGATATATAAGTATTGAATTTAAAGAAAATATTATGATCATATATAAACAGAAGAATAAAAAATCAACTTGTTCAGGGCCTAAAAAGGCAACCAAATTAGATAGAATGATAATGTATAGGATTAGGGAAGAGGAAAGGACTAGCGACGGGGCCGGTATCCCTAAACGTCAACAGAAGTGGCGCTTGGGGACAATTCCTTTAATTTGAATAGAACCTTCGGCCTCATAAAAGCTATTCGCAAATATAAAATACTACCGAATAATTTGGCGGAGGATGCCGATCTGATGCTATTTGTATAACCATTATGGATGGTTGTTGGTTTTCGGGACAAACCAAGAATCGACCAATTGTTAAATCTTGGCCCATTTTAACATTAAAAAAACCATAAAAAAAAGTTTAAACTGATGCTGGCAAAGTGGCATAATATATTTTTTCCCCGTTACTTTAATTAATTGATGAAAAGTGAAAACAACCATGTGTACGCATAAGATTGTTAGGTCTTTCTTCTAATATAGAGAATCATATCTTGCCATACAAGATTGGTGAGAGAATGAAGAAAGAGTTGCTTGTGTTAGTGATTTGGTATTAAAGAATTGTGCGGGGGCTTGTATCGTAGATAGGTTTATAATAAGGTCTAACATTAAAGTACTTGGATGTTGATTAAATAAATTAAATAATCCATATTAATGATTGTGATATAAAATGTAGCTTTTAGGAAGTGATTTTGCTCAATCTTTGTTGATTATGGTCTCATTTGAGAATAATTTTTATAATTAGTGTTATAATTTTGAATAATTTATTAACAGTGGAGCTGAAATAATATAAACTAGGATATAAAAACTATCCTTAAATAATTAGTTTTTTTAACTCTAACACTAATAACTGATACTAATGTTAAACGAGACATATGTATTATCTCAAACTGTAGTATAGTTGCTTATAATCTCTAATAATAAAGGCTGAAGGTTGATTTCCCACTGAAGAAAAATAATTGGGTCTTTTTTATGTGAACTTTTTAGTTTTTGAAAGTTATTACCATATCTTTCTATTTATCACTTATATATATATTTTTAAGAAAATTTAATTTTTTCACAATTTTTTCACCTTTTCCCAAGAAAAAATAAAATATAAAAAATACATGCTTTTGCAAATAAATAAATAAATAAAATCGCTTTCCAGAAAATTCTGTACTTAAATTAACGTAAAAATTTTAGAAAAAAATACATATGTATAAAGACAAACACTTTTAATGTCTTCAAAATATTTTAAGATAAATCTAGAGCTTTGTTCCACAAAAGGCAATGCTAACCCCAGTCTGTAACTTATTTTAATATATAAGTCCTTGAATTGAACCTTTAAGCCCTTTTCAGTCGAATTAACTCGTTTATAATTTTGGTTGATTAAAGGTAATTCTAGTTCCTTCTACTCGAACTAACTTCCATTAGTCATATATTTCTTCATCTTTAGGCTGATCTGCCCTAAATGAAATAGTGACCTGCCACCCGGACAACTGTTAACTAGAAGGATTAGGGATGAACTAATTCATTAATTGGGGGTTAGAGGTAATATATAATCGATTCGGTTTGGCATCTTTGAAATTGTACGTACCCAATTTGCATGAGATAATTGGCCAAAAAGAAATTGTATAAGATAACGTACAAAAAACTTCTGCTGAGCAACTGTGATAAGGCTTTTATTATATATTAAAGAAGCCCTTAAACTAATGCATATATTCTACTTTGACTTTGGATGTATGGGAAAAGTTGCACTTTCTACGCACAATTATAGTTGGTGTCACACATTCACTTCCGTTGTCTGAAAACCTACACTCATACCACCGGTGGTGCATGTAATTTTACACCTACTCGTTGAACAGATTCAAAATGACATCAAGCAAATAAAAAACTTACCATCATAGTCTTTTATCTCACAATATTATTTATGTTAAGATGTTTATATTATTGTTTTCAAAAATTAATAATTACTATGTATAAATTTTCAGTTTTGTATCTTATTTTCTTTATATTTTACTGTATACAGATAAATGAAATACTGACAACATAGGAATGTGAATGAGAGGGTTTATGCTTGAATTTTAGCATTATATAAACCCTTACTTGATTATGAAGTGAGCTTTAAAATTTTAATGAATATCATCAAAGATGTCAATATATTCGAGAGTTAAAAATAAAAAGAGTTCAAAAAATCTCTTATTTAAATACGGGAGATTTTCTAACTTAAAGTTGCTTAAAATTTACATATGGAACTAGCTGAAGTATTGCTTAGGTTACATGATAAAGCTCACTTTATCGTTTCTATCGTATACCTTCCCTTGATTTATAATATTTTCGAAAAGTTAAATTTGTTTTGGTAAGAAGCAACTTAAAAAGTCATCAATTCATACAGTTAAATAATTTAAAAGGTGACTGCTACTTACTTTAACCAGATTTATCATTTCTTGTATCTTACAGTGCTTGTTGATATCAAATTGAAAACTGAAATATGGGTTGGTTCAATGACTTGTTCAAGCTTTCAACAGGCCTTATGTTCCAGCAACCTTAGTCGTAATGGCATAAATATCTCCTTATTGGGAAGTAGCTTTCAACAGAACTTTAAATAGTTTCATCTAATTGGGAAGTAAATATTTCCTTCTTTCATAATACTTTTTTTTTCACTTTTTGACTTTTAAAATTTGATTTTGACACAATTTTTTCGTATATTAACTATTTTCCAATGATCAAAGAAAAAACCATTTTTCAAAATATGGTGAAGTTCTAGTCTAACCCCTAAACTATTTAAAGTACCATACTTCAACCAATGAATCATAAGAATGTAAACAAACAGAACGTTCAATGAGCTGTTCGTGAATGATTCTATGGGAGCTCATTTATTTAGTTAAAAAACAAACTCAAACAAAATTTTATGTACATGTAAGTTAAACACAAATGACCACATAAAGTTTTTTTCATTCATTTATGTTTACGAACAGTTCGGTTAATATTTGTTTTTATTCGTTCATTTATTTGTTTGTTCATTTGTTCACTCATTATTTTTGGTAAATTCATTTATTTATAATATTTTTCTTTTGTTGGTTCATTCGTTTGCTCGTTTATATTTATTATGATGTTCACGAACACATATATTCATAGTGTTCATGAATATATTTTTTTAATAATGTTTAGGAACATATTCATTTGTTTAGTTCATTTGATTGATAATAACCTTATAATAATCTTATTATTAGTGAATCAACACGAATGAACATGAAGACATTGATTTGTAAATGAATGAATGCGAATAGAGAAATCTGAAATCGTTTATTATTTGTATTTGAATCCTTTATAGTCCAAACAAATTAACATGGGTATCCAAGTGCCTACTGTTGCACCTTTGAGGGCTTGGACTTAGGCTAATTTGACCCAAATACCCAAGTAATATTAGATTAAGAAAGGCAAAAATGATTTGTGAACAACTAATTTCTTCAAATTGGCCTAAAATTTGCCACAAACTTCATTTTTTTCTGAAAGAACCACCAATATTTTTGACTCAGTTTAGATCGGCCACTCATCATTAATTAAGGGCCTCAGACATAAGATCCCTACCCCTTAAAATTTACAAACTCAAACACATTACCTCTCAAACTTTAACTCAGGTTGATTTGCCCCTCAAACTTTAAAAAGTGGGACATTTTACCCCCTCAACCCATTTAAATGAAGCACATGTCATCATGTGCCTTATTGTTGTCGTAAAACTAATGCTTTTAGTTATATGGGGACTGAAATGAAATACAAAATGAAAGGAAAAAGGTTTTCCCACATAATTGCAATTTTGATCATTAAAGGGATTGTTATTTATTTTTTTTGTTAATCAGAATAAAAAGAGAAACTAAAGTAAATGAGAAAAGAATAATCACCGGGTTGCCATCCTATGCATCTATTCGACTATCCTAAGATGGACCTTGATAATAGACAACCTTTTGAACGATGTGGCTAATTCCCGAATGCTCCCAATGTCTTCTTGAACTTCCATATGAATCGACATGTAATATGTGATTTGGAAGAAACCCTGCATACAGTCTGCGAAGATAGTACAGGAATACGGTTCATAGTCACAAACCTTAAGGCTTCCTTAATTACATGAATTTCTGAGGCAAGTGTATAGGAGAATTGCCTTAAAAAACACTATTGGGCTTGAGAGCCTTGATCTGGGAAACAGTGAACCCACGTTGCCACACCTAAATTAGAATTACAATGCCATGCTCCATCCATAAAAAAAAAAATCTAAGGGGCCTATTGACAACTTTCATTTCCCTAAGTTTTGAAACTAGAAGGATGAGGTGGCTGGTGAAGCTACATCATAAAGCATTTTTGCTCTCTAGTAGCTTTAATATCTTTTTGGAGATATATGGAGAAAATGATTTGATTGGGAGATATTTGATCATTTTTAAGATTGTAGCACTATAACTCAGCCAAATACTCCACAGCATAGTAATGATCAAATTAATCTTAGCTTTTTGATCTACCAAATGATGCTGAGTTGAGTCAAGGTTTCATTTCTTAAATTTTTTATTTTTCGTAGAACTTATCAATCCTTGAGTTTGTGACCAGACCATTGTTGAATCTTTACACTAAAGGAACATATGGCTTATGTCCTCCTCCTCCTCCTCACTACATTTAGAGAATAAAGGTGATAGAACAACATTAATCTTGCATAGAGCTGACTTTGTTGGGAAAGCATTAGAGTAGCACTTCCAAATAAAGTTCTAAACTTTCGAGGAATGTTCACTGCATATATTTTGCAAAGGAATTTACGAAGATCTGCTGAAGGATAAACTACCGAGGTGGAGCAACTTGCCCATCTAGGTTAATGCATGCCCTTTCTTAGTAGTGTAAATACCTCCTGCATCTTCCTACACCAGCCAATTTTTTTTTGCTATATTTCATCGGGTGCTATCGGTAATACTTCGAATAATGTCCTCTGCAAAATATTTGGCTAGTACTTCCATGTTCCAAGATCTTGTGTTCAGATGCAATAAATCAGCCACCAAGAGAGGCCAAGTAGGCCTAAGCAATCTTGGCATGCAATTTTGCAAGTTGTCAAGGTTAACCCATGGGATCCAATAGTCTTTCTTGACATCAATGGTTTTCCCATTTCCAACTAACCAACATAGATCAGATTCAAGGAGTTGTGTTCCAAGAACCAGCCTCTTCTAGATCATAGTAGGATTATTACCAATCTTCGCTTTCTATAAGAATCCTTGTCTCCCATACTTAGCTTTGAGGACCATTAACACCAAGGATTAGAATCCTTATGCATCAGTCTCCAAAAAGTTCTAGCTAGTAAGGCTTAGTTAAATAGCTTTAGGTTTTGAATTCCCTGACCATCGGCTCCCTTAGGTAAGGTGAGATGAAATTTGTCACGGAAGTGAATACTATGCTCTTGCTCGGCCTCTTTCCACCAGAATCAGATCATTGATTTTGTCAATTTATCAATCACAGTGACTAGGACATGAAATAAGGAAATGGTGTAAACTGGGAGTGATGATAACAACACTTGGATTAATGTAAGACATCTTGCCTAATTTAAAAGTTTCCCATTCCAAGCAGCTAGCTTAGTCTCAATACAATTGCTTAAAAAATCGAGTGATGCCATTTTGGACAAATCACAGTCAAAAGGAATCCCCAAGTACCTTCTAATTACGTTATTGACTAAGATAGGGAGAATTTTCTTGAAAAGGTGAATAAAGCATTGGGGAATATTTTTGCTTAAATGCCATTTGGATTTCTAATAGTTAATCTCTTGTACCACTATTTTTTTATAGAACTCAAAAGTGCCTTGACATGGGTTGATTACACATTATGGCAGAAGAATATAAAGCAGTTGTCAATGAAAAAAGATGATTAGTAGTGGCTCTAACATGCTTGCCTTCAATCCAACAAGAACTCTCAAAGCTTTCTAGCCCGTAGGAAATTGGAAAAAGCTTCACTACATAAAATGAAAAATTAAAGAGATAGTGGATCACCTTACCTTAAACCTCACTTTGGGTTAAACAACTTCATAGGACTCTCATTTTCCATGACCAAGAATAAAACTATGGTAATTGTATGATGAGGTTAATCCACATCATTAGGAGATTCATCTTTAGCAAAACAACCTAGATGAAACTCCAATTAAGCTTATCATATGCTTTCCTCAAGTCCAATTTTATGCTTGCTTTATAACCCCTTGGCCTACTTGTCTTATTCATTGATTTAACAACCCATAATAGTTCCTAGGTTATAATGATATTGTCCTGAATTGAACAACTTGGAATGAAGGGGTTCTATTACCTTGAAACCAAGCTATGGAGGAGTGCTTTAAGCCTATTAACCAACAATTTGGATGCCACTTTGTAGATAATATTGGACAAACTGATCGGTTGGTAATCTTGTATTGATTTTGGATGATGGACTTTTGGGATAAGTGTGGTAATGGTAATGGTAATGGTTTTGTTCAATTCCTTTGGAAAGTAATGACATTGAACACAAGCTCTCAGAGCATTGATGATGGACAACCCCATGAATGACCAGTATTTTTTGAAAACTACCGGTTGAAGGCCATCTAGACCCGGGGCCTTGACATTTCCTAGTTGAAAGATAGCTTGTTTAATCTTTGCCACTAGAGATATGTTATTGCCATTATGGATATGTTATTGCCATAATAGGTGTAAATGAATCAAGCCCTTTATCGAACAGTTTGAGCTTGGGTGCAATTTTTTTGCTTCTGAATTGAGCTAAATGGGCCTTAAGCCCAAACTCGAGCTATATCCCAAATTCAAATGCTTAACAAGTCAAGCTTTGAGCTAGATAATATTCAACTTGAATCCTTACCAAGCCTATTGAACCCTTAAACCAAGTCCAAGCCGATCTTCAAGCCCATTTATTGAGCTCGTCGGAATTGGGCTAGAGCTCAAGCCTAGTTTCAAACATGGGGTGTTTGGGCTTAACTTAGGCCATCTTTACCCTTAATTTTAACTGGCAAAATAAAAAGATATACGATTATTGTTTGACAAAGAAGATAATTGCAAAGTGAAGAAAACCATTTAGTCCAAACTCAAACTTTATTCATCAATACAAATTATCTTAATATTTTCTTGCCAAAAATAATAAATTAAAAAGAAAATAAAAAAATAAAATTTTAAAAAATGAAGTAAAAGCAAATGCCTCCAATATTTTCTTAAACAGGTAAACTAAAACACCTTAATAAAATCAAGCATCATATCCAGAAAATCAAGTCAAAATGAATCATAAATCCAAATATGATTTCAAGCAAGAATGTTAAAATACCAAAACTTAAGCACCTCATACTGAATTGAGACCACAAAGACATAAGTTGATCAAAAGCTCATGAAAAATAAAGTAACCCTAAATAGAATTGAAGGTTGAAGAACATGATTATTTGCTGACAGAAACATAATCAAAGTGGTGTTAATCATTTTAAGGGTAAGTTAAACAAAGTTAATGAAAGTGCCTTGATATCTGATATGAATCTAGAAGGCACACTCAAGGATGGCTAGGACCAATTTAAGATAGCTAGTAGACCTACTATAAGGAAGAGAGCTAAAGAGAGAGCTCAAGCACTTTATGGCTTTATCATTTGCTATTTCATAGAGAATGGACTTATATCTTCATATGGAGCTGCTGGAATAGTCAAGGAGTAATATTGGAGAGGTGGCACAGCTTGGTGCTCACTCTTAGAGTGCGAAGACACACAAAATCACAAAGGAGCTCAAAAGTACACTCAATAGTGCACCTTTGGAGGCTCCTTGAAGACTTTCTTGCACCATTTTGTTCTTCTTTGTGTGGGGAAGGTTTAGACGTCTTACCGGTAGACTTAAACTTCTTTACAAAATAATAGATGTCCCTTTTTAGAGTGTTTCAACACTTCTTTATAAAAGAAAAACTATAGCCATCAAGCCTTGGTGCTTTTGAGTTGCCATACTGATGAAAAACCACACAGGAATAGCTTTTAGAATCAATTAGAACAAATGAAGAATTCTAAATACTTGGTCCACAAAGACCACACAGTTCTTTGAGCACCAAATGAAGTTCACACAAAGTAATGAAAGAATAAATCTCTAGCAATTGTTTACTGTATTCGAATAATCTGAATTGTGCAAGCTAGAATTCATCATTCTTAAAGTAGTATACAGGCCATGTAGTTCACTTCTCCTAGAAAAGAAAGAAAACAAACCCTATGTAGGACTAGAATTCCTAAATTAACTAGAATACTCACAAAACACCCATAATACTAGAAATATGGCTAAGTTCAGCCATAAACTTAAAAATCAGACCTAAATTTCAACCTAAATAGATAAATAGGCTAAAATATGCTAAATTATACATGTTCACACTAGCTCAAGCACAAGTGACCAAATATGGTAACTCAAAGGTCTAGCAGACTAAGCTAGTCCTTGTGCCAGCTCATGTGAACTCAACCGGGTGCACCTAAAGTGCCTCGAGTGGACCAATGGATTCAAGAGAGTATGTGCTAGGTCTAGCTCTTAGCACCTTGAACCATGGTCATGTCCTGGGGTGCACATGTGGTCCAGGGTGTATGCTTCATAGGTGTATGTGTGCTTCAATGGTGCATGTAGACCTTGTAGCTAAAAAAATATGCACTATGGTGTTTCTTGATTCTTTGATGGACTAAATGGCATGCCATGGTGTTCATCCTTGTCTCCATCTCCATGCTTGAAATATTACAAAACAAGCCCAAGCAATGTCTCTTCAAGATCCTTAGCTCTCTTTCTTGTCATAGGTCCATGAGTTATCCTTAAAGGGTCCTTTGCCATACTTGATCTGTTGTCATCACACATTCCCAAACACCTTCCTTATTTTCATTTCCTCAATTAGTAGTTTTGATCCTTTTGCACAATTAGGTCCTGGAAAGGTTGATGGAAGGGTGATGTAAATATTAGTTGTGTGATTTGAGCTGGGAATAGAGAATAAAAGAGTTCCTTGTTCCAATCTTGGGCACCTTTTGAGACAAGGTTTTCCATTTTTAGGGTTTTATGATTATGATATTTTAGACTTAAAGCTTAACAATATCTAGAAATATGCTTAAAATCCCATAGTTATACCAAATCCATATAGGTTTGTCATCCCCAATTGTCCAAGCATGAAAGTAGCCAATAATACTCCATTCATGTAGCAAACCTCACTAAGTTAGAGAAAAATTGCTTTTTTTCCTTTGATTGACCAAATAGACTAGAAACTACCATATTTGGTAGTTAGAACTTTATAGAACAAAGCATTGGGAGCACCTATAAAAATCCTCTAGAACATTTTGGCAAGAAGGGCTTGGTTTAAATGGTTGTACCCTTTAGTTCCAAACCTTCTAATCCATTTGGTAGCATCAGGATATGCCTATTTTTTGGGTGATAACACCATTTGTCTTGAGCACTTGACCACCAAAGCTTAAGAAACTTGTTTGATGTCTTGTCTGTTAAGGTAACTAGCACTTTAAAGAGAGACATAATGTACATTTATAAAGAGGTTAACATGGATTGAATAAGGGTTAGTCAAATGGAATTATTTAGCAACTTTCAATTCTGACTATCCAACTACTTTGAGATCTTATAAAAAAGAAACTGGAATGAGGAACTTTTAGAAAATTTTTGGCATAGAGGAGCTCCCAGATAGTTTAGGATTTTGTAATCAACTAGGAATGAAGTGATGCTGCAAAATTCCTAAGCCAAAGCATTATGAACATTATTACTAAACTTCCATTCTGATTTCAAAAATTTTATCTCTTATCTTGCCACTGGCTTAAACAACCTTAATGTATTCTTAGTAGTCTAATAGCTTTTTTTATGGAGAAAAGAAAACCGCATAGTCATACTAAAAAAAATAGGTGATTAATAGATGGGCCATTTTGACTTACCTTTAGACCCAAAAGGTACCTAAGGACTGAAGATTGGCCGGATGACTTGAGAGAGCTTTGGCATATAAAATAAAAAGATATGATGAGAGAATATTTCTTTGCTTTAGACCTACTTATGGAGTAAACCATTTGATGGTGTTGCCATTCACCAAGACTGAGTGTGAAATAGTGGTAACGTATAGCATAACAAGAAAAATCTAGGTGTTAGGGAACTAAATGCCATGTAAGTCTTCTCCAAAAAATACCATCGAATTTTTTTGCAGGGCTTGCGAATATCTAACTTTAGATCTAGTTTATAACCACAAGGCTCACTCTTCTGCTGGTGTACTTGATTGCATGAAGCATTTTGTGAGTGATGATAATATTATCCTAGATGTTACACCCTAGGATAAAGGCATTTTGGAATTCTAAAAATAATGGAACTAAGGTAGGCTTCAAATGATTGATCACTACTTTAACAATCACTTTATATAAGGTTCCATTATAGATGATATGTTTTAAACGGTTGACCTATGCTTTAATTTATTTTGAATTAGTCAATTCTTAAATAGATTTTAATGAATAGTAAACATTAATCTTTGGCTTATGGTGTTACTATTTGATTTGGTATGGTTTTATTATTATAAAAATTGAAGCCATGACAATTATTTTGGGTATGAGATAGACACTTGGGTAGTGGTTTTCAATTTGATCGTGTTCCACTTGTTACCAAGTAATGCTACATGTATATAAAAGTTCTAAAAACATGAATTCTATGATTTTATTTAATAGGCAACGTGCTACACATATAATCTTGTTGTTTGATTTTGTGTCATTCTATTATACAAATTTAATTATATTTTTTTAGGCCCCAAGATGTATGTTGCTGAGAAGGACCATTTGACATTTAAATTAGCAAACATTTTGTGAAAGGTGGGCAATTGAAAGAGCTCAAGTATGAGATATGTCAAGTCACCTTTTCAACGTAGTGTAATAGCCTTTTTATAGTGGTAAAGACCTACGATATGGTAAAATCGATTAGCAATAAAAGCTGGAAAGTAGTGGATAATAGGATTTGATCCTCCTTCCATAATAAGGAGATAATAGGAATCCAGCCCACAATGCACCCCAAGACCCCTTGAGGATACCATCCAGAACCCATGAAAAAAACATGAAGCAAAAAGCTTAGGGATGCGCTCCAAGGGCTTATGAAAAGACTACTTAAGAAGCAAGAGGCATGTGGAGCAAAGGACATGAAGAGCAGCTGGGACAAACATAGATAGGGGTAGCAAGGTCTTTGAAGGAATGTGCTAGAAACACATGATCCATGCACACCTTTGTGCATGTCTGCAGCCCTAGGTGCATGCTCTTGAGGCCCAAATGCACCTTAAGAAATGTGCTCATGCCCTTAGGACACTATCTTGTGTTCTACTTAGTATTTGTTTGTTTAAGTCTGGACTTGGTGCGTTTAAGTGTCATTTTGGATGGGAACATGCAAATGACACATATTGAGCCTTAGAGTGTTCGGAGTAAATTGCATAAATAGTCCCTAACCTTTAATTTCCATTTCATTTTAGACCCTAACCTATTGAACATTTTGTTTTGGTCATAAACCTATTAAAATTGTTTCATTTTTGCCCCTTACCAGATGAAATTAATTAACTCAAAATAACTAATTTTAAAATTCTCATTTAAATATTCAATAACTGTCTTCCAATAAATTTAAATAGTTTAATTATTTTTACAGCAAATAAAAAATTTAAATTAATAATTTTTTCTTCTTGAATAAAAAAATTTTAGTTTACAAAAAGAAAAAAAATGATTTGAACTTTCTATTAACTATAAAAAAATTATTATACAGATTAAATTTATTTTAAGAAAGTTACTGGATAGTTTAAATTATTATCTAAAATTTTTTTATTAGATGAATATTTTAAGTTAACATATTTCATTCAATAAGGACTAAAATGAAATGTTTTTAATAGAATTAAGATCAAAATGAAACTTTTTAGTAGGTTTAGGACCAAAATAGAACATTCAATAGGTTAAGGAGTAAAATGAAATAATAGTTAAAAGTTAGTGATTATTTATGCAATTTACTCATGTGTCCGAGATGCCCTCCCTGGGTACTACTAGAAGTATTTTACGGTTTAGGGCTAAAGTTTGCTTAGACTTAGGATTTTACTACATTTGGCCTAAACTCCTATAAAAGGGTGGGCTTATGTACTATTCTATTCTTTCAAGATGCCATATACTTTGTTGTTATTGAGCGCATTCTCTCGGGTTCCTTGTGAACTCAACTTGGCACATAAGGATTCTAGGTTCTTGTTTGTCTACACCTACACTAGTCATTCCTAATCATAGGCTGGTTAGGGGTAGGAGTAAAACCTAGTCTCTTGAGTATGTCTTGGAGCTTGAAATCATTCTTGGCACATTTCTTGGTTAAGCCACGAAGAGGTTTGCATTAAGTGGTATCAAAGCTACAAGTTCCATTCAGGGAAAAATTCTTTTCTTTCTTCATTTGCTTTCATTACTTTCATTGTGTTTCTTGTTTTCCTTACATTCTTACTCATTCTAAAGTCCATATCTTTGTGTTTCAGGTCTTTTCCTTCAAACAAAAACCCTAGTGTCTTGTTGTTTCAAAACCTAGTCCTTTACTTTTGATTTGTTTTCCTTTCTTCCATGTTTCTAAAGTTCTTTGTTCTTGTTACATTAAATAACATTAAGGAAAAAAAATAAAAAATCATAAAAAGAGAAAGAGAAACAAAAAGAATAAATATTGTTTCTAACCTAACAAGTAATATTATGTAAGCTTTAAGTCTTGTTCAATTGGAATTTGAGAATTAGGTCTGAATGGCAACATCCACTAATAAATTGAGTGTGAGTGATATTATCAAGAGTAGACACATGATGGAGTGTGTGTGTGAGATTTTGTGGATTTCAGGACAATGGCAATAAAAAACTCACAAGATCTTAAGATTAGAGACATGCTGAATCAAATCATGGCTAGGTTGGACCTTATGGAGAGAAGGAAGGCTGAGTTAAGCTCCTAGGTGTTTCAGGAAAAGACATCAACCTAAGGGTAGAGACAAGCACCCTTAAGGCCCAGGTGTGCAGTAGCCTCAAGAGAAGATGGCACTGAAGAGGAGCATGAAAAGGTGCACATGAACACTAGCAACAGCTTTTAAGGAGGCATAGAAGGGGAGTACCCTGAGCAGATGACAACTTGTGTTCCATCAAGCTTGCCATTCCATCTTTCAATATGAAGAGTGACCTAGAAGGATATTTAGAATGGGAGGCTTAGATCGAGATGATATTTAATTGCCATAAATATTCTGAGTTAAATAAAGTGAAGCTAGCTACAATTGAATTTATTAACTATACTCTTGTTTGGTGGTAACAATTAGTGCAATCTAGATAAAAGAATGGAGAGGATCCCATTTAAATGTTGGAAGAACCCAAGGCCATAATGAGGAGAAGGTTCCTCTTTAGTTACTATACTCGAGAACTTTACCAAAGGCTCCAAAGCTTTAACTAGGGCTCGAGGAGTATGAAAGATTACTTTAAAGAGATGGAGATGGCCATGCATGGAGCTCTTGTGAATGAGGATAAGGAGGACACAATTTCTCGGCTCCTAAAATGGTTATACCCTGACATAACCAACATTGTAGACTTGCACCTTTATATTGATCTGGAGGAATTGAAAAACCTTGTCATCAAGGTTGAGAAACAAAATAGGAGGGCTACTACCAAAAACTCCCATAAAAGAATGTCTAATTGGAGGACAAGTTGGCTAAAAAACACCCCGATAGTGCCCTATGAGGCACAGTCAAAGGCACCCGAGCACATGGTAGCCCCTAAGCTGAACAGCAACCCTTGCACCCTAAAGGAAAGCTAGGGACTATGCCAGAGAATTCCTTAACTAGAATACATTGTTCATTAATGCCTATAGGGATTTGTCTAAGATAATGAAAAGGACACAAAAGAGCTTTATTGGCACCCTAGTTTCGGACACAGAGGGTGACTGGAAGGCCCACCAAGAAGGAAACTACAAAGTGGAAGCTTTGGTTGCAAGGGGAGCTTTGAATGTTCATGCCATAAAAGATGCCAAGTAGAAGGAAAACATCTTCTACACAAGATGCCTCATCAAAGGGAAGGAGTGCATCCTTATTATTAATGGTTGTAGATACATTGATGTAGCAAGCACTACACTAATGGAAAAACTACAGCTGCTCATATAAAGACACCTAAACATTTATAGACTATAATGGCTTAATGATTCAGGAGAAGTAAGCGTTGCTAGACAAGCATTTGTTATACTTGAGATGGGGAAGTACGAGAATGAGGTGGTTTATGTTATGATGCACATACAAGTAAGCCACATACTAATGGGGAGGCCATGGTAATATGACCAGAAGGTTACCCAAGATGGGTTCACTAATTAGTATACTTTTTTCCATCAAGAAAAAACCCATCATTATCATGCCACTAACACTATAGTAAGCCATGAAGGATTAAAGGACTATAAAAATTTAGGAATGAAGGGAAAATAAAGAGATAAAAGATATGGTATTGAAAGAAAAATAGAAAGGAAAGTTGAAAGAAAACAAAAGGGATGTGAGAAAAGTGAAAATGAGTGAAAAGAAAGGAGAGGGTTCCCAAGTGAAAAGAATGGAAGGAAAGCCAAGAGAAGAAAAGACTGCCACATTGCCAAGGTGAGTGACATGAGAAAGGCTTCAAGGCAGAAATGCTAGTTCTTTTATTGGTCTAAAAAGATTCCTTACTTGCTTTGAATGAACTAACTAAAACTCTTCCAATTAATGTTGTTTCTTTGTTGTAAAAGTTTGAAGACATGTTTCCTAAGGAACCAAGTAGGTGGTTGCTTCTAATTTGAGGTAGAGGGCACCAAATAGGATTGATTCCAGGGGCATCTATTCCTAACAGGCTTGCCTACTAAAGCAATCCGAAGAGACTAAGGAGATACTAAAGCAAGTGAAAGAGATTTTGTCCAAAGGATACATAAGGTAGAGCTTGAGCTCATATGCCATGCTAGTTCTGTTGGTGCCTATGGATGATGGCTTGTGGCGTATGTGCATGGACTTCTGATCTATCAATAAGATCATTGTAAAGTGTCACCACTCCAGTCTTAGGCTAGATGATATACTTGATAAACTAAACAGTTCTAGCATCTTTTCAAAGATAGATCTAAAGAGTAGCTATCATCATATTAGGATGAGAGAAGGAGATGAATGAAAGATAGCTTTAAAAGTAATTTAGGTTATATGGGTGGCTAGTCATGCCATTTGTGCTAACTAATGCACCAAGCACCTTCATAAGGTAAAGAATCATGTTCTACAAGAATGCATAGGCAAATTTGTTGTAGTATAATTTGATGACATCTTAGTCTATAGCACAAGCCTAGAAAAGCACGTAGGGCAACTTAGGCTAGTGCTATGGACTTTTAGAGAGCAAAGGCTATATGCAAATCTTAAGAAATGCTCTTTTTGTTGACTATGTGATCTTTCTTGGATATATTATCAGTTCACAGGGAATTGAAATGGACCAAGAAAAGGTAGAGGCTATTTGAGAGTTACCTACACCTAGGTCAATCTCTGAGATAGATCATTTCATGGGCTAGCTAATTTTTATAGGAGATTTTTCAAGGACTTCTCTACCATCACTGTACCTCTAACTAAGGTTATGATAAAGAATGTTGAGTTTAAGTGGGTAGAACAACAACATAAAGCTTTTTGGGTGCACAAGGACAAGCTAAGCAATGCACCTTTGTTGGCCTTACCTAACTTTGACAAGGGTTTTAAAATTGAATATGATGCCTCAAGTGTAGGTATTAGAGCAATACCGATGCAAGATGGCTAACCTATAGCTTACTTCAGTGAGAAGCTCAATATAGCCACCTTAAACTACCGTATTTCTGACAAGAAGCTATATGCATTAGTAAGGGCTTTTAAGACTTGGCAACACTATTTGTGGCCTATGGAATTTGTGATTCACACGGACCACCGATCATTCAAACACCTAAAGGGCCAAGGTAAGCTAAACAAATGACATGCCAAGTGGGTTAAGTTCATAGATTTATTCTCTTATGTCGTTAAGTATAAGCAAGGGAAAGAGCCATAATGGCTGATACTTTTTTTAAACAGTAAACATTGTTCACAACTCTTAATGCTAAGTTACTGAGCTTTGAATTCTTGAAAGACTTGTATACTAAGGACCTCAATTTCGAGGAAATATATTCTTAATTTTCTAAGGCAACATTTAACAAGTTTTGCCAGTAAGAAGGGTACTTGTTGTGAGAAAATAGGCTATGTGTGCCACAAGGGTCCTTAAGAGAAATGTTTGTGAAATAAGCCTATGGTGGTGGGCATATGGGGCACTTTGGTGCCACTAAGACACTAAAGACTCTAAAGCAACACTTTTATTGGCCACAGATAAGCGTGATGTAGAGAGAATATGTAATAAATGCATCACATGCAAATGGGCTAAATCAAAACAAGGGCACTAAGGTTTGTATACTCCACTTCCTATTCCTATGCACCTTTGGACTAATATGTTCATGGATTTCATTGTAGGTTTTCCAAGGACAAGAAGAAGAAAGGATTCATCTTTGTAGTGGTGGATCAGTTCTTAAAGATGGCTTATTCATTTCATGCAACATAGATGATGCAACCTATGTGGTAGAAATGTTCTTTCAAGAAGTGGTACGGTTACATGGGATGCCTAATACTATTGTTTAGGACATGTACACAAATGTTCCTTAGTCATTTTTAGAGGACATTGTGAGGTAAGCTAGGTGCTAAAATTTTATTTTACATAACATATCACCCCTAAACAGATGGCCAAAGTAAAGTTACTAATCAGACACTTTTTACCTTGTTGAAGGCCATCATCAAGGAAAAACTTTATGACATGGGAAGAATGCCTACCTCATGTAGAATTTGCTTATAATAGAGCTGTGCACTTTATCACAGGCTATTTACCCTTTGAAGTAGTATATGGTGTCAACTCCTTAACCCCCATGGACTTATTGCCTTTGCCCACTAATGAATTCTTTAATGTTAATGGTACACATAAGGCTAACTTTATTAGGAATTCGCATGAGAAAGATCAGCTACAGATAGAGAAAATGCCCAATCAGAAAACCAGGTGGCTAATAAAGGATGCAAGAAGTTGACCTTCAAGCCAGGAGATTGGGTGTGGGTGCATGTAAGGAAAGAAAGCTTCCTTGCCCATAGGAAAACCAAACTTAACTTGAAAGGCAATGGACCCTTCCAAGTGCTAGAAAAGATCAATAACAATGCCTACAAGCTAGATCTTCCATGTGAGTATAGTGTGAGGGCTACCTTTATTGTTGTTGACTTGTTTTTTTTTTATAATATTTTAGATTCGAGGATGAATCCTTTTGAGGAACGAGAAGCTGATAGGAATCTAGTCCTTAAGCCACCCTAGGACCCATTGAGGATATCTTCAAGGGCCATGAAAAAGGCACAAAGAAAAAAGTTTAGGGAGGCCCTTTAAGGGCTTGTGAGAAGGCTACTTAAGGAGCAAAAGATGTGTCAAGCTAAGGACGTGAAGAATAGTTGGGATAAAGTTAAAGAGAAGCAGCAAGGTCTATGGAGGAATCTACTAAAGGCACAAGATCTATGTGCACCCCAATGCACAGGTGCACCCCAAGGTGCATGTGTTTGAGTCCTCCATGCACCTTAAGAAATATGGTCGTGCCTTCAAGATACTATCATGTGTTTTATTTAGTATTTGATTTTTTAAGTCCATACTTGGTGTGGTTAGGTGTCTATTTGGACAGGAACATGCAAAAGGAACATACTGAACCTTAATGTGTATGCGAGGCCCTCTTCGAGAATTACTAGGAGTCCTTTATGGTTTAGGACTAAAGTTCACTTAGACTTAGGGTTATACTACATTTGGCCTAAATTCCAATAAAAAGGTCATCTTATGTTGTATTATATTCATCCAAGATATCGGTATACTTTGTTGTTATTGAGCACTCTTTCTTAGGTTCCTAGTGAACATAATTTGGTACATAGGGATTTTAGGTTTTTATGTGTCCGCACCTATACTACTCATTTCTAATCATAGGCTGGTTAGGGGTGGGAGTATAATCCAATCTCTTAAGTGTGTCTTAGAGCTTGAAATCTTTATGGGTGCATTTCTTGGTTAAGCCACCAAAGGGCTTGCATTAGGAGATATCCTAATTTGAGAGTCTGATCTCATCTTGAATTGTCTTTAAAAGTGTTTAACTTGAGCTACAAGACTTAGCGACATATTGGGCTAGAGAAACATGTCTAGGCCTGATCAAGTATTAGCCTTAGTATGAGTGTCATATAAATGACATATAAGCCTCTTAGACTTATGGGCTAACATCAGCCTAATATGGTGTCATTATGAAACTTATATGACAAGTAGCTTTTATATATAAGCCAACCTAAAGGATTTTTTATCTCCCTTTCGAAAGCTAATAGAGGGCATTTTATGTTTTATTTTTTAATTCCAAAAATTAAATTGTTAATAATAAATAAAAAACATAACTCTCATTTCCATAAAGATACTGAAACAATTTACCATCTAAATACCCACCATAAAACATACTAGTACAACGCACTCCTACATTTTATATCAAACCTAAAGTCTTTTACTAAATAGGCTCGATACCTTAATGAGCCAAGCTCGATCTTAGTAGTACTTAGCCCACGAGTTTATTGAGCCAAATAAGACCAATAAAAAATAAGGTTAAGTACACTAATCCCCCTAAAGTTAGACCATGAGTACATATACCTTATCAAGTTTCAAAACTTTTAGCTACCCCATTGGTGAAGTGGTGAAGGATCAATGATGAATACTAAAGGGCATGAAAAGAGGGATCTATTGCCACATTTCCAACCAATATGATGCCGTTTCAATGAGTTAAAAAGTATTTGCCATGGGTTAACTTTGGAACAAACTATCCAAATCTCTCCATCATCACGCTTAAGTCTTAAACTTCATAAAACTGTCAGATGAGGCACCAAATGTATCTAATTGTTTCATGCTCTTGATGTGGCATGTTGCCCTTTCTTTTTATTTTCCTTTTTGCAAGGGGCACGTATCATTACAATTTCAATTATTATTATTATTATTATTATTATTATTAATTCATGTTTTTGGAGCTGACAAAATTAATATATGTTTCAGATATTAAATTAATTAATGGATGTTCAATACATCATGCTTTTTAGAATGGCTTTGCCTTTGAAAAATGCAACAATAAATAAATCTAAAATGACAACTAAACATGATCTGTAGTGAAGCGTGGGCACCTTTCTAGTAACCATTATACATGAGAATAATTGAAATTTACCCCCTAATTAGGACAGACAATGCCCTAAGTTTTGAAAAGGTATATTC
The DNA here is from genome assembly GCA_005392925.1 of Aquilaria sinensis. Lineage (NCBI taxonomy): Eukaryota > Viridiplantae > Streptophyta > Magnoliopsida > Malvales > Thymelaeaceae > Aquilaria > Aquilaria sinensis. Next base: position 723,968 of record SMDT01001473.1, on the reverse strand, counting down.
AGCCTTTTACATTATCAAGCTTATCAAGCTTTCAAATTGAGCTTAAATTTAAATTATGGTACCTTTTTTATTAAGCTCAAGCTCAAATAGTATTATTAATATATTGAGCCAAACTTGAGGTTAGTAGGCTTGGGTTTGGGCTCCGCCACCTATTTACAGCCCTAATCAAACTTATCTTTTGAAGAACATTTAAGAATTATAGTTCAATTTTTTCTCTTATCCGTTAATAGTATATGTCTTTGCTTGGTGTATTTCTGTGCAACGAATGGGAGCAACAATCGAAATCAGCTTCTCTGCCATCACGGTGCCATTCTTTGTTAACTCCTCCTTGAGCTTCTATAATTGTAATCGGCTAGAGGCAGCCAACGGGCTCCAGTCTAACCACCCTTTTTTCGTTTCTCTATATATAATTGTTGGGATAAGTTACATAATTCTTTTTTTGGACCCGCATTTAACCATTGTTCTCATTTTTATTTTTATAACATTTTTATTTATTTAAAATTTAAAATAACACTTTCTCGCCCTCAGCTTTCGCTTCAGGAGAGTTTTCTGTAAGTAATTCAGCGTTGGGGTTCATTCATTGATTAAGCCGCAAATATTGACCGATCTCCCCGTTTCTAGTTCTTTTCCTCCTCCAAACTTAGTCTTTAGACACAGGGGCATTCACAAGTCTTCTTTTGCTCACTTCATCACCACAGAAAAAAAAGGTTTACTTTTTTGGGTTCAAATCTATAACCTTTATCTTTGCTGATGGGGAGCTCTGCCTTTGGTTATGTTGTAGATCAACTCATCGGCGAGCTTCAACGTGCTGGTGGCAATCACTGGCTACAGTTGGCTCTTTCTCGACGATGCAGGCTTCCAATCGATTAAAGAGTTCGATAGTAGGCAGAGAGATTCGCAGCCGTAGAAACCGAAAGTGAAGCTTTGAAGAGTTTTCAGAAGGTCCCACTGGAACTGACTACATCGCTTCCGCCCGATTACAAGTAGAGAAGCTCAAGTAGACTAGCGTTTAGTTAAGATAAAGTGATAGAGACTGGAATGAACCAGTTACTCCAATACAAATGAGCCGATTCCAACAACAATCAACAGACTTGGATTAAAAAAATTGTTACAACTAAATGCATGAAAAGGCACAGAAGGGCGAATACTGATGCATGTAAAAGACAATATGGAAAAAAATGAGGGGAAGAAGAACATAAATAAAAAAGGGAAGGGGATTTCGTCGGAGTGGCGAAGGGAGGGAATTTTGAGCAAACAAATAAAAAATGTAAGAGATTTATGGTGTAATTTATTTCTAAAACTAATGAGAAAATGAGGTTGTAGAAAAATAATAAAGATATGCATTTTAATTACCAATAATATAAAATCCTTGCATTAATTGTCAAAAGGAAAAATAAGGAAAAAAAAATATAACCTTAACAAGGGCCATAAGGGCACTCGTTAATATAGTTGTTAAAGTACTTATAGCCAGTATCAAAAGAATATATATGTCTTGTATGATCAAATCATCTTTAATACCTTCAATAATAATGAAAAAAAAAAAATATTTCTGATGCTATATTTATTTATTTATTTTGAACTTGGCCAACCTCTTTTGGTGAAAAAAAAAAGAGGAAATTTTATAGTAAATAAACATGAAAGTGATGAGGTTTGCTATGCTGGACATGTGTTCACCATAATATGTGGACAAGATATTTATGTTTCCATTTATATCCACAAGAGCTGAAGCCCAACCCATATATACGTACAAGCATGCTAGACTTCTTATAAATTATGAGTCATGTCACTAGGCCCACACACACATATATATATATATATATATATATATATAATGAGGCTAAAATTTCTATAAATTACAGCCCATGTTATCATGAATAAGAGAATGTCATAGATCATAGCTCTCTGCCCGAACCATTGCTGATGGAGCTTTGTCAGAGTTTTATTGTTGCCCTCTTCCTCGAATGGCAACTGAGTCCATCATCAAAACCATTGTGCACACCGGGGTCCATCGAAGAAAGAGGGAGAGAGAATATCACACGTCGAATGCAACTCATAACTGTCTATTGAAGGATATTTTCTCATTAGAAAACATTATCTACTTTTCATTTACATATCTCACACTTTCCACATATATTACGCAAACACCTTCACTTCAACAATGAAGCACCACGTGCTTATTTTGTTCAAGTGAACTTTTCATTAACATTTTTACAGAAATTCTATTGACACAATGTATAAATTTCATGTCATGTTTTCATCGACACATTACCCATTTTCATCATACACATTATCCACTTTTCATTGACATATCTTGCACTTTATTTATATATTAGGAAATTAACTTCACTTCTCGTAAATAGTTTTGAATAATAGAACAGGTTATTAAGTTTCATATAGTTATTATTTTTATTGACTAATTGTGAATTTTACAATGACATATGTCTCACTATTCACATTAAACTAGTTAATAGCATTGAGCAATAAAATAAGTTATTAAGTTTATGTAGTTGTTTTTATTGACAGAATGTGCTTTTTTCTTTGACACATCTCACAGTTTTCACATGTATATGGTAAATAGTTCTGAATGATGGAACAAGTAATTGATTTCATGCAACTGTTATTTTCATTGACATATTGCAAAATTTTTTCTTGGCATATTCATAATTTTTTCATTGGTATGGTAAATAATTCTGAATGATAGAATAACATATTGAGTTTCATGTATCTGTTATTTTCATTGACATTTTTGTGAATTTTGCATTGACACTATTTTTTTTTACTACGTTTTGGTGCTCAAGTATTTTAATTACTTTAATTAAACTGATTGATTAAAGGATAATTAAGTATTTCTTTTTTTTTTTTTGCTACAATTTGGTAGTATAAGGAATGGCTACTCCTCATGAAACTGTTATTCCTATTAACTTTGCTAGGTAAATTGGAAAGTAACTCAAAGCACTTCCATAAGGGAGGCAATTGGGGAATGAATTAGGTCTGGTTGAGTTGAGAAGAAACGGTGAGTTGTTGAATGGTATGAGCTTGCTACAGAGGAAGATGTCATCGGTAGCTTCAATGCCAATTGCTAAGTTTGCATTGGGAAGTCATGGTTGTCGAAGTCATTGAGTGGAAAATTTGTGGAGTAAAATATCTTAGAGACACTGACATACATCCACCATGGACATAACCACTTGTGACGCGTGTCTTTACATGTTTAAACTTTCTAGGACATGCTTGAGATTAAAAAAATAAACTGAAGGATAATAATGAAATAAAACTACTAGTCTATGGTGGACATATGTCCACCGTAGAAAACTCGTGAAAGTGATGCACCTATGGGAGAAGTATTAAAATGGTGCGACATGAGTTATTGTAACCTGTTAAACAAGTAACACATATGTGAAATGCTTAAAAATTAAATAATAAAAGAAAAGGTGTGAAAAAAAATTGTAAAAATATAATACAATGAGGAAAAGTAGTAGCATGAATAAATAAGAAAATTTATTTTATGTGTTTTAATATACATACATACATATACATATGTGTGTGTGTGTGTGTGTACATATATATTTGTGAGCTTTAAAAAAAAAACAAAGCACATAGAAGATATAAAAAAAAATCATGCATTACTTGGTTATATTGTTACATATCTGAGTATTTTAAAAGCTAATAAAACAAAGATGAAAAAGTTTAAGGGGTAGAGATCATTGTAAAGTAAAACACGTATAAAAAAATGAGATTAAGAAAATGAAAATATTAATTTATAAGAAAGTACAACATAAATATGAATTATTTTATAACAACATATAAATGAAAAGTGTAGCACATAAGAATAATAGAATGACAAATTAGTGAAAAAAAATGTGTGAGTAACACAATAGGACTACTTTATTTGGAGTATTAGGCAACATATATAGTTCATAATGCAAACATAATTTAATTGTAATTTAAATCTTGGATTGTACATGAATCCAAGTTAGAGGGAATTCAAAGGTGAATAAGGTGTGAAAATTATAATCATTAGCACAAATAGGAGAGACAAATATATAACACCATTTAGTTCGAGTTAGAAATGATGGAAATATGAAATAAAAAAAATGAACGTCTAATATGCTAAAGAAAATTAATAATGAGAAAACGAATGAAACAAGTACAATAGTAAGAGAATTTTTAAATTTAGGGTTTAGAGATGCAAAAAATAGATATCATCATTATTAAATGAAAATGTTAGATCATAGAGATGCAAAAAAATAGATATCATCATTATTGAATGAAAATGTTAGATCATAGTAGATAACGCTATTATTGTACACAAAAATGTGAAATTTAATGAATAATATCATTGTTCTTGAATTTGAAAACGTTATATTGATTGTAAAAATTATCATTATTGTACACAAAAAAGTCATTTATCATTAGAAAAAGTCTTATATTTAACAATGACTAAAATGGCATTTTTTAAAATTATTAATAATTTACACATTTTATAAAAGGTTAAGGACTAATTGTGTAATTTTGGAAAGAACATTTTGTAAATTTTTTAAAAGTTTAAAGACTAAACATATAATTTTTTAGAGATAATTTTGTCAACTTATAAGAATTTAGGTACTAAATATGTAATTTTTAAAATATAATTTTTGAAAAACTTTCACTCTAAGAGCCTTCTTTTACATACTAATAGACATAGATTTCATACCAGCTATTTTTTTAAATACTAGTGACTTTGAAATATAAAAAAACCACTGGTATGTAAAAGTACCTTACTCGGAATATAAATAAGATATCTTGATATGTAGTTATTTTCATTCCATTACTCTTTTTTTATATATCAGTAACTTGTCAAATTACATACCAACTATTTTCTCACATATCAAAACTTTAAATCACAGTATCCTCGTTTTTACATGTTGAAAGCCTTAAAATACATAGCAGCTATTTTCTTACATACCAATTATTTTCATTTCAGTACTCTCATTTTACATAATAGGATACCTCAAGTTACATATCAATTATTTCTTTACAAATCAGTTATTTTGAAATGTATCACAGTATATAAAAGTACCTCATCTAGAATGTAAATAAAGTTGATTGGTATGTGTCTATTTTTATTTCATTACCCTTAATTTACATACTAAGAATCTGCCAAATTACATACTAGATATTTCTCCACATACAAAAAATTTATATCCTAGTACCCTCTTTTTAACCTATCAGGAGCCTCAAATTACAAAAAAGTTATTTTTATTCTAATATCTTTATTTTACATAAGGGGCCCTCAAGTTATATACTAGTTATTTTTTTACATACCAGTTATTTTGAAATGTACTATAATATGTAAAAGTACCTCACTCGGTATGTAAAAAGGCCTCTTGGTATGTGTCTATTTTCATTACGTTACCCTTATTTTACATGCCAGTAACTTGTTAAATTATATACCTGTTATTTCTCCACATGCCAACAATTTAAATCCTTATATTCTCATGTTTGCATACCAGAAGTATTAAATTACATACCGACTATTTCCTTACATACAGACTATTTACTTTTTAGTACTATCATTTTACATTCCTAGTGCCTTAAATTATATACCAGCTATTTATTTATATATTAGTTATTTTCATTCTAGTACCCTTGTTTTACATAGCGAGAGTTTTAACTTATATACCAGTTATTTTTTTACATTATTGGTATGTAAAATCATTTAGCTCAGAATGTAAAAAGGGTTAATTAGTATGTTATATGAAAAATTGTTATTGTGTCTTAAGAGAAAGCTATTTATCTAACACAAACAATTGTTTTCCCTTGTCTTGACATTGCTTTTATTTTTATTGGAACTGCTATTTAGAGTAAAGATTAACATTAATTATTTTGCATGTGATTACTTATATAGCATTAGATTACTCAACATTATATGGTAATTGTTATATAATATAAAGAAAATGCTATTCTTTGCTTTTAAATCACAAGTATTCCCTCAAAAAGTATCAAATTTCCATTCAACACCATGCTAAAATCACACTTCAATAACTTCAATTACATATTAAATGAAAACTATAAACATCACATCCAAAAAAAAAAGTACATCAGATATGTCCCTAATTTCCATGGCAATTAACTTCTTTGCCTCACCCTTCACTTGGCCTTTTGTTTGTTTCGTTGTTTTCTTTTCATTACTCATTTCCTCCCTCTATTTTGTTTTGGTCTTTCCTTTGGACCCTTTTTCCATTGAACAAGACCATAAGCTAAACCAACATTCAAAAATGTTGGTGCTACATGTCTTTGCCTATCACTCCCAAATTTTTGTTGTCCTTTATTTCTAGAAAATGTAAGTTGTCATTGAAACCAAGAAAACAAAGATAATAATACATATACGAATAAAATGATATATTACATCTAGAGATTACTGCTATAAAGAAAAAAATGTTATGCACAAGAAATGTTATTCCTAAATATTAAATTGCCATATATAGCCTAGGGATTGCGATATTGAGATAAGAGATTGTTATTTACATTTTACTACACAAATAACTAGTCTCAATTGTATCCAAAAGCTCATCTTTCACTCTTTTAATCAGGTTAAACAGATAAACATAAATGATACATGACAAAAGACACAACTAATACTTTAATTAAGATTAACTAACACAAATTAGCATAACCAGATCACTAACCTCTTTTTAAACCCGAAACATTCTTCTTCACTGAAAAACTTTACAATCCCTTTGTATTTTTGTGTGGATTTTAGATAAAAAAAAGTTTGAACAAAGAATAGACATGTGTTTGAAGATTGGAGATGAAGATTGACAACTTACCTGCGTTTTCTTTAATCTTTGTTTTTTTTCCTTTTTGCTAGCAATTTTTATTTTTTTTCTTCTTATTTTCTTATTTTACCTTCTAACCAGGTCACAACTTTTTTAATCTAATGGCCAAGATTAACATCTTAAGATCCAATTATCAGAATTGCTTCTCTACCCATGGAGAAAGAAATATGGTTTTCTAGTATGGAAAGACCTGAAAAAAAAAAACTTGGCTAAATTCCTAATTTATATAATTTAGCAATAAAGAGTAAATTGAGATTTAAAATGCATAAAAGGCATTTTATCAAACACCCTAAAAGCAACATATCATATGTTTGCTTTTAGACTCTGATTTTAAATCGATTGCAATGTAAAGAAAATCTCTATTTTTAATTAAACTCTTTTTTTTTTGTCTAAGGAATTAATTGTTTAGGGTAAGGAATTAATTGTTTAGGGTTCATAAGTAAGGGCCATTAGTTATATTGATGTGCATTGAGATGAACTCGCAAATTGAACAACCATTTTAGAGTCCACTTCAATAATAAAAGGAAATGTAAAAAATTGTTGAGCTAGTTTCATGCCTTCTTTTCAGGCCTTATAACTCAGCTTGTAAGCTATTTGCCTGACCAACATTATGAGCAAAAGTAGCTATAATGGTCTCATTTTCATACTTGATGATACCCCTAGCTCCAGTTAAAGAGATATTAAGTCATGATGAGCCATTTGTATTAAGCTTTGCAGCTTTTAGTGGAAAGGGGCAGTTGTTAGAAATTTCTAATGTGGGCTAACATTAATTATGTGTTTTAATAAAATGGGTTAAGATTAAAATGGTTGATTATAAGATAAGCGAAACCCATAAAGGTTATGATTTAATTATTTGTGCTAGTGACTCCATTTTGGTAAAAAAATGTGGGTTATTTTAGTATGGGTTATATAGTTCATGTAGCTGTTAATGGGTAGGCTCGTGAGACTTATATAAAGAAGTATTACGTCTCTCCATTAACCTAATTGTGATGAGCATAATGAAACTTTGCCCATTGGAAGAGTTCTGGTATAGGGATAAGGGAGAAGCTTTTAGTCCAATTGCTCGTCATAGTTTTTGTTACGTATCGCGATGAATCAAATTAAGTCAGATATTTTTATTTGTCATGTTCAATTATTGTATTTTATGTTTTTATATATGATCCTATTAGGCATTAAGAAAATTAACATTTGGTATCATAGCCGAATTCATAATCATGGCCCATGGGATATATAAATGAATTAGATTAGTCTTCTGAACTTGCTATCGGATTTTAGTTTTCCTCCCAATTTATATTTGATTGAAAACTTTGGTTAAATCTGATCAACGTTGCTTTGGCTTGTTGAACTTTGTTAATCGTTGGATTAACTGTTGTTTCAATAGTTGGCTAAAATAAACTAAAACAAATTGGAACAAAGAATCAGTAGCGCAACTCAGCCTTGACGGACTTATGACTGCTTTCAGATTCGAGTTCTGGGCATGGTGGACGGCCAATTCAGATCGCATGAGGACCGACGATCAATGTGGAGCCACCCAACCACCAACTCTGATGCCAATTAAGGATTAGACTGATTGTTTTGCAGCAAGAATGCCAGTTTCCGCCTCGCCGCAGTAAGTGTCTTTTGCAATTTCATCATCTTTCCTGGCAGGGTGATATAACGAATGTATGGCCAAAGAAATCCTTAAGTTTTAGGTGGAAAATTGTGGCCACTCGCCAAATTGGCCGATTGATGTTTGGGTGGTGGCGGGATCCTTTTCACAGAGTTCTTGACCGCAAATCGGGGAAGAAAAAGAATTTGTGGCTTAATTTCACCCTAGGTCTCCATAGTTGTTTAATTGTATCGCTTTGAGCCCCCTATTTTATATTCTCACAATCAAGGCACTTAAACTTCTTTGAATTCTACGAATTGGCCCCTGGACTTTTTAGATGAACTCTGTTGAACCCTAATATTTCTGATTTGTTCAGAATAGCCTAAAACATCAAATAAGGCCATAATAATATGTATTATCATGCAATGAAGTTTATATTCACTGTAATTAATAAGACATATTAAATGTCTCATTAAAGTAAAGTTAAAGTGAATATGCATGATTATTTTATTTATGAATCGATGTTAAGGGACATGTGTTATGAAGTTGCATAGTGTTAGTCCATAAAGTTTTGGATTGTAACTAAATTGACCCTTAACTTTAAATAAAGCCATTAGAAGGATTTTTATGCAATTAAGTTTGTATTCTTTGTAAAAAAGTACATAAAGTTACGTATCCCATAAATGTTGAGATATATAAATTATATGGTTATATCTCATAAAGGTTAGTAAATTAATTATTGAATATATATATATATATATGTATATGGTTTTTATATCTCATAAAGTTAGCTAATTAATTAGTGGGATTCATAGAAGATTTAGTATCTCAATACCATCATTATGATGACTATGCATGATTAACACTTTTTCCTTGGAATAAAAAAATTTTATTCCTTAAAGTTTTGATTGAGATGCAAATGACACGAATTCCTATCACTAAGAAAGATATTTCTCAAGTTTATCCTCTCATTAAGGTTGAGTTTATATGGTTGTTTTACTAAGCCCCATATTTTTTCAAAATTCCATGGTATGTGAGGAGATATAAAGTATATTCTATTGCAAGAGACTTTCATGAATTTGGTTAAATTGTAGTCACCAAAGTGGCATATTTGCCAAGTTTGTGAAATTTCATTCTTGCATGATTAAGGATGTCTCTGATTAAATTGATAATTATTCAACCCAAAGGTGTTGATTGTGTATGAGATCTAGAGAATATACACATAAGACATATGGTTGGGACTTGGCTAGTTCAAACAATTTATACACCCAAATGGGGTAGACTTAGTGAATATTAGAATAGATGTTGTGGATCATACTTATGTGTGAGGGTTTAAAACTACGTACTATGTATTCTGCCCAAAGGTGTTTTATAGTGATGTGCTGAAATTCTCAATAAAGATACTGTTATGGCTTTCAGTATCATTGTCGCCCTATATTCATTAGTCATTGCATCAACTAAGCATTTAAATCACATTTATTGCTCTTACTTTTAACCATATATGTAATCTATACATGTAGAGGTAGTGTTTGAAAACTTGCTTTGTGCCTGTTAAGGGTTCTAATGGTCAAATTCTTGGTATCCAGTTATTAAAGTATTTTGATATGGAAATTAATACCATACTTGAGAGATTTTACTTCATAAAGTACAATGGAGTAAAATCAAGTTAGGTTATAAAGAATTGGAATGGTCCACATTCAGTTTAAGCTCAAAGTATAGGATATTATGCTATTTAATTATTGCATAATTCATTAAAAACATAAAAAAAATTACCTTTTTAGTTTGAGCTAGTAAAATAATCTCATAATGTCCTTGTAAGTCTTAGGTGATCATTTTTTTTACTAGAAATACTGACAAAATAGGTGATATAAGATAGAGAATGCTCAAACTGTCTTGTTTGTATTAAGTAATCACAAACAAGTGTTAAGGTAAATATGTTTAACTTATTGCTCGTAAGATATTCAAACTTTCAAAGGTCAAATTGAGTGATGAATGGTCATTAAAAAAAATGTCAAGATGTTCCATTTATAAGAAGAGAGACTATAAATAATAAGAGTGTTCTAAGTAAAGCTTGATTAGAAAATGTGAGCATAAAGTAACTTATTGGTTCTTGTTCTACATGAATTCTTTGTGGCCTTATATAGATCTAGGTGTCATGTTGTTACACATTTTAAGGATTCATAAACAAGAAGATACCAAATAAAAAAGTTAGAGCTCATAATTGGTAATGATGTGAAGGTAATGTAGATTTCAAATATTATTCAATTTCTATTCGATTTCTATGTTATCTCATATAGTAATAAACATATCATTACAAAACTATCTCTAATAAAAAAGTGGTTTTTCATATTGTGACATAAGGACTAAGTCACATCTCTATGGAAGAATAAAAAAGGATAATAAATGATGATATTTTCTTTACTCTTCATAATCACAACCTAGAGACATATAGTGGCTACTGTAAGGATATGTTAACCAAGATTAAGGAAAATAAGCTATTAGCCATTTAGTCTTTTTAAGGATCCTCTATTCAAATTGATAGACCGTGCTCATACATAAAACATAACCTTAAACATTTGTTACATTTCATTTTTGATTTATCCTATCATGATGTTGTTTTCTCAAATATGTATAACTCTGAGGTTCATGATCAATTCGAGATGCCAAAAATTTAAATTGAGAAACAATTTGGGGTGAATTTCAATTTTTGAAATTTGGCCATAACATAAGCATTATGGCAAACATGAGGGAGAAATGGACCATGAAGTATGCTTGCAAAATACTTTAATAACTTAGTTTACTATGTCAAGTGTGTTTTAATGAATTTGTGTGGCTAAAGAAGTGAAATTATACACTAATGAGTATGTATACTATCATGACTACTATGAGTTGAGGCTATCAAAAGTTCCTTTAAATGCACTTATAAGGGCTCATAAAGTAGTATATGAATAAATTGATCTTTAAGCTGTAGAACTTTAACAAGCCTAACTATGAGATACTTTTCGGATGTTTTTGTCTCATTGTGAATAAACAACAATCTTGCTATGTTGATGATCTTTCATTGAACGGCTTTATTTTTTTTTAAAGGATTTTGATTTCTAAGATAGATTGAGAATCTAGAATTGTGGAATTAAAGTAGCTAAAATTCTGAATTTGATCATTCTTAGACTATAAAAAAGAATGAGCATAACATTGAGGAGTACTCCTATACCTATATAGTAATTTGACTCTTGAACTAGATTTTGTAGTACTTCTCATTGAAGAGTGAGAACCTAGTAACTATAAGTTGTAAAGGTATAAAGTTGATAGAAAAGGTGGTTTTTTGAGAAGTTTGGAAGGGTAAAGGAGGTATGCTTACTTATATGGTCTATTATGAGAATGATTAGACATCTTTTAATGTCCAAATTCAGAAGTTACTTCTAATTCCCATAAAGGTCTGCATAGAATATAATGAAAGAACAAATGTGGTTTATGCAATGAACAAAAGAAAGAAACTTATGGAGCTACTTAAGGTGATAGTCCTAATTTTGTTATTTGGGTTGTGTAGACTAAAAGGGCTCCCTGATAGACTTTGATCTAAAGCTATCTATCGACGGATGCACTTTGGGAGAAATTAACGTTGATTTGATCCTTTTTGTATCATTTAGAATACATGTGAAGTGATCCTAGGGCATGTAACTCATTTTGTTCAAGAGTTACAATGAAGAATTAAAATCTCATTTTAAGATGGGAAAATAAAGAGAAGTCTACATAGATATAGCCTTAAAATTTTAAAACAGCTTATAAAGAGAGTTTCCTGTTATTGGTACCAAAAGTTCATTCATCTAGTGGATGCCTAAATAAATAGATGTACATATCACATGGTCAGTGGGAGTTAATATGTCATCTTTTGTATAGATGACATTTTACTCAAAAAATATGGCTCGGACATGCTGCCTAAGGTTAAGTAGTTTTTTGTCCTAATGCCTGAAATAAAAGGACCTTGGTGAACAATCATTTGTTCTTGGTATTTGGAGAAATCTCAAAATTTATTGGTATTTCTCCTTTAAGAAGCATACATAAAGAAACATATCATAAAGTTAGGATATGTTATAAGATAAGTCTTGAGATATGCTACTCACTAAGGGTAATAATTAAGGAAGGCATTTGTTTCATAAACTTATTGAAAACTGAGATAAATGCATAAATGCATTTAGAATGTTTCATATCTTAATATCATCAAGAAATTGTTGTATGCACAGTTGTACACTAGAGTGGAAATTGTCTTTGTAATGGACTTGTTGGAAAAGATTTTGATCCAATCTTGAGTATAGCCATTAAGTTTCTATAAAGAAGATTTAGAGATATTTCTATAGGACTATAGAATGTTATTAGCAAATGGTAAAGTTAATGACCCTAAACTGATAATAATTTGACCATTTGGCAATTGGAATATGGAAAATCCAATTAGAGTACATATTTGTTTATGCAAGTTATGTGTTGTATAACACATTGTTTCTCTTCTGAAAATGTAACATAAATTTTGAGAAGTACTTAAGATGGTTGTGTAATTTGGTTTATTTTGTAATTTTGAGTTGATTTCATTTGCTGGACCTGTTTGATTGTATAAGTAATAATATGGATTTGGTGCCACCAAGGTCAAGCATTTGTGAGGTTTAAAGAGAAAGAGGATGAAAATGATATTGCAATATAGCACATTGGGACTGAGCATATATTATTAAATCTGCTAATCAAGGGACTTTGACCCAATATGTTTAAAGGTTATATGACTCATATGGGTTGAGAGAAGTCTCGTGGTGTTCTTGATTAGTGAGAGTTTGTATGATTGCTCTATTTGCTTGTTTTGTATTTGAACACATCCTTATGGATGTATAAAGGTTTACATCATTTTATGAGGACAATCTTTTACTCAGTCTTAAGGTGTGATATGTCCACTACGAAATGATGTTATGTACTACATTGAGTATATACATAAATTCTTAAGATGAGTGTCAATCTTAAGTAACAGCCTGCCATAATTGTTTATGGCCTTTTGGATGTATGCCTTGTGTCACATAAAGGTTATCTAAAGATACATAATGGTTTAAAGATATGTAGGCTTAAGAATGCATAATAAATCATAAAGTGAGAATTGTTGTTACTTGCCACATTACCCACATTTGACTTATATCAATAAATTTTTTCAACGGTTGTGACCATGGAAGGTCCTGTGTCATAACTTGATATAGTTAGCACAAAATCCTGCATTAAGAACCTTGTTGGACAGAATGGTACATGGATTTATCTTACGACCAATTTATTTTTAGCATATGCATAAAGGTTTTTAAGGTCTTAGTCCAAAACATGTTTTCAAAATCTTTCACAATTAATGCTGCCCAAATAGGAGAATGTTAGAAACTTTTAATGTGGGCTAACATCAATAGTGCATTTTATTAAAATGGATTAAAATTAAACTGGTCAATTATAAAACATATGAAGCCTGTGGTGAAACAGGGCCCCAGTGCCTTGATTTGCTAACACTGGTAGGCTATTTGGGAACTATGATCCCACTTCGGTTACAATTGGCTAGTTATTACTTGTGAAGTATCTTAAATCATTACGTGCAACTAGTTACTTAGCCTACCTTGCATAGGAAGTATGCATGTGTTGTCTTGGCTATGCAATAACACTAAATTAAAATAACATTGAAAATAGTTTCACGACAATTAATGAAAACACAATTCAAAACAAGCGAAGACATAAAAATTTAGTTGTTTAACTTCAAGTAATAGCTAAATGTAACCCTAGTGTTATACACACCAATGGACATTAGTAGAGGCAATCTATTTGTATGAAAAGCAACATATTTCTACTAAGATCCATCCTTAGCTCTTAACCCATGTAAGCAAGCTAGCTTCAAGCGATGAGCCACATTTTCATTATGCTCACTTAGCCTTAAGCTGAAAGACAAACAATTTGGTCAAAAACTTGAAGTTTTCTACTTTGAGAATAACTTCAAAATAATAAAACTTAGCCTTAACAGTTGCCCTTTACCAACTGTTAAGCCCAATTAGCCCGCTTAAAACTTGCACAACACTTAAGGGGTGAGTACTCAAAAGTACCTAGTAAGGGATTTAGCATATGTAGGGGGAAACACATGCAAGCATGCAAAGCACTACAAGTATATATATATAACATACAGAACAAACAAACAACCAGCAACACAACAAAAAACAAGAATAAGAACAACAAACAATGTAAATAATGGATGGATGGATGGATGGATGGATGAAATATACACATGCAAATGCACTTAGGACTTCCTTAGTCCCGAATTTGCTAGACTTTCCGTTAGCTCTTACTGTTGCCACCTCACAAAAAATGGGAGAATTACAAGTGTGGCATAATGGTAAAAAAATCATTATATTCTGTAATTCTCACTATAGTGATTAAAGTGTGGGGGGCAAAAAGGCATGATCAACACCTTCTTAAAAGTGTTCTAAGTTGGTAACTTGGCCCCCCAAGAAAAGCCTTAAGGATTGCTTGTTTGTCAAGCAACCTCTGGACTTTTTTGTAAGATTTTAGAAATTTGGATACTCAATTGCAAAACTTTTAAAAAAGAGATTTGGAGAGTTATGAGAAGGATATGAATGGTATGAAAGTGCTATTGGAGGACCAAATTTCTTATGGAAGACAACTAAAGACAAAGAAAACACAAAAAGGCATAAAGGACCTAAGTGTTCTAATGTAGGCCTTAAGATGTGTATGTATTTGACTTAAGTCAAATGGTGAAATTGTGGGGTTATCCCACCTAAGGAGGGGCCATTGTGGGCGAAGAGATTAAGGATGGTCAATTGTGGGCGAAGAGATTAAGGAAAATGACATAAGACAAGGTTAAGACTACTTAAGTGTGTTTAGTGTACTTTTGACCATTTAAGTAGTCAATACCACCTTTTCTTCTCTCATATTCAGCCATACCAGCCAAGGGACACAACCCTTCCACCGCCCTCCTCTACACTTCCTCCATAGCTACCATACCTTCAAACTCAAAACTACTTGCAATTGAAGTCAGGGAAGCACAAATGGAAGTTATTTGGTGCTATTGTTTGGGAACATTTAGGATCAAGCTCCAATTTTAGCATACCCATCAAGGTAAGGGTTCTCTTGTTGTCATGGATTGTTTACTATGTTTACAAGCATCCATGGAGCTAGGGTTAAGCTTGGAAGAGAGCCATGAGCTTGATGAACCAAGCTTAGTGAGGGGAGTGCACTTATTAAAGGTTTTGTGACCTAATATGAAGTGCATAGTGATGGCAGCAAAAATTGGGGTTTCTAGAGCCCAAAGTTAGTACTAACTAGTGTTAAAACTCTCCTAAGACCAAGCTTAAGCTTGAGGAGGGCTGCCATAGTGATTTACTTAAGTTTATTGCATGTTTTATGGACAAACCTATGGTTTATGTTGTTGCATTTCATGTGTTTGATGGTTGTGAATGGCTGCTGCATTTGGTTTCTATATCTTATATATATGAATTGTGGTTTTGTGTTTAGTGTCTTTGGATTCAGGTTTTAATGAGGGTCACATTTCCTTAAAAGTACAAGTGTTACCCTTACTAAGTTTCACAATGAAACTTACTCCCCTTAATTCTGCCATTTCAGGTCTAGCAGAAAGATCATATTCAAACTGACCTTTGTTGTTTGAGTTTTGATATAAAATTTCAGTTTTTTTAACTTCCATGTATCTAGTTGTGATCTGGAAAGTTTGGTGATTTTAGAAGCACATTTGATATTTTTAGTGATGGTACTTATTGTGTTATGCAGCAGCTGTCCAGCATCCTATTTCTGGAGTCCATTGTGTCTTAGGCACTCCTATAACTTAGGGTGTGTATTTAGCTGGGTCAAGACCATTATGTAGTTCATGTTTGCATGTACATGTAGTGTATGTAAAATAATACAAGTATGTAAACATTTGAGTAATGTTTTCTCTATGTATGTGATGTATTGCAAAGCTGCCCAAGTGTGAATGATAGGCTGCTTACTTGTAAATTCTGTTTTGGCCACATAAAGTTGCTAGATACAAGAGCATGTAATTCCTATGTGTATTTAACATGTATGGGATAGCCTTGGAGGGCTTACCCCTTGTGAATGAAGTGTTTGCACACTTATGAAATTTTGTATAGGCAAAATGATCATAAAGTAACCAGAATTTCAACTCTGCACTCAAAGTTCTATATCTCCCTATGTAGAATGAATCTTGGTATGAAATTTTGACCACACCTAGAGCACATCTAGAGGTTGAACTGAGTTTTAGAATTTTGGAATTTGGAGGTATGTAGCCAAAGATATGATGTTGAAAATTTAGCTAAGTTACTATTTATTTTGTTAGAATTTTGTAACCAAATTAAAAAAATCCATAACTTGGTCCATAGGTGGGCTATTGATGTAAAACCAAATTCTTTGGTTTGATTAAAGGCTCTACTTGATAATGAAGAAAACAAAACATGGGGTTGCATGACTAGATTAATACATTTTTTTGGAAGAAGTTTGAGGTGTAGTGGCTGGTCACTTACACTTAATAAGATTGCGTAATGTGTGGTAGCCAAGATTAAGACTTGTGCTAGTGTTTTCCTTCCTTGCTACCATGGTGTGCATAAAATATGAATATGTGTGTAATGGTTGGACCAATATGCATGCATTTGCATAGTGCCCAAGAGGGCCACTTGGGTATGCACACTAAGGGTATTGTTCTGATGGCCTACAGAACATACCAATCTTGGGAATTTTAAATGCACAAATTTGGCACCATAACTGGACTTCCTTAGAGTGTGTAACACTTATGGCTAGGGTACTTAGATACTGGCACTTGTATCCTATGCTAGCATTTAACCAAACCCATAAAGTCCTTTTACGGGCTCCTTAGAATAGGTCATCACTTACTTAACCCTTCCCCACCTTTGACGAGCTACACAGAGTAAGTTTTCACTTACTCCCTTCTTACCCATCTATTCCCTTTAACTTATTGTGCAGGGTTAGCTGTCTTATGTGTTCCAATTTATCAAGCTCTTAAAGCTCAGCTTAGGGTTCTTTAGTTGCTTACTTACAAAACCACAAGGTTTGGTTGGGATCCCTTTAGGTTTCTTTCTCATTTCCCCAAATGTCTAAGACCTAACTCTTGGGCTAATGAAGACTCTGAAACCTGACTTATTCTCCTTAGTGCCCCCTTAGCAACTTTAGCACTTTTACCCCTTTGCTACTTTACTTAGCCCTACCTTAGCCACACCACTTAGCTACCACTTAAATAATGCATGAATCTCAACTTAGGAATGAGTCTTAGACCTAATCGAGGCTACGGAACATCTTAGAATAGCCTAGGGATGATAACTGAGAGATTGAGACATTCTTAGTTTGCCCCAAGTTTGAGGGACTTAGGCCTTGGCAGCACCATTAGTGATGCGTTGCCAAAGCATCAATCCTTGGGTTTCCTACAAAGTCACCAGCCATACGTCACCAACTCGTGTCGCCAATGCTCTTCCAGCATTACGCGACTGCGCACTAACTTGCACGAAACTTGTCCAATCTTTCAATATCCAAAGCCAATTCACATGGGTCTTGTTTTTACTTCATTCCCATATGTAATACTACATTTCTATGCATTATGTGAGCTAAATTAAATTAAATCCCTTGCCTTAAATCATCCTCAAAGCAAGAAGCAAGAAATAAGTACACTTGAGTAAAATGGGGTTCCTTTGAGTTCCAAGCTTGAATTCAACCAAATTGGACATCAAGGGCACGAAATTAAGACCATTTCTAGCCATTTAACAATATTAGAACTAACCCACAAGGATCAAAGATTCTTAGCTTAGGGTTTGAACCAAAAACTTGCAAAACCAAGCTCAAATGCACCAAATACACAAAAAATGAGCTAATGGCTTGTTGGGATGTTTTTGGGGCCTTCAATTTCCATAGAATTTTGGGTGAATTGGGAGCTTTGATGAGGAGTTATGAAGAGAGGAGAGCTATGAAAATGGAGTGAAGAAGATGATGAATAGTGTTGTTCATCTCTTCTTAAAATATCCCAAGTACTCTACTTAACCCAAATCTCCTCTACTTGTCACTTTGGCCCTCAAACTTAGCTTTGATTCACTTAGGCCACTTAAAATCTTCCTACACCATCACTCCTTGGTCCCAATGAGTGGTTTTTCTTACCTAAACACTTTGCTCTCAAGTCACTTAAGCCATTATAAGACATAATAGCTCAATTTCTCAATTAGTACGTTTTTCACCCTTAACTTTCACTTTTGGTTCAAATGGCTAGAAACACTTATGGTGCTAAATTATTTAGCTCAAAACACTTGCATAAACCTAATTTCACAGAAATTATGGTCATGTCACTAACTTGGGCCAAAATTACCAATTTGCCCATTTTGCCCTTTAGGTGCCAATTTGACTTTGGAACTCAACTTAATCTTACTTAGCTTGCTTTCCTTGATTAATAAAACTTATTTGAGAAAAATAACTTAGGATTTACTTACCTTGGCTCCAAAATAGAGGAAGTGCTTGGAGAGCCTTTACATTTTCCCCTCATTCAAAAATTTGGTCCTCCAAATTTTGATTCTTAACTGAGCACAACATTTGGGTGATAATCCTTTTGCATCTTGCTTAGTCTTCTTACTCATGGTCTTTTCCTTACTATGGTTTTCCATAGTCCTTAACCATGAGCTCATTCATGTTCTTAGCTCTTTGGCTTATTGGTCAAGAAACTTCTAAAGGTACTCCCTAGGAGACCTCTCCTTGGAGACATTACTTATAGGGCGGACACCTTATCTTGGTTCACAAGGCACATCCCCATATTCCCAATTTTCACTTAAGCCTATCTAACTTGGAGCTAAGTTGCTCCCTTTCAGCCTTTCTCCCTGTTGGGGTACCTTTGGGAGTACTTAGTCTTTTGCTTTGAGTCTTTACCCTTGATGGGACTTACTGCAATCTTACACCACGCTTAGGTTTTCAAGCCCTACTTAGGTGTTTCTTGGTTACCACCACCTGAGCGTTCTTGGCACAATTCAACTTAGCAATGGTTGCACCCATCTTTGTCATTTAAGCCACCTTAGGTGCATCACCATCTTATTGCCACTTAATGCCCATTAAGACTCAAGACACATTTTTGACTTGGCAACTTTTATGCCTGACTTAGGCACTCAAGCCAATTCTCAGGTGTATCTTTAATTTTGTTGCTCTTTGATGCCGTGGGCACATACTTCTCATGATAACTTACCTTTGGCATCATTACACTTTAGTGCCTTAAGTATGGTACCCTTTTGTGGCAACTTACCCTTAGCTTTCTTAGGTAGTTATTCACACTTACTACTTTAGGGTTTCTTAGCCATTTTAGGCACTCATAAGCTTGATACCCTTGCTATGGTATAGGCGGCTTAGTTCACAAAGACTTTAAATCCTTTCAGGTGTTCTTAGGTGTACCACAGACTACCCAACTCTTCTACACTTGACTCCTCTTGGTAATCACTCAACATGCTCGGGTCCTTGACTACTCTTAGTCATTTAGCCATTTCTTGGCCTTTAATTCTTAAGACACCCTTAACATGCTCCTTCACTCTTTATTACCTAGGAGTCATTCCTTAATTAGCTTGGCCTTATTTGGCGGCAGGGTATTCCAGGCCATTATAGCCTTTTCTTAGGCCTTTTCAAATTAACTAAGACCAATTCTTAGCATCGTTAATCAACTTGCTTAGATGCTTTAAATCCCCCACACTGCCCAACATGTCACTAGCGTGACCCTTAGGCCTTAGCTTGATTACTTAGCTACCTTGGGTGTATGCTTGGCATTGAGTTCTCTTAGGCTCCACGGCCCTTCTTATCTTTTCCTAGGAAGCCTTTAGGAATTTTGGTGTTCAACCTTTTATGGTCCTCCCTTAGCTCCTACACTTGGGTACACATTGCGTCCTACAACTCATGCCACACCCTTGGCCTTCTAAGGAATCTTAGTTTGCTTGATTTCAACTTAGCATCTGGCATTTGCCCTTATACTTGTCTTGGTTTCTCATGGAATCCACAGGGGTCTTTCCTAACACCCTAAACCTATTGGGTTAAAACAACCTGACTGCTACCCTCAAGTGCTCGCAACATACGATTATGCTTGAATGAGACTTACAAATCTTATGCCTTATTTGAGGCCACTTTGGTACCTATACCTTGCTTCCCAATACTTAGGCACATTCTTAGGTCGTTGCCTTATTAGCCCATCCTTATGCACTAAGCACCATGGCTACTTAGTGTGATTTACACACCTATAGCCCATAGTGTGTGCATCCTTAGGCTTAACTAAGACCTATAACCTTCTTATGCCCGATGAAGTCTTACTTGGCACCTCTTTGGTCTACATTTCACTTAGGCACTTGAAGTCTTTTTGAACACTAAGATCTCATAGAGCATTCGCTATAACTCATTCTCATGGGCTTTTAGTGATTCCAAGGCTATCATTTAGTAACTAAACTTTATGGACTCAATAGGTAGTTTAAACTACCTTAGCTTCAACAATCTTACCTTAGGGTTTTGGTTATTTTCTTGGCTACCTACTTGTTTAAGAGTCTTTCTTAGTCATTAGTTGACCACCCTTAGACTTTTAAACTACTTAGGTAACTTCTTACGCCATAGGAAAACAAAGAATCCCATAACCTTTTTAGGCTTAGCAAGCTTACTAAATTTTTCAACAAACCTCAACTTTCAGTTACCTTGAATCCACTAGTGAGGATATTACACTTAGCTCCATCTTGAACTTCTTTATAATTAAGACCTTAACTCGGCATTTACACCCATCTAAACCTTTGCTGATTCTTTCTGATTTATTTGAGACCCTTCGATAATGGAATACTCTTTGGACCTCAGGATCCTCTTTCTCACAAACCATTAGGTTAACTTAGGTCCGCACTTTTAGCCTTTTGGTTTAAAGTTTTCTTAACTCCTTCAAATTCACAAAGAGCCCCCATTAACTAAAATGGTTGAACTCCCAAACAATCAAGAACACTGTCCAATTCACTTTCACTTTTCATGAACAGCCTTAGGTCAACACATACCATAGCAAAAAATACTACACACAAGTCTGCTACTTGGAGTTCATTTTGTCTCCATGGGTGTTCTCATTAGCTATAGGTCCTAGTTGTAAAACAATTGAGGACAACTCCTTTTTAACTCACTTGGGTTGACCTTAAAGCCACCCGGCTAATGGCGCTTTCTTGGTTCCCCTTTACACACCCACTTTGGGTTGCAATTTCTTAGGGATCCAGATGTTACCCTTTTGGTCTTTAAGGCTCAGGTTAACTCTTGAACATTGACCAACTTACCAAATAAGAAAAAAAAAACAATGGACTCCCCTTTTTAAGGAACTGCACTTTTATAGACAACTTCACAGTCTTGAGACTTGTGGGTTATGGTTCTCAACCTTCACTTAACCAACTTATCGTAACTATTTCGAGTCTTTAGGGTACCACTTACTTTCTCTTTACTTGTAACTTCAGGTTCCTAAAGTTAACTATTGGCTTTATAAGCCCTCTTACCTTAGCTGTAGGTGCTTGGAGAATTCAACCTCACCTTACTTAGTAACCTTTAGTAACTTGTGTGCAATACTTCTTAGAATTGGACCGGTCATAACTATCATAGAGTTGTCCTTTCTTAAACTGTCCTTATCATGCATAAAGTACTCTTTGCACCATAGGTATAAGTTTAATCAACTTAAGACTCAACTGATGGTATAACTTACCAACTCTCCAGTGCAAGTCACCCTTACCCTTAGGATACTTCTAAGG
The DNA here is from genome assembly GCA_005392925.1 of Aquilaria sinensis. Lineage (NCBI taxonomy): Eukaryota > Viridiplantae > Streptophyta > Magnoliopsida > Malvales > Thymelaeaceae > Aquilaria > Aquilaria sinensis. The sequence continues at coordinate 701,772 of SMDT01001473.1, read as the reverse complement.
GTCACTTATGATCGGCATGGTTAAGTCAACTCTTATGCCCCTTAACCAATCATTTTCCTAAGCATTGCTACACCAATAAAAAACCACAACCACATATCACTAAATACCTGCTACCCTATGCTTCTAGGCAAAGCCTTAACCATTCTAAGGCTCTAATCAAAACTTGCCCTTCTTGAGCTCTTACGGTTCACATGCCTATACTTCTTTCACGATCCTAGCTTTCTAGGCAGGCTAGTCACAACCATAGACATAGCAGTTTAAAAAAGAAAACTACTTACTACCATGCCGTAAACTTAAAGGTACTTATCTTTATTGTCAGCTCCTTAACCAATAAATTGGTCCAAGTAAGCCTACTTGGTTGCCTTTGAGTACTGGCGATGCTTCCCAGGTGATTGAGGTATTCTTAAGCTTAGCATTGTTCAAGTCTTGACCTCGAGCATATTCATGCCCTTAGTCCTTTAACTTTCTCGTTTCCAAAGACCTAGCATATAGCCTTTTTTTTTTCTTTTCTTTTTGTTGTTTTTACTTACTTCTCCTTTGGGTTCCATGGACTCCAAATTAAATGGTCCTAACCTGAGCTCTTACTTTGGGCCTTAACTTTCCTTGGGGTGGAGATGTTACTCTCTTGGCTCGGGTGCACACATGGTCCTAGTGCACGTTAGCCTTTACCCCATGGTCTATTACTCTCTTGGTATCCATGTCGCCCTTTCCCTTGGCTAATGATGGTTCACTTGGCCTTAGTGCACCCTTAGTAACTTAGTGCTCCTTGGCTCTCACCTTTAGGCTCTTCAACTACTCATCAAAATCTGTCCTTATCCTCATAACTGTAAACATTTTCTTGACCTTGGTCTTGCCCTTAGGATGGGGATTCCTCCCTTGGTCTCAATGTACTAGTAGGCCTTAGCACACTTCAACCCTACCCATTAGGCATCAACCACGGTCTCCCCTCCTTTTGTAAAGATAATCTTTTACTCAGTTATAAGGTGTGATATGTCCACTATGAAATGATGTTGTGTACTACCTTGAGTATATACATAAATTCTTAAGATGAGTGTCAATCTTAAGTAAAGGCCAACGACATAATTGTTTATGGCCTTCTGATTGTATGTCTTGTGACACATAAAGGTTATCTCAAGATATATAATGGTTTAAAGACATAGAAGCTTAAGTATGCATAATAGATCATAAAGTGAAAATTGTTGTTACTTGCCAAATTACCATAATTGATTCATGTCAATAAGTTTTGTCAATGGTTATGACCATGGAAGGTCCTGTGTCATAAGTTGATATAGTTACCATGAAAATCCTTCATTAAGAACCTTGTTGGACGGAATGGTACATGGATTTGTCTTATGACCAATTTACTTTTAGCGTATGCATAAAGGTTTTAAAGGTCTTAGTCCAAAACATGTTTTCAAAATCTTTCACAATTAATGCTGCCTAAGTGGGAGAATGTTAGAAATTTTCAATGTGGGCTAACATCAATAGTGCTTTTTATTAAAATGGATTAATATTAAACTAGTCAATTATAAGACATACAGAGCCTATAGCAGAATAGGGCCCTAGTGCCCTGATTTGCTAACACTGGTAGGCCCTTTGGGAACTATGATCCCATTTTGGTTACAATTTGCTAGTTATTACTCATGAAGTATCTTAAACCATTATGTGCAACTAGTTACTTAGCCTACCCTACATAGGAAGTATGCATGCATTGTCTTGGCTATACAATAACAACAAATTAAAATAACATTGAAAATAGTGCCATGACAATTAATGAAAACATAATTCAAAATAAGCCAAGACATAAAACTTTAGTTGCTTAACTTTAAGTAACAACTATGTGCAAACATCCTAAAACTTATATGCACCTAAATGTAACCCTAGTGTTATACATACTAATGGACACTAGTAGAGGCAATATATTTGTATGAAAATATCATACATATAAAAAAAGCAACATAATTATACTAAGATCCATCCTTAGCTCGTTACCCAAGTAAGCTAGCTTCAAGTGATAAGCCACACTTTCATTGTGCTCACTTAGTCTTAAGCTGAAAGGCAAACACTTTGGTCAGTACTAGCTTAAGGTACAAGTAGCTTAGAAACTTGAAGTTTCCTACTTAGAGAATACCTTTAAACCAATAAAACTTAGCCTTAATAGTTGTCCCTTACCAATTGTTAAACCCGACTAGCCTGCTTAAAACCTGCACAACACTTAAGGGGTGAGTACTCAAAAGTACTCAGTAAAGGATTCAGCACCTGTAAAAGGAAACACATGCAAGCATGTAAAGCACTACAAGTATATATGTGTATATAACAGACAGAACAAACAAGCAACCAACAACACAACCCAAAAGAAGAATAAGAACAACAAACAATGCAAATAATGGATGGATGGATAGATGAATGAAATATGCACATGAAAATGCACTTAGGACTTCTTTACACCTGAAGGTGCTAGACTTGTCATGAGCTTTTATGGCTGGGGCACTCGAATACTGGCCCTCGTATCCTATGCTAGCACTTAACTAACCCCATGAAGTCTTTTTACGGGCGCCTTAGAGTAAGTCATCATTTACTCAACCCTTGCCCACCTTCGAAGAGCTACTTAGAGTAAGTTTTCACTTACTCCTTTTTTACTCATTTCTTCCCTTTAACTTATTGTGCGGGGTAAAAGTCTTTTGTGGTCAAACTTACCAAGCTCTTAGAGCTCAACTTAGGGCTCCTTAGTGGTGGTTTGGTTGCGATCCCTTTAGGTTTCTTCCTCATCTCCCTAATGGTCTAAGACCTAAATCTTGGGCCAATGAGGACTTTGAAACCTGACGTAATTCCCTTAGTGCCCCCTTAGCAGCTTAAGCACTTTTACCCCCTTGCCACTTTACTTAGCCCTACCTTAACCACACAACTTAGCTACAACTTAAATAATGCATAAATCTTAACTTAGGAATGAGTATTAGACCTAATCAAGGCTACAGAACATCTTAGAATAGCCTAGGGATGATAACCAAGAGATTGAGACATTCTTAAGATGCCTCAAGCTTGAGGGACGTAGGCCTTGGTGATGCCATCAGTGATGCATTGCCAAAGGCATCAATCCTTGGGTTTCCTGAAAAGGTGCTGGCCATGCATCACCAACTCACGTCACCAATGTGTCACCAATGCTCTTCCAATATTATGTGACTACGCACTAACTTGCATGAAACTTGCTCAATCTTTCAATCCCCAAAGCCAATTCACATGGGTCTTATTTCTACTTCATTCCCATATGTAATACTACATTTCTATACATTATTTAAGCTGAATTAACTTAAATCCCTTACCTTAAATCATCCTTAAAGCAAGAAGTGAGCAACAAGTACACTTAAGTTCAATAGAGTTCCTTTGAGTTCCAAGCTTGAATTCAACCAAATTGGACACCAAGGGCACAAAATCAAGACAATTTTTAACCATTTAAGAAGATTAAAACTAACCATTTAAGAAGATTAAAACTAACCCACAAGGATCAAATGCTTACCTTAGGTTTGAAACAAAAACTTGCAAAACCAAGCTCAAATGCACCAAATATACAAAAAATTAGCTAAGGGCTTGTTAAGATGCTTTGGGACCTTCAATTTTCATTGAATTTTAGGTGAATTGGGAGCTTTGATGAGGAGGAGCTATGGAGGGAGGAAGCTATGAAAATGGAGTGAAGAAGATGATGAATAGTGTTGTTCATTTCTTCTTAAAATATCCTAACTACTCAACTTAACTCCAATCTCCTCTACTTGTCGCTTTGGTCCTCAAACTTAGCTTTGATTCACTTAGGCCACTTAAACTCTTCCTACACCATCTTTCCTTGGTACCATTGAAAGGTTTTTCTTACCCAAATACTTTGCCCTTAAGTCACTTAAGCCATTATAGACATAATAGCTCAATTTATCACTTAGTGCATTTTTTACCCTTAACTTTCTCTTTTGGTTCAAATGGCTAGAAACACTTATGGTCTTAACTTATTTACTTAAAAACACTTGCATGAACCAAATTTCACATAAATTATGGTCATGGCATTGATTTGGGTCAAAATTACCTTTTTTCCCTTTAGGTGCCAATTAGACTTTAGAACTCAACTTAACCTTACTTAGCTTGCTTTCCTTGCTTAATAAAACTTATTTAAGGAAAATAACTTAGGATTTACTTACTTTGGCTCCAAAATAGAGGAAGTACTTGGAGAGCCTTTACAGAGCCCGTAAAGGTTATGATCTTATTACTTGTGCTAGTGCCATGAATTATGTAACAAAATGCGGGTTATATTAGTGTGGGGAATAAAGTCCATATAGCTGTTAATCGAGAGGCCAATGAGACTTCTATATGAAGGAGTGCTTGGTTTCACCCTTAACCTTATTGTGATGAGCATAACGAAACTCTACCCATTAAGAGTGTTTTGGTCTAGGGATAAGGGAGAAGCTCTTAATGCAACTGCTCATTGTAATTTCTGATGCAAATTGTGGTGGATCAAATCAAGGTCAGATGTTTTTATTCCTTGTGTTTAATTCTTGCATTCTATGCTTTCATGTATGATTCTGTTAGGGATTAAAAAAATTAACAGTAGCAACTACATTAATTTGGCCTTTCTTACTGATGTAGTTATCACTATTTAGCATTGAAAAAACTACCCCTAATAACTATACTTAAGGATTTCCTAGTAGCCTTTTAGACTAGTTGTATGTTATTCCAAAAAAAATTTAGACTTCTAGCACACAAGAGCTCCCATAGAAAGCTAGACAAGACAACATTCCAGGGAATATCATGATGTGGGAACTTTTTGCTAGCATTGCACATTTCTCCAAAAAGCTCATCAAAGTTGCTATAATGAGGCCAATTAAAGCCCAAGGCCTAAATCATTTCCCTACTATGGTTTATGAAACAAATAAATGCATCCCATTTTCAACGTCAACACCACATATAGTACAAACCTGTGGAACAACATTAACATGTTGGTTGAGCTGATCTACAGTTGGAACTTACCGTGGGCGGCAATCCAGAGAAAATGTTGAATCTTAGAAACATTAGGTGTTCTCCATACCCAATTCCATGTTTGGTTACTCTCAACCATACTTTTTTTTTTATCAAATCATAAGCAGATTTTAAAGTAAACTCGCCATCTCTACAATGCTTCGAAATGACTTTATTTGGGGCATTGTCAATAATATTGACATTAATAGCCACATTTCCTTCAAAATGATGATAGGAATTTCAAAAAATCTTTCTTCTAGTTTGAAACATCACCACTAAACACATCCTTGATAGATTAGTTAATTTCATGAAAAGTGATAGGGCCATCAATTCTATTTCTAAGAAAGCCATTCCCTAATGATTTATAGAACAAAAAAAAATTTCCATTATAAATTAGAGATACTAATTGCTCTTCCTTATAACTTTCCATTTGGTAGAACATCCAGCTTTTTACTTCTATTATATTCATTAACAAAGACTTCATAAACTAGCTAATGCTTATTATGAATCACATTCCAAGCAAAACTAACCATATGGGCCTGGTTCTGACAATTAGCCTTCTAAACTACTAATTGATCAAGGGCCAAGAAGAACAAGAGCTTCAAGGATGCATGAGAATGCATTGGTGATAAATTCTAGATCTACCATAAGGAAGAAGGTCAAAGACACCCAAGAAGTACTCAAGACACTCGTATTAGACCATTTTGAGCTCAATTCTGCAAGCAAGTTTTCTAGCATTCCTAAAGGTTTCCAAGAGTTAAATTCATTCATTTTCATCAATCAACTAAAGATAAAAGCTAAAAATCCCATGAGGAAGAACCCGGGCCTATGAGGCACAAGCATGAGCCCTAATGACACTTAAGATGTACCTAAGAGCCCCTTGAAGCCCCTTCCAACATATTTTGGTGTTTCAGCACTTAGGTTCCACTTTTTGTCATTTATTTGGTGTGTTTTATTTATTTATTAGGCTAGGGAATAGATTTATGGCACTTGTTACTTGAGCCACATGGGTTGCAAACAAAAGGGTGTTAATTGCATGTCTTCCAATCTTAGTCAATCTAGGTTTAATGCTTTTGCTAAGGTCAGGGTTCCTAGTCCATTTGGGCTTTGCATGGCCAGTTACCCTAGCTTATAATATTATAAATACATGTTGTGTTTTGTGGTTCAAGCACAGATTAATAAGAATACCAGTTATTTTATGCAATTTTTCTCTTTTTTTGTTCTATATCAACTCTTTGGCACATTAGTGCATTCTATCCTTCTTTTCCAATCAAATTTCTTCTAATTCCTCTATTGAAATTCTTCTTCTCATCCTTGATTCTATTTTTAACTTCTTTTCTTTCCTTCTTAATTTAATTTTTTCTTCTCGGACATGAGTTTGGTGTGCTACATTAAGTTCTAAGGGGAGCTTAAAGTATCTTGGGCAATAAGGCATCCATCAAGTGGTATCAGAGCCAAAGCTTAAAAGATAGAACCAATATATCTTTGTTTGTGTTTATTTATCCTTGTTTTAACTCATTTTGTATCATATGACTCACCCTAATCAGTTTTGTTCTTCTTTTTTTCAGAGTTCATCAGCTTGTGTGCTCATTACATTCAACTACATGCCATGTTGTTTTTCTTCATTCTAGCCATTCCAAAAGTGTGTTGCAGCAATTTTTGTGTGTCGTGCATAAAAGATATGCAAAAAAATACCAAAAAATTTTTGTTCCTATCTTGTTCATGTTTCTTTCTTTTATTGCAATTTTTATTCGTTTGATTGTTTTTACTGCAAGTACTAATTCTCTTTGTTTTCTTTTGCAGCAAGAAAATATCTTGAGCCTTTGAAATCTTTTCTCTAGCAAGAAAACAACAAGAAAACAATCATTCACAAGCTTAGATATCCTTTTCTACATGAAAAGTTTGATTTTGAACAAAAAAAAAAAATAGTTACCTGAAACCCTTGTTTTCTCTCTCTTATTCTTTCAATCTTCTATTGCAAGAACATCTTATTTTCATCACTTCCAATTGTTTTCATTCCTATTTTAATTTCTTTCTTAAAGGGGTTTTACAGGTTTTGAAGGATTTTCAAAAGTGTTTGTGTGCTTTAAGTGAGTTCTTTTAGAACCTAAAAGATTTGGTTGCAAAAGTAACTTTTCCACTAATGAATTAAGAGAAAAGAGTGTTTTGGGAGGATCTTTGATTTTTATAGGAGAATATTGGAGGGGGATATCAAATCATTCTGAGGGAGGATCATGGAGGGAGACCTCAAATCATTCCAAAGGTCTATACTCTCTGAGTTTGAAAAGCTTAAGATACAAGTACAAGATACTATGGAGGAGAAGGTGGCTAGGCATGATAGGAAGTTAGAGGAGCTAAGTTCCCAATCAATGCCTAATAAAGGGATATGTGGAAGCCTACAAGAATGAATTCAACCAAGGAAGTCTCTCACAACATGCTATGATCCTTATGGCCAATAAGAGAAAGAGACATTTGAGAGCAACCAACATCCACCACCAAGGAGACCTATGAAGGGCAGCCACGAGAAGGGTCAACCCTCAACACAATCAAGTTGCAAATCCCACAATTCAAGGATAAAAATGGTTCAGAAGCATTCCTTGAATGGGAGGCTAAATTGGAGATGATCTTTGAATGCTACACCTATCCAGAAAATAAGAAGGTAAAGTTTGCCGCTTTGGAGTTTACTGATTATGCACTTGCTTGGTGGACTTAGGTTGTGAGAACAAAGCAAATAACTCATGAAGATCCAATTCAAACTTTGGAAGAATTGAAGAGCATCATGAGGAGGAAGTTTGTGCCATCTTACTACCAAAGAGAAGTCCACAAAAGGTTGCAAAGATTTTCACAAGGCTTTAGGACATTGGAGGATCATTTCAAGGAGATGGAAGTGCTATTCATGTAGGCCAATGTTGAGAAACATAAAAAAGTCACAATGGCCAGGTTTTTGCATGGTTTGAATCCTAAGATTTCTAACCTTGTTGACTTGCATGATTATATAGAGGTGGAAGACATGGTGCACAAAGTCATCAAAGTAGAAAAGCAATTGAAAAGGAAAGGGGTAGCAAGATTTTAACTAAAACCTAACCCCAATTTAAGGCAAACTTTGGCCAGTGATGCAAAGAGAAATGAGCCAAGGAAAGAAGAGTTTAAGGGCAAGACCAAGGCATCTTTCAAAGGAAATCCATAAAGGCCTAAGAAAGATAGTTTTGATTCTAAGAGTGGTGTTAGAAATCATGAGAAAATGTGTTTTAACTACAATGAAAGGGGGCATTATGCAAGGTAATGTGTTAATCAAAGGACCATGGTGTTGAATAATAGAAGAGAGATTGCAACAATGAAAGTGATCAAGAAGATCATGATGATTCGGGTATACCTGAGGAAGAATATGCCACTGATGTGGAGTCTGTGGGAGAAGGAGTATCATTTGTAATAAGGAGGGCCTTGAATGTTTAAGTCAAAGAGAAGGATGAACAAAGAGAGAACATCTTCCATACTAGTTGCTACATTGGAGGAAACATTGGAGGAAAGGTATGTAGTATGATTATTGATGGTGGAATTTGAACTAATGTTGCTAGTACTACTTTTGGTTGATACGTTGCAGCTTTCTACAACCAAACATCTGAGACCTTATAGACTCTAATGGCTCAACAATGAAGATGAAATCAAGGTGACAAAGCAAGTGTTGGTATCCTTCATGATTGGAAGATATGAGGCTAAAGTTTTATGTGATGTTATACCTATAGAGGCAAGTCACATTATTTTGGGCTGGCCATGCTAATATGATTAGAGGATGAACCATGATGGATTCAAGAATAGGTACTCATTCAAGTTCAAGGACAAGAACATCACTTTAGCTCCACTCACACCACAACAAGTGGTAGAGGACGAAAAGAAGATCCAAGGTGAGGTTGAGAGAAAAGTCAAAGAGGGCAAGAATGCCGGCCTAAGTGAAAAAAAAAATTGAGATGAAAGCTAAGAGAAAATCAGAGAGAAGTGAGAAGAGAGGCGTTGAGGAGAAAGAGAGAGTTGAGAATGCTAAGGCCAAAATCAAGAGGGAAAAGTTGAGAGAAAAAAATAGAGCTTAATGATCAAAATGAATGATGTGTGGAAAGACTTAAGAGCAGAAAGACCAATGCTCCTTTTACTTTTCAAAAAATCTTTCTTTCATTCTAATGACATAACTAGCAATCTTCTAAGTGTTGCTGTGTCTTTGTTGCAGGAGTTTGAGGATGTGTTCCTAGATGTAGCAGGCAGTTTGCCACATATAGGAGCAACCCCAATGAGACAAATGAAATAGAAAGATAAATGGAGGATTTGTTGGCCAGGGGTTATGTAAAAGAAAGCTTCAGCCCATGTGGAATGCCTATGATGTTAGTGCCTAAAGAATATGGAACTTGGAGAATGTGCATGGATTATAGGTCTATCCACAAAATTACTTAAAAGTATAGATATTTTATCCCTAAACTTGATAATATGCTTGGTGAGTTGCATGGTTCCTCTATCTTTTCTAAAGGTGATTTAAGAGTGGCTATCATCAAATTAGAATGAGGGAAGAGGATGAATGAGAAATTGCCTTTAAGACTAAGTTTGAGCTTTATGAATGGTTGGTTATGTCATTTAGTCTTACTTATGCTTCTAGTACTTTCATGAGGTTAATGAATCATGTTCTAAGAGATTTCATTGGAGAGTTTGTTGTGGTCTACTTTGATGATGTCTTAGTCTATAGTAAGACGTTGCATGAACATGTAGAGCATCTTAGGCATGTGTCAAAGACATTAAGGGCAGAAAAGTTGTATACAAATCTTAAAATTTTTTCTTTTTCTACAAACCATGTGATATTTTGTGGTTTTGTTGTGAGTTCAAAGGGTGTGGAGATTGATCAAGAAAAGGTAAGGGTCATACAAGAGTGGCCAACCTCGAACTCAATTTCTGAGGTAAGATCTTTCCATGGACTTGCTAGCTTTTATAGGAGATTTGTGACGGATTTTCCTGGCATTGCAGCACCCTTGAATGAAATTGTTAGAAAGAATGTAGCCTATAAGTAGGAGAAAGTTTGAGAAGATGCGTTCACAAATTAAGCAATGTACCTATTTTAACTTTACCCAAATTTTCCAAGACTTTTGGGATTGAATGTTATGCTTGTGAACATGGTATAGGCGCTGTTTTGATGCAGGAAGGGTAGCCTATAGCTTACTTTAGTGAAAAACTAAGTTGGGCAGCCTTAAACTGCTCAATATATGACAAAGAGATGTATGCCTTTGTGAGAGTCCTTGAAAGTTGGCAACATTACTCCTGGCCGAAGGAATTCATCATCCATATAAACCATCAATCTTTAAAGCACCTCAAGCATCCCTAAAAATTCTTTGAGAGAGTTGTTAGTACATGAAGCTTAGGAAAGAGGCTTAATGGGATACTTTGGTATTTAAAAAACATTAAGTGCACTCAAAGAAAATTTCTTTTTGCTGAAGATGCAAAGCAACGTGAAGAAAATTTGTTCTCATTGTCTTGAGTGTAAAGGAGCTAAACCTAAACAAAATCCATATGGTCTTTACACTCATTGTTGGGTTTCAGGAGCCAAACAATGCAGTGGAATTTAACCGAAACCCTCCAGGATCCAAGTGAAACGGGGTAAACTGGGTGTTCGAAAATTTTCATACCTAATTTTCGGTTGAGATCTCTCACTCAACTGTAGAGTCGAATCACAAAACTTGAACAGTTGACATGTTCAAGCTCTCTATGGTATCCACACGAGCCTCTCGGGATCACCACGCTTCCACTGCGTCCCGGCAGATGCGTTTCTCTTGCGCTTGCAGTGCTAGCTTGTGTCCTCCAAGGAATTGCAAGAAAAGAGTACGGCTGTCCTTTTGGGAGGCTAGGGCAAGGAGACCTGCGAATTTCTCACTAGAAGTTGTATTTATAGTGAGACTCAACTTCCAGGCCTAATGGGTTTCAAAGCCCTAATCCAATTAGGCTTTAATTTCGGGCTTAATAATGGCTCAACTATTGGGCCCATTATTAATACGAAATTATTGTGAAACCAAAACCCAAATTATTAGCCCATGCACTCTAATGATCTAAGTAGCTCTATGTGTGCGACCCAATAGGCTCTTACTATGTTGGCAATGATCATAAATCACATTTATGATCATAAGCAATGAGCGGTGTCTAGCAACACATCATTGCTACCCAAGTGACAAGATTGTCGATGATTTGACTAAACCTTTATGATCATCATCGATATATGTTATTGTCCCTTTGTCCAAAATATCAAGACTAAGCACGAGACATGGAATGTGTCACTCTCGTATAGCCTAATCTTTGGTTTCTTGATTACTGAGTAGACCAACTTAAACTGATGACATTGATATCGTATATCAACTCATCCGAGCATGGCCATGCATTTTTTTAAGTCTTACTCTATTAAGGGGCCCGAAGATATCATTCCCGTTACATAAGAGGGACAAATCCCATCTTGATCATACAAATCCCTCCGCATGATATGTGACATACCCACTGACCTCCTTCAAGTTCACTTAGTTACGAGCAACAAAGGAAAGTATCAAAGTATGTGACTCACATGTAGGGAACCTTGATGATCTTAGGTCGAAGGACTACATATACCATGATCACTATGAGAATCACTTATGACACTCATATAACGATCCATGTAGTGTTCTCATGGTGGGTCGGTCCAGTACATAAGTTCTCCAACTTGTACCCATATGCAGACTACATATCTCATATTAGTCTCCACATATGCTAGTCATTATGTATTATTGCAACCCACTCCACAATAATACTAGACTAGGGACGTTTGAGAATATCAATATTCTAGGGTTACAATTATGTTTGTTAAGTTACGCAGAAACAAAACAACAAACATAATTGCTAGATTAATGCCTTAATAAAATATCATGACTCAATGTGCAAAAAAATACAATCATATCATGATTGGCCTTTTTGGGTGCAACACTAACACTCTTTTACCTATTCCATCTCATCCTTGGAATGAATTTTCTATGGACTTTAATATAGGACTTCCTAAAATAAAGAATGGTAGAGATTCTATCTTTATGAATGTTGATAGGTTTTCAAAGATGGCTCACTTTGTTCCATGTCACAAAATTGATGATGCTGTGCACATTTCTAACTTGTTCTTTAAAGAAGTCATGAGATTGCTTGGAGTTTCCAAGACAATTGTGAGTGAGTGAGGCACTATGTTTGTAAGTCACTTTTGAAGAGTTTGTGGAGCAAGCTAGGTACTAAGTTGTTATTCTCTGCAACATGTCACCTACAAATTGATGGTCAAATTAAGTTAACTAATAGAACTTTGATCACTATACATAGGATCATTATTAAAAACAAATTGAAAGCCTGGGAAAAGTGTAGTGGAATAGGGTCCTAATGCCCTAATTTGCTAACACTGGTAGGCTCTCTGGGAACTATGATCCCACTTATGTTACAATTAGCTTGTTAATACTTGCAAAGTATTTTAAAACTTTTACATGTAACTAGTTTCTTAGCCTACCTTGCACAAAAAAATATGCATGCATCGTCTTGGCTATGCAATAACAATTAAATAAGTAAATGATAAAAAAACCATTTAATGGCCTTTACATTTAAGAAGACAAATTAAAACAAGGCAAGATGTAAAAACTTTAGTTTCTTTAACTTCAACTAACAACTATGTGCATACATCTTAAACTTATATGCACCCAAATGTAACCTTAGTGTTATACACACCAATGGACATTAATAGAGGCAATCCCTTAGTAAAAAAATATCATACATATAGAAGCAAAATCATATATCTACTCAGATCCATTCTTAGCTCTTTACCCAAGCAAGCTAGTTTCAAGTGATGAGCCATACTTTCCTTGTGCTCTTTTAGCCTTAAACTGAAAGGCAAACATTTGGCCAGTACTAGCTTATGCTATAAGTAGCTTAGAAACTTAAAATTTCCTACTTAAAGAGTACCTTTCAACTAATAAAACTTAGCCATAATAGCTACCCCTTACCAATTGTTAAGCCTAGCTAGCCTACTTAATACCTGCACAACACTTAAGGGGTGAGTACCGGAAAGTACTTAATAAAGGATTCAGCACCTGCAGGGGGAAACATATGCAAGCATGCAAATCACAAAAAATATACATATAACATATAGAATAATCAAGCAACAAACAACATAACTGATAACAAGAAAAAAACAACAAAAAATACAAATAATGGATGGATGGATAAATGAAATATGCACATGCAAATGCATTTAGAGCCTCTTTACATCCGGAGGTGCTCTAAATTTCCATAAGCTCATAGGACTGGGGTACTTGGATATTGGCCCTTGTATCCTATGCTAGCACTTAACCAACCCCATGAAGTCCTCTTATGGGTGCCTTAGAGTAGGTCATCACTTACTGAACCATTGCCCGCCTCTAATAGGCTACTTAGAATAAGTCATCACTTACTCTCTTCTTACCCGTCTATTCCCCTTAACTTATTGTGCAGGGTAGTCGCCTTATGTGGTATGACTTACCAAGCTCTTGGAGCTTAACTTAAGGCTTCTTAATGGCTTACTTATCAAATCACAAGGTTTGGTTGGGATCCTCTTAGATTCCTCTTCATTGCCCAAAGGTCTAAGACCTCCTACTAGAGCTAATGAAAAAACTGAAACCCACCTTAATCCCCTTAGTGCTTCCTTAACAACTTGGGCACTTTAACCCCTTTAGCCACATTTTCTTACCCTACCTTAACCACACCACTTAGCTACCACCTAAATAATACATAATTATTGACTTAGGAATGAGTTCTAGACCCAACTGAAGCTACGAAACATCTTAGAATGGCCTAGGGAAGATAATCGAGAGATTGAAGCATTCTTAGGGTGCCTTAAGCTTGAGGGGCTTGTGCCTTGGCAACACCATTAGTGACACATTACCAAGGGCAACAACGTATGGGTTTTTTGGAGCACAGTCAGTGACATGTCACCAATGCCATTTCAGGATTGCGCGACCATGTGATATCTTTCACTAAACTTACTCAATCTTTCAATTCCCCAAAGCCAATTTACATGGGTCTTATTTCAACTTTATTGTAATAATACACTTTTACACATTATTTATATTGAATTAACTTGAATCCCTTATCTCAAATCATCCTCAAAGTAGGAAGCAAGCAACAAGCACACATGAGCTCAATGGAGTTCATTTGAGTTCCAAGCTTGGATTCAACCAAATTAGACACCAAAGGCAATACATTAAGACCATTTTTAACCATTAATCAGCTTAGAACTAAGCTACAAGGATGATAAAAGCTTACTTTATGGTTTGAAGGAAAAACTTACAAGAACAACTTTAAATGCATCAAATGCACCAAATGCACCAAAGATGAGCTTGGGGCTTGTTGGGATGGCTTTGGGACCTTTAATTTTCATGAAATTTTGTGCAGATTGAGAGGTTTAGAGATGGAGTAATATGCAGGAGAGGGAGCCACGAATTTTCTAAATGAAGAAAATGATGAATAGTGCCATTATCCCTTCTAAAAATATCTCAACTACTCAACTTAGCCCGTGTCTCCTTTACTTGACACTCTGGCCCTCAAAATTAGTTTTAATTCACTTAGGCACTTAAACTCTTCCTACTCCATTTTTAATTGGTCCTATAGAAGGGTTTTTCTTACCCACACACTTTGTCCTAAAGACAGTTAAGCCATTATAAGACATAATAGCTCAATTTCTCACTTAATGCATTTTTATCCCTCAACTTTCATTTTTGGTTCAAATGGCTAGAAACACTTATGGTCTTTGCTTAGTTATCTCAAAACACTTACATGAAACTAGAGAAAGAAGCTAAAGAACTAATGACAAACTACCTTGACCTAGGAGGCACAAGCATGAGCCTTAATGACAACTAAGGGTGTACCCGAGAGCCCGTTAGAGCCCATTCCTACACATTTTGGTGTTCTGGCTTTTTTGTACCAATTTTTCTCATTTGTTTGATGTGTTTTATTTATTTTTTAAGCTATGGAATAAAATTTTGACACATGTTACTTGAGCTATATAGGTTGTATACAAAAGAGTGTTAATTGCGTGTTTTCCAATTCTAGTCAATCTAGGTTTAGTGCTTTTGCTAGGTTTAGAATTCCTAGTCCATTTGGGCTTTCCATAGCTAGTGACCCTAGCTTATAATAGTATAAATACATAATGTATTTCATGGGTCAAGCATAGATTAATAAGAATACAAGTTGCTTTATGCAATTCTGCTATTTCTTGTTCTATCTTAACTCCTTGGCACATTAGTGCTTTCTATCCTTCTTTTCCAATCAAATTTCTTCTAATTCCTTTGCTACAATTATTCTTCTCATCCTTGATTCTATTTCTAACTTCCTTTCTTTCCCTCTTAATTCAATTTTTTTCTTCTTGTACTCGAGTTTGGTGTGCTGCATTCAATTCTAAAATGAGCTTAAAGTATATTAGGCAATAAGGGATCCATCACTAACCTTTTTTTTTTATTCACCATTGAGATACTCCTTACTCTTCTTTATAGCTTTCCATGTGGTAGAATAGCCTACTTTTTTACTTCTGCTATATTTATTTCCAAAGACTTTAGAACCAGCTTATGTTTATTATGATTCACATTCCAAACAAGATTGGCCACATGGGCTTGGTTCAAGCAACTAGCTTTCTAAACTACTAACCCTTTTCTTTTTGGGCAACTAACAATCTCCCAATTTACTAAATGGAGCTTTATTTTGTCATGAGTGGAACTCCAAATAAAATTTCTTTTGATTTGGTCCATTTTACTCGATGTTTAATAGGGAAAGAGTTTATTTGCATGTAACAATTACTATAGTAGCTAGAGAAATTTAAGCCAATTGAGTTCTACCGCAAAGGAGAGCCAACATGCCTTTATACCAACTAGTTTCTAACTCATTTTGTTTAGAATAAACCCATAATTAGTGTCATTCCACTTTATATGAGTAAAGGGAAAACCAAGATACTTCCCAAGATAATCAATTTCTTCCAAATTCAACAAATCAAAACTGATTTTTTTTGTATCCTTAAAAGTATTAATAAAAAATAGAACTTTAGACAAGATTAATGGTTTGCCCAGAAAGTTCACAAAAATTAGTAAGTGTATCATCAAGAATAGCATTATATTAAGAAGGAGAAGCTTCAACAAATAAACTTAGATCAACAGCAAAAAAACAAATCAGTAAATTCAAAACCCCTACTTCCTATTTTAAAACTTTTCTATTCTCCTAAAGTCTTTATGCTAAATTATCCTTAAGGGAATTTCAAGACAAAAAATGAAGAGGTAAGGAAGGATGGGGTCTCCTTTCCAAACTCCCTTGGAGTCAGCAAATTTCTAAAAAATATACCTATTTAGAAGAATAGTAAACTTATAAATACAGATGAATTTCATAATCAGATCAACCACTTGCATGGGAAACTCAAAATAAGTGAAGGTATTTCTAATGAAATTCTAGTCAATTTTATCATAAGCTAAATCAATCTTCAAAATGATAAACTCTTTTTTTGCTTTCTTTTTATGAAAGGAGTGCAAAATTTTTTGAGTAATCAAGGTACATTAGCAATACACCTCATGGGAACAAAAGCTGACTGGAAAGGCAAAACAATTCTATCTAGAAAAAGTTTAATTCTACTAACAATAATTTTAGTAATAATTTTATTAAAAAAATATAACACAGGCCTATGGGTCTATAACTAGAAAGCATCTCAGGGTGGGAAACTCTTAAGGAATTAGATAGATGATAGACCTATTCCACTCATTAGGCACCACTAAAGACAAAAGAAGAAGAAACCAGATAGACATCCCTGACAACAAAGGACCCAACAGTGTTCCAAAATTTTTTAGAAGGATAGCATGGTTGCCATTAGGACTAGGAGCTTTTAAATTTTTAATACTCTTTAGAGTGCTCCAAATCTCCATATCATAAGGTTTACTAGCTAGAAGAATACAAGCATTAGCATCTTAATCAAGCCTAGCCCTCTAGTCCCAAATGCCAAAACTAGTTATAAGGGAAGTAGTAAAAAGCTTCTAAAAGTAAGATTTTATATGCTTTTTAATGTCCTTAGAGCCCTACAAGCAATATTCAACAATGTCTCTAATTATGACAATTTGGTTTATTTCTTCCTTTTAATAACAAAAGTATGAATTTTTTTTTTATTTTTATCTCCATCACCTAGCTACTTTATCCTAAACTTGATTTTCCATATATCTTCTTCTCTCATTAAGACTTCATTGTACTCTTGAACAAGGGTTTTTTTAAGTTGAATAAGAAAATTGTTAGGAGTTTTCTTTTGAAATCCCTCTAATTGAGCAAGCTGTCAATTTTTTTTGATAAAACATATTACCAAACATACTCCCGAAAATCATTCTATTCCAATCCTTAGCCACAACTTGAAAGCTATTTATGTAATCAGTAGACTAACTAGAACTATCCTAACAATTGTTAACCAAGGCAGCAACCTTAGGGGTTCTTAGCCAAGCCACAGCAAATCTAAACAACTTTTTACTAATTGCATGTAATGGTGGAAGCATAGTAGTAAAGGATTACAGTTAAAATGATTTTTAGGTAGAGTTATCAATCTAGCCTCAAGAAATAAAGTAGACCAATATGGATTCACAAACAGATGATAAATTCTTTCCTGAATCATACTGTTATCCAACCTAAGATTAGACTAACTGAACTTATGGCCAAATGCTGCTAAGTTAAATAGATGACAAGAATCCATCTTATCTATAAAGTAACTTAACCTAAAAATCTTAACTAGGAGGCCACCAAATTTATTTGGAACAAGAGAAACTTCATCAAAGCCACCCAAGATACACCAAGGACCTATGACAGAATAACTAAAAAAATTCAAGATCATACCAAAATTTAAGCCTTTTGAAGGGATTAGTACTAGCATAAATAATAAATAATGTCCAATTACTGTAAGATCCAGAAGAAGTGGTTACCTGCAAGTAACATGAAGACAACGATTGAAACTAACAAGTGAGCAGGAATGGTGCCACATACACATAAGAGGGGCAGTAGCCCATACTCAATTTTGGGAAAACTACATGTATTAGATATAATTTTACGATAATTGAGCATTTTAACCCTATAATTCTTTAAAATATTTACCTATTTACCCTTACTTTAATATATATTTCTTGCCCCCACTCAAGAAATTTTTGGCTTTGTCCTTACAAGTAGGATAATGTTTATTTTAGTATTATCCTAAAGCAACAAGATACCATTGGAGTAGTTCGATGTATCCTCCATTAACTTGGTCCATCTCAAAATCTTGTTAGGCTTTTGCGCCTAATCCTATAAGTAAGAGTTGGAGAACACTTTCACTACTGGTTGTACAAACCACTATCCTCTAATACAACTCCTTTAACCCTATTTGGATCATTCAATTTTGGATGACCTCTTTTTTATGTGGAATCAGATGTTCCACCTATTCTAGATTCAAAACCTTTGGAGTCACTAATAGTTGATTCCATTCCCTTTCCATGTCTTCCATGTCCACTAGTTAACTTTTCCCCCTTTAGATCAGAAATGACCTTGTGTAGAACTTGCATAAGCCCTTGAAAGCCCTATTCCACTTTTATATGAAATCTCAGTTATGGCAAGCCTGATGGACTATTATATAGGATGATCTCCTTCAGCATATCCTCAAACTACCATCCTAAACTTGAAGTTGCTTACTTTTTGAGTTTAGATCCATATTTTGTTCCATATTAAGAATGGAAAAAGAATCAGTAGTGGGTGAAGATAAGACTGACTTTTGGGTGCACCTTTTGCTCTTGAGTTCATTTGCGTGGCTTGTTCAATTTTCATGTTTAAGCTGCTTTGGTTAGCACTTGGCCCCTTTAAATACTAATGGGCTTTATATCTCGAGCCCTATCCTCTTTCAATAGGTCTTTGATTTGGCCCATTCCTTATTTTGTACAACATCACGTGAGGACCGCCATCAACTTCCTTTTGCACTAGTATAAGTCCTCAATTTTGAGGCTATGGAACTTTTGCTAGGTGCTACTTGTATCCAAGGCCCAAATTCTTTATCTAGATTTTTCAACATTGGAGCCAATGCTTGTTTGTCTATAGCACTTTCTTCTCCACTATTTTCTTGGATTACCCTAAATGCATCCTTCTTTTTTATACCTGGTATGTTCGCATTGATAACACAAAGTAGTCACCCCTTCATAGAATGCTTGATTGACTTGGCGATTTACACATACCTTACTTCATAGACACTTAGTTAGATCTATCTAAACATAGATACATGCATAGTTACCTCTTGCTCCAACTTCTGAATAATCATTAATTTGTAGTGCAAGACCATATTGTTGTCCCGTTTCCATCAAAGTCTCAGGAAGAAAATGTTCCATAAGGAAACTTGGCAACCAAACCCTGGTAGTGGTTGTGCAAGTAGCATTTTTAGGTATAAAATTTGGTCCACATCCTTATAGTAAGATAATTTGTTCCAACAAACCATGGACCACATTGATGACTTTTTACAAATATTCTAGAAGTTCAAATTTAAAGAGGAAAAAGAAATCCTTTCCAAATTCTACAAATTGGTATTTATCCTGTAATTTCCATAGGTTTGGAACTCTAAGCAACAAATATTTATACTCCACTCTTCATCCAAATGTCCTATCAATTATTGAGTCACTTTAATGCTCTTTGTCCTTCTACTTAGCTTTTTTGGACAATTGCATTGCCAAAATATTGGTCTTCAAAATCCTTCTCTGGATTAGACTTTTGGTCCATGAATGAGGGATTATAATTTAGAGCAATTGAGACACTTTATTGATTCCTCAACAAACTATCTCTATAAAACTTGGTTTTCATCAAATTCGAAGAATCAATGTCTTGGGTCATAGCATTTGGCAAGGGTGTTCATCCAACCTGCTCAACCTATAAAACCGCACAGACTGAACCAAATTAGCCCGTTGGCTATGTAGGTTTATATGGGTTATGGTGCGGTTTAGGTTCTAAAAATTAAAAACCGACGTATATGTGGTATGGTTTGGGTTTTAATTTTGAAACCCTGTAAAGCCAGACTGAACCGCAACCTTAATAACCTCATAGGAACTTAAGCTCATCCCTTTTTCTAGTTAAAAAAGAAATGTCCAATTATATCAAATCTAGCCTCTCCTTATTGCAACACAAGATTGGTGCAGAGTTGCACCACTTTTGTTTAAGGTTGAGGAAAGAATTGATGAGCTTGAACAAATTAAATCAGGTAAAATAGTTTCTTTTGTATTTGTAGTTAATATATTGTATAATATACACATGATGAAACATCTAATTTGTAATTTATTATTCTATAACTTTACAAAATTTTTCGGTGTAACTTAGACATCACTTGTTGTTGATGTTGATTTATGACTACTTCTCCACTGCATAGTTTTTTCTATGTAAGCATGTTCTCATATTTAAAAATTTATTGTTCATAATTTTAATTTGTTTTGAATGTCTTGAAACTCACACTTAGTGGTTTCATGTAGGCAAAGTCGAGATCATTACGTATAAGAAGTTGAAGAATTTTGAAGCAATTTTGCACTCTAATCAGGCATGAGCTTTGGCAACCTTGTGTGACAAGATCTTTGGACTCCATATACCATATTTGTATTTTATAAGAATAAGTCTATTTTGTGCTTGTGTGTTCGAAAGTACAGAATTGTTGATGTTTCATAAAACTATTTAGTTTTCAAAACAATGTATTAACATTAAGACAAGTGTTATGAAGTTGTTTAAATTGTTTTACAGGATAGAAAAGATAAAACCGGTCAAATCGAACCACACCGAACTGCATTCTATATGGTTTGGGTTTCAATCAGAGGTTGTGGTAAATGGTGCAGTTTGGTTTTATATTATGTAACCCGGTCACCTATGCGATGTGGTTGGGTTTAGGTTGAACCTGGTCAAACCCACACCATGAACATTACACTGGTGTTAAGAGCCTCGTGAACCTATATAGACTGATCCTATTTAAAATTTTTGGTGTCGCGGTTAAAAAGGCCTACCTGCTTTTCATATTTTTCTGCTGGTGACAGAGATGGCTATTTTCATGCACAATGGTAAAGAAAATGGCCAACAGGGTAGAGAGAGAAATTAGAGAGAAGTTAGAGAGAAATTTTGGTTGCTCTTTAAAGAGATTTCAAGGTCTTTTAATTATTTTGAAGTAGACAACCGAATGCCTAAATTTCAAATATCTCCTAGCCTCCAACCGATTTCAAGTCCCATCAAAGGTATATTATGCACCGAATGTTATCCTTTAATTTTCTTAGGTAATCTCTTGTATTATGATATACTTTATAGATACTCCAACTATAATAAAAAAAAATCTATTTAATTAAACTAGAACTATTTTTATTTCCCTTCATTTTTTTTAAAATAAAAATAAGTTATTAAATTTTTTATCGGCGAAATAGATGATTATTAAACTTCATCTAAAATATAAGGCAAACCCTCCAACTTAATTGACCAGTACAGTTTGCCCCCTGAACTTTAACTTGGCCTAACTCAGTCCCCCAACTTTAAAAAATGGATTAGTCAACGCCCTTTGACTTGGCGTGCGGGCACGTGACTTGTTTTAAATGGACGGCGTATGTCTTCTGTTTGGCAGCCATAGGGAGAAGCAGGAAATGAAAGGTGTTTGGCGCAAGTGAAAAAGGCATAGGAAGTATGTTGAGAAATCTGATAGGGGCAGAGGAAGAAGCATGGCTGAGAGCAAAATGAACAGCATGGCTGAAATAGAAAAGTGAAAAGGTTGATTTCATTGAATAAAAGGCAAAGAATATAACAAAAGTTGCGGGTGAGCTTTGGTTGTGTAAAGGAAGTGACAAAGGTGGGCTGAATCTCTATGCATTGATTGGTCTGTAACATATATTAATTAATCAACTTCTTTTCCCATCACATGTGATGCCTACTATACATTGATGTTCCCCAATATATATATATATATAGATATTGGAATGGAAGAGGAATAGGAAAATGGTTAGGGAAAGTGTGTCTTAAACTGTGTCTACACTATTGGATACAATGGGAGGTGTGGACCAGTGTCAAAAGTAAATTGAAAAAATTATTTGTTTTATTGTTAAGTTGTAGTAACATTGATGGCAACAGTAGAAACTGGGGGTTTGTAAAACCAAAGAAAATGTATGTAAATTGTTTAATTGTGTGTAATTGTGTTCTTTGGTATATGTGTATGTGTATTTTTATTATTTATTTGTGTGCATTCCTAATTGATGGTTTCAGTTTATGTGCAATAATAATGGAGGAATTGAAAGTGGTCATTTTCCATGGTGGAATATTAGTGAAAAACCCAATTATGAGGTACATTGGGGCAAAAATGTTTGAGAAATAATTAGACCCCGATTTAGTTACATATTGGTGTATTTTAGATTGGTTACAAGAAGTTGGTTATGGAGAGAATGATTTGAAAAAAATTTACTACAGAATCCCTGATAAATCTCTTGATGTGGGACTTAGAGAGCTACATAACAATGCTAGTGCACTTGATATGGCAGGATGTGGTTTGTTATGTGGACATGTGGAGGTCTATGTTGAACACTTTGAGAAAGTTGACCACATGGGCAATAAAGACAATTCGGCCAATAGTAGTGGCAATGAAGAAGTATTGATGGACTATGTAAGAAAGGGGGCAAAAGATAAAAGAAAGTGTAGGTGAAAATGGCAGTGTAAAAAGTGACAATGGTAGTGATGATGCTTCTATTGACGAGGGTGAAGAATTAAATAGAGTTCTTGATAAGCAGCTAGCCATCACTGTTGATACCATATTGCCTAGTGAAGATGATGAACTTGTAGAGGCAATTAAGAAAGTGAAGGTGGATAGCCAATCGACTAGTTTGGGAAGTGATGAGGTTTTACAACAAGAGGCATTGGTAGCTGTAAACCGGCGAAGCAGAAGGGGTGTTAAGATGGGAGTTATTTCATATAGTGATGATGAAGGCAGAAATGGTCTAGATAACTCTGACGTTGAATGTCTTTCTTCAGAAAGTGGGGCGGATGGTGAAAGAGTTTTGGGGAGAAGGGTAAGTAAATATCCCAAGTATGATGAAAATGTAAAAAATGTGAATTTTTTTGTTGGACAATGTTTCACAGATGCGAGATTGTGTAGTAGAGCTTTAAAGAAGCATGAAATAACTGAAAAAGGGGAGTTTGTGTACATAAAAAATGAAAAGGGTAGAATTAAAACAAGATGCAAGGGGAAAGATTGTCCATGGTTATTCTTTGCTTCTATTGAGAAAGTTAAATCAAAGGTGTATTTCATGGTTAAAAATTATGTTGGGCGTTATACTTGCTCAAAGTAATATAAGGGTCAGAGCAAATTGTCCATGGATAGCTAGTATGTATGAATCATTGATTTCAGGCCATCACAACTTGAAGCCTAGTTTCACTTCAGACCAAGTTAGAAAGCAATTCAATTTGGAGGTCTCAAAAATCAATGCAAAAGAGTGAAAAGATTGGTCATGAACAAGTTTGAGCGAGATGTTGGTGAAGAGTATGCAAGATTGCATGATTATTCAAAGACCCTTCTCGCATCCAATCCCGGTAGTAGTGTAGACATGGAGGTCGATCATAGAGGTCCAGCCTGTCCACCATTCTTCAAACATTTTTATGTGTGCTTTGCTACCATTAGACATACTTTCTTAAAGGGGTGTAGGAGGTTCATAGGGTTGGATGGATGTTTTCTGAAAAGAGTCATAAAAGGACAACTATTAACTACTATTGGAAAAAATGCAAACAACCAAATGTTTCCATTAACATGGGCAGTGGCAGATGTAGAATGCCTTGCATCGTGGCAATGGTTATTGGAACATTTGAGACCAGATATACAAACAGTAGATGTAGGAGGATGGTGTTCTGTATCTAATCAACAAAAGTTATGTACTTCTCCTTATCCCATTTAGTTACAGATGAGGTTGTGGGTTCCTATAGTAAACACCTTTTTTTTTTCTTTCCCTCCATGTAAAAGGATGTTGTAGCAATTTAGTAATGTGCCAAGTAGCATTGATATTTTCTTGTCTTCCATGTTATGCAATAACCATTCTTAGGCATTTTAGTACTAGTTGTAAACAAATGTGTTTTGACCGATTTGATCCTACTTTATATATATCCACCTATTAAATATAATGTTTTAATTAATGTTTGTTTTTTCTATTTGTAGGGACTTGTCCATGCAGTTGAAGCAATATTCCCAAGAGCTAAACATAGATTGTTTGCGAGACATGTCTATGCTAACTAGTATCCTTAATCTAGTGGTGATGCCCTCAAGCTTGCCTTCTATGCCGCCGCTAAAGCACCAAATGAAAAAGCCTTTAAGAAAAGATTAGATGAATTAGAGCTGTTAAAACCAAGTGCAAAAAGGTTGTGTTGCATGTGGACCCAAGGAAATGGTGTAGGGCTTATTTCTCGAGAGCAACAAAGTTTGACTCCATGGATAATAATAGTTGTGAAGCTTTTAACTTTGTACTGCTTGGAGCAAGGTGCAAGTCCATCATATCTTTATTGGAAGAAATGAGAATGTTCATGATGTAGAAAGCTATAGAGAAAAAGAATTGGGTAGCAAAGTGGTCGCATGGGGAAGATTATGTGAAGAAAATTTGAAAGGTACTAGATGAAAACATTGTCGAGAGTTATAGATGGCGGCTGCAGTGAAATAGCCAGGACGGTTATGAGATCAGTCTAGGAAGAAGTAGGTATGAAGTGCATCTACAAACTAAGTTCTGTACTTGTAAGTCCTGGGAACTTTTTAGAAATCCATGTGTGCATGCCATTAGGGCTATACATTTCAAAAAAGAAGACCCTAAGGCTTACATTGACCATTGGTATAAGAAGGGAAACTTTTTAAAGGCATATTCATATGTAATTAGGACTATGCCAGGTGAAGATTTTTGCAAGGATAGTGGCCTTGGTTTAGTTCTACCACCTATTGATAGGCTAATGCCTGGTCGGCCACAAACAAAAATGAAAAAGGGGTAGGCATGAGCCGAAGAACGGAAAATACAAGATGTCGAAGTATGGAAGGAAGATTTACTGTTCTATATGTAAAAGTGAAGATCACAGTAGAAGAACATATGGTATCCAAGTAAGAATTTTTTACTATTTTAACTATTTAAACATAATGATATTTATGTCATAACATGCTTGCATTACATTGAAGTATGTTTATTGTAGACCCAAGAGGCAACTAAAATGTGAAGAGGTACAACTTATCCTTTACCGACAGCCTCAACAACTATTGCACATTGGCGTAGAAAGAAAACTACAGAGGTTGGGCTTGGTGTATTTAATGACCCTGTTACTGGAAAACAAATTTTAAATGTAAGGTGCCAAATTTAATTTGAGGTTCATATGAAAATTCTTTACCATATGTTGTTTTCAATTAACTGATAACTTTTTTGGTTTTCAATTACAGCCTGGACTTCGTGGTGAAATGACTCTCAAGACCAGCTTTCACTTCATTTCCAACCCATAGCCATGATAGAATTAGTGATCAAGTGTGAAGTGAATGACACTTTTGGTACTAGGTTCATTTGGTACAATGGGTGCTTTATGTTAGTGAAGACTTTTGGGCTTGGTAGTTGTAGCATTACTTGAGCATGAACAATTTATGTACGATCTTTGTGTTATTTGGAACTTGTTCGAATTCACTCAACACATAATAATGTAACTTTAGATTTTGTTCAAAGTTGTTGCACGAAGCTTGCAAATTTCTGATTACCATTTTAATTAACACTGTTAACTACAACAAATGCAGTGTCTTTGCATGCCTGCAACAAAGCCTTGTACATAGCCATGACATTAACACTATCTACCTAAATACCAATGTGAGCATTACTAATATAGACAAAAATAAAATGCACAAACAGTAGAAACCTATGACCATCATTCTCAATTCAGACAATTTTTTATCCATATTCATCAGCTGCCCAACTAATAACTTGTTAACTAAATTATCAATTCCTTGTTCTGTTGTCAAACAAAGCTGTGACACTTGCAACTTCAGTGTATGAACTTCCTTTTCCAATTCCTTTCTTTTCCTGTGATATTCAACAATCACCACTTTGGTTTAATTTGAGAACTCATCATCAATCCATCTAAAATATCTACAATCTTTACTTGTCTACAAATGGTCAAACATTTATCCAGTACCTATGCTTTCAACTACATCAGACAAACCGAACAAACATTTCTTAGAAAGACTGCATTTGATGCTACTTACACCTTTAAATCTGCAGTGGAAGAATCTTCTTCCCATATTCTCTCCTTCTCGTCAGGTTGTACCCTTGAGGCCTATAACTTGCATTTACAATTTGGGACTTGATCATAGAACAAAGATGATGAGACTGAGTAGTTGGAAGACATTGATACTTTAGTTTCCAAATCCTGCAATAAACATCCACCAAAATTTCTATAATGGGAGAATATAAACTTGATTGACATACTCTATACTTATACAAAACACCAACCAACCATTACATTGTCAATGAATATTACTCAAACCAACTAGAAAGAACAACATCATTAGATAGTAAACCAATTGTTCCCGAACAGTGAAGTATGTAAAAAATCATAACACTAGTGAGATCAAGTGAACAAGGTGCCATCCACATTATCTAACTCAAATATTTTTGCTACTTCAATTTGTCCTTCCAATCAAAACTTTACTCGGAATATATGCTTAGTTAGCTCATCAACTTGGTGGAACAAAAGTCGTAATAGCATTGCACACAGAGACAATTGCAAATAACAAATAATGAATAACTTCTCAATTTTAACTATCTTAAGCAAAAACCATTATCCATTAACTAGTAGAGAACTAAAGCCAAGATTAAGCATATTGGCATTATCTTAAGCAATAGTTTTCCTTAAACAAAACTAGACTACATGTAATGCCATTATCCCATTCATTGTCGATGAAGTTGAAGAAACAATGATGTTTCATATCCAAATGTTAAATAAAAGTACTTAATCGAGACAATGATAAATTGAAGGAAAAAAAAAAGAAAAAAAAAATTCAAGCAATGCCTTTATTTCATGTGCACCTTCAATGGATTGATGTTCAGCTACCATAAAAACACCACCTTCAAGAACAGAATTCATCCACCATATGCACCACAATGAATCGATGTTCAGCGTCTTTAGGAAAAAAATAGAAAAAAAAAAGCAAATTCAAGCAATGCCTCTATTTCATGTGTACCTTCAACGGATTGATGTTCAGCCACCATAAAAACATCACCTTCAAGAACAAAGTTCATCCGCCATACGCACCACAATGAATTGATGTTTGGCGTCTTTAGGAAAAAACAGAAAAAAGAAAAAAGCAAATTCAAGCAATGCCTCTGTTTCATGTGCACCTTCAATGGATTGATGTTCGGCCACCATAAAAACACCACCTTTAGGAATAGGGTTCATCTGCCATACACACCACAATGAATCAATGTTCAGCATCTTTCGAACAGGACAATACAATCGGCTCCGCAAAATTCAATCAGGAAGAGTGAGATTGCTAATCTAGGGTTTTTCTTTTCCCCAAATCCCCAATTCACAAATGAGAGTGGAATGACCGACACAAGCCCATTTCATCCTTCCTTGTGGCTGCCGAATGGAAGACAGACGCCGTCCATTTAAAACAAGTCATGTGACCTACATGGCAGGGCCACGGGGTTGATTGATCCGTTTTTTAAAGTTGGGGACTGAGTTAGGCCGCGTTAAAATTTAGGGGGCAAATTGTCCTGGTCAATCGAGTTGGAGGGCTTGCCCTATATTTTAGCCTTAAAATTCTCGGCTGTGCGAAAGTTCATCAATCTCATTGCTCTAGGGAAGATCTCTGAAACCGTTAATTGCAGATCAGATCTTGTCGACGTTGGCCATGGATTACACAGCTCGGAGAACCGGCGGCGGCCTATTTGAAGGCCTTTACAGGGTTATCATGCGCCGGAACTCCGTCTACGTCACCTTTGTCATTGCTGGGGCTTTTCTCGGCGAGCGTGTGAGATTTTCTTTAGTTCTCTCTGTTTCGATACCTCCTTTCTGTTCGATTGAATTCTTGAGCCAAAAATCCTTAATCGTACAATGGTTTTTGGGCATTCTGGCTTTCCATTTGAAGTTCCGGAATTTGATTTCAATTAATAGGTATAGAAAATGTTTGATTGGTTCCTGAAAATCTAATTCTGCAATCTACAGATGCTTTAGCCAATACTGATATGGAGAAAATGCAGTCTTAGCTCTCAATAACATCTATTGTTCCTAATCTACCACCATATCATCAAACACCGGCTCCTAATATTCTGCTTGCGCCGCTTGATTCCTGTCCTGAATAATGAATCGAGAGAAATGGGTTTTGATTTAGGAGTAGTCCTCTCAAGTGGTATCCTTTCGGGATAGATTGAACCTTTGGTCAATACCTGAGTTTTTGGCTTGCCGCTTATTCTATCATTCTATCATTCTGTCCAAGATTGCAGCAGGGGTCTCCCTAAGCTTGACCATTATCTAGAAAGGATGGGCTTTTACTTATAAAGTTAAGGTTGTGAAATACATGACGACTCTGAAAACTGTAGGCCATTTTCCTACCCTGCATATTTGAACTTCAACAGATAACTGTGTATAAGGTTGTATGTTTTCACACAGCTCATCTTCCAGCTTTAGCAATCTGCACATCCTTTTCTTATTACCGTGGTAATGTAGAGAGCCATCCTTTGCTTGGCTTTGGCTGTGTTAACCTTCAGTGAGATCAAGTTGTTGGCTCTTTCTTTGAGCATGTCTTTTCTGCTATTTCACGGGATTTAATTCAAATGAGGCCTTATTTGACATTTTAAGACAGTTGTGCACCACCATTCGGCAAGGGTTTTCACTTACACCAAGCTGTTGGATTTTGAAAATTTGTGCACCTGAAGTGAGTTTTAAGGAACTTTTGAGCCTTTAAGTCTGAACATCAGCTTGGGGTTGTTACCTGAAGTAATCATGTCTTTGAGAGGCCTGGAATTTTTAATGGTTGCAAAAAACCTGGATGAGCATTCGTTTCATCCTAGTTCCTCTCACAAGCATTACGTTGATGTATATAATCAAGGTCTTGATTTTGTAGTCATGGCTGCATGCAGCCTTTATGGCTTAATAGACCTTATACGTAGCTGATATCAAGTTGGGAGCTTGGGTTCATAGCTGGGGCGGAATCAGTTCTTGTGCTAGCCCTTAACAATAAAGATTTGCCAATCCTGGAGTTAAGTACGTGGCTGCATGGAAGCCCAAGTTTCAGGAATTCTTGGAACATTATCTGGAACGGCATTTTCTCTTCGTTCAATGTATTGTTTAGTATAGTCTCATGGCACCAACTTACACCTCACCTCCTCAAATCTGCTTCTAGATATTCCTCATTCTTCTCAAACACCTGTAATCTGCACCTATCTTTTTTCTATTTCCAGAACACCAAAAACAGAGATGCTGAAGTTCAGCTACACAGATGGTTTGTTGCTGTAATTAGTATGAAAACTCAAAAATAATTCTGTGGTTTGAACTCACTCTCTCGTTTGCTAATGACTAGATAGGCAGAAGTGAGAAACTATAGCTTCTGACTAGTTCAGCTGCCAAAACTTCAATAACAGTGGCATACAAAAGGCTCTTGACAACGGAGTGTTCTATTCTATGAAAAATACTGAAACTCTGTTTCACATTTTACTGTAGATTAATGGTGAAAACTGGTAGGTTGATAACTTGTGTCAACTTCGTGTTATACTAAACTATGTGGGAGTTTCTTATGGTGATCTATTTACTGTTTCCAGGCTGTTGATTATGGAGTGCATAAGCTTTGGGAATACAACAACGTCGGGGTAATAAATAACTCTACTATATTTGTATGTTAGAAGGTTTCAAATTTCCAGTTCATAAGCACTTGACCCTGAATTTTATTGCACATCAAGGTAGTGTTCATCTAGTAATTGTCTGGCTACCAATTGTGTTTACTGTTCCAACAAGCTCATGATTTGTTTTACTAGGAAACAAGTTATTGAAAAGGCACTAAGAAAGTGCCAAACAGCTTTTTATAGTAAAAATTAAAACATCAAAATTCTTGAAAATTTTGAGATCAGTAGCTACAGTATCTAAAGCAAGTAAGCCAAAGATAAAATGTACTATCATGTATGACATAGTTACAAGCAGTCCTAGATGATATATGAGTTATCTAGATATTGAACTTCATTCTTCGACTCATAATTGGAGTTATTGCAAATTTTGGGTTCAAGGTTTTTTTCTTTTATTTCTCTTGTTTGTTCGTGTCTGGGTTTCAGGGAATGGATCAATGGAATTAAAGAGAAGGCTTTTCAGATGCTTTTAATGTGTGAACTTTGAAAATCCGGTGTTATTTAACTGTCTGCTTGCTTTTCATTTTGCCTTCAACCCTAAAATTTTGATGTTCCTGGTTTTGAGCAGAAACGGTATGAAGACATTCCTGTTTTGGGCCAGAGGCAATCAGAAGAATGAGAATAGAACTTCGTCCTTCCTTATCTGACCCGAATTACCGAGTATTCGGGACAAATGTGTTTATGATGCTGAAATGCTCATTGTTGCAATAATGCTAGTGGTTTGTAAAACTAGTAACTTCTTGCTTTGGTTGGACTCTGTTGAAATGCCTCCTGCATTGTTTGTCAGTTTCATATATATATTTGCTTGGCTGAAGTAATTGATTTAGATCCGTGAAAGACTTGATTCTTAGATTTGATACTTATTTGCTTGTAAGTTTTTTCTTTTCCTACCTGAATTGTGATTAAACTGAGACCTCGAAATCATTAGCTTTAGGGTAGGGCACTTAGTACTTTTTCAAATTATCGTTTTTGTACACCAGCTCATTGTTGGATTATATTTTTCTTTGATACACTGAATATATTCAACTCAAATTATGAAAAGGGGAAACGCGTTTAAAATTGGGGTTAATGTCTCACAACCCAGGTGTAGTGGGAAGGGCTTTGCCTTGCCATATACCCAGCCACGGTTCCAAACACCCCAAGCTCTGCTCCTTGAACTTTCAACCATAGTGTAGAGAATTCTGAGTAGCACAAAAAAATGGGGTTAATGAAAATGCTTCTAACAGCCTTCGACGCTGTGCCCAAGCCCTCACTCGCGTGCACAATTAGCTGGTCTTTGCCATGTAAGATTCCAACAAAGAAATAGGAAAATAAAAAGAAAAAGAGAGAAAATTCTATTACAAAACGTAAAGGAAAATGAAACAGTTGAGCAAGCTCTAATTAGATGCAATTGGACATGATTAAAGGGTAAATCGGTCATGAATGGTACAGCAGCCGCGCGCAGCGTACATCTGGCGCGAGCCCATGGCTTATTGGCGGCCAGAACTCAATTGCTTGCTGCCTGAGTTGGAATTACCCCCGGTGAGTTGGAAAAAACGCTTATCCACTGGTAGGGTTCAGAGACCAAAATGGAAGCAAAAATAAAGATTAGGGATCAGTAGTGCAGTTTACCGTTCATTAAAGTTACATTTATCTTATTCTTTACCGTCTCAATTTTTCCTTTTTATTTTTATGAATGTATAAAAAGTCACGAGTTGGAGAGGAAGAGAAAAGAAAAGTAGGAAACTAACTATCTAAGGGGTTAAATGAGATTTTTTTCCTCCTCCTTGAAGGTTTGAACATTGGCCTTCAAATTATGGCCAATCTTGGTGTATTTGTAAGCTAGATGTCTTTTTATGACATCCAAGATGAAAAAAAGGGTTTTTTTTCTCTAAAAAAAATTTTAAAAAAGGGTTTTCGCCAATAAAGTAACAGACCAAATGTCATCATATAAGCATTTAAACTAATATTTTTCCATTCAATAGAATCACTCTCGAAAGTGCAATTAATATTTTCAGCATTGCCCACTAGTTATTTATAGTATTGATAATACGTAGTACGTAGTAGAAATTCAAAAATTAGAACAAGGCTTGATTGGTTCATTAAGGTGTTGCCAAAGCAGCGGTGGACTTGTTGGTCTCCGGGGAGGCGGTGCCACGTGGGCAGCCGGCGGGGTCATAGCAGGTGCACAGAGGCGGGGTGATTGGAGGGCGGCTGCATTCTCCTACTCCACGTTTCTTGGTTGCTTTCTTGCACCGGTGGTCGCAGTCGTTGCCTTTGCCGCACGCACCCAGTGCTATTATGCAGTTTGCTCCTTCAGATGGAAGCAACCCTGTGAAAATAACAGAACGGATTCTTTCAATGCATGTATAAAAATTTTGAAAATAAACCTTCGAAATTTATACCCATGTGTACGGATTACCCGCAGGTTACAGGGCAGGTGACATTTATCACTCACTAGCGGATATCCGCAAAGTGAAAGCTTCGCGAAAGCAAGGTATAATAACAGAACTAATTCTTTCAATGCAAGCAAGATAAAAAATGTCACGATTATACATGAAAAAAGGTTGCTCATAGAATAGAAATTAACAGTTGAAATGATAATTAGCTTAATTCATGTGCTTGTGAAAGGAGTAGTAATAATGCATATACCTTGGGTGAGAAGTATTAAAGAGAATAGCAGGCACAAACAAGTGACTTTGGCCATCTTTGATCAGTGCCTATGTGTGATGAATTTGTGATCGATTTTTATAGTGAAATTTATAGGGACTTATGTTCGTGGAATATTATGTAGGTAAGTTTGTTTCAATTTTTTTTGCCGGATCTTTTACCAAAATGATCAAAATTTTGAAATCAGTAAGTCAATTACATGCCACAATTTTAATCAAGCGAGCGATTCCAGCAGCAAACCTTGGGCTTTCATTTCCTTATTAATATAAAATCTCCATGTATTTGTTGCTTCAATTATGCTTTTTAATTATATTCACTGGAATATATCTTTATTTTAAAGTTAGCTAGGATATTTTTAATCTTATTCTTCAAATGGTACTATAAATATGATCCCATGGTATATTGGCGTATCAATAGGAAACTAAGATCATTAATGTACCTTGAAAACATATCGTTGAATTTTATGGCAACAGAATATAAAATAAAAGAATTTGACACTATATTTCAAATAATTAACAAAAATTCAGATTTTGGATAATTATTAAAAATTTGGACACTGGAAAAAAAATCTAATTTATAATAAAAAAATTTGTTTCTTTCTTTTTCTTCATTGAATCAATCTGTAATATTTGCAATCACCTGACAACTATATTTTCAAAATATATCAAATCATCTAAATGAACTCTTTATTTCATTCCATAACATTTGATCATTTTTTGGTATATACATGGACATAAAAAAAAAACCTTCGGTGTCTTTCAAAATAAAAAAGAGGAAGAAATTGTGTGTTAAGATTTCATTTGTCCTTCTTAATTTATTTAAAAATTCATATCAATTTTTGAGGTGTATTACATTCTATACCAATTATTATTTCACTTTTATCTCTCTATTTTGGAAATTTAATCATTCTTTCTACATTTTCCAGCGTCAGCAAGGGGAATGATTTTTTATTATTTATTTATATATATATATTTTTTTTGCAGTTGATGGGAGAGGGAAAAATAAAACTGATTTAGAGAGTATAAATAAAGTAAGGTAAAAAAGAAGTAGTTTTTTAAAATTCAAAGATTGAGGTAAAAGTGCCAATAGGGATGAAAAGTGGGGAGTAGAAGTTTAATCGATACCAACCTTTCAGGGACAAATAAGCCTTGCTAGAGAAAAAGTAAGGTTGTTCGGCCAACATATTTCAACTCACAAGACACTATCTCGACCTCGGCCTGGATTCCAAGCATACCGCCACCTTGCTCTAAAGCAAAATATCAAAAAAGTGTCAATACAGTTTGACACCTTTCATGTTCTTGGAAATAGACATTTCACCCTCTTTTCTTCCCAAATACTCCTAAATATTTTACCTACTTATAAACATGTTCGTCAGTATTAAAAAAATAAAAGAAAAAGTAAGATTAATTTTAAGCATGTCCTTCTGGAAAAAAAAAAGTACTACCAAAGTTGTAATAGGTACTTCCATTAGCACATAGAAATCACTTTTGAGAACTTGACATATTTTTCTTTAACAATAATCCTCAAATTTTAACAATATTCAGTGAGTTTAATATTATATTTTTTTCCTCGTAAAAGGTTGTCAAACAAGTCACAATCTAATCTCAAATATCATTTAGCAACTTTCAATGAGTTTGATGTTATGTAACTAACTTAATTTATATTTTTTTACTAATATTAATAATTTATGTTTTTATTTCAATTAAATTAAAAAAATGTTGGATACCATAAATAAATTTAATGCAGGAGCGCGGAGTTTCTTTTTCTAGCCATAGTAATCTTTAAGAACTATTTCACAACTAATGTTAGTTCACTACTAAAAAAACTAAGTTTTCCAACGGCCTAACTTCCAACGGTCTGACCGTTGGAGAATATGCCGTTGGAGAAAGAAGAAAAAACGTTAAAATGAAGAAATTGAAAATAGGATGTGCCGTTGGAAGTAAGCCAATGCAGTCTGAAATTGTTTCCAACGGCCTTGGCCGTTGGAAAAGCCGCAACTAAGTTTTGAAATGAAGTCTGAAATTTTTAAACTTGAAATATTTCCAACGGCCTAAGCCGTTGGAAAATGAGGTACATAATGCAGCGGGATTTGAATTTTGAAATTTTATTATTTCCAATGGCTTTGGCCGTTGGAAGATTAAGCACCAGATTTCAAAATTTTTGGAAATTTTAATTTCAATTTGTTTCCAACGGCCTAAGTGTAAATTTAAAACGCACCATTTGCAGTTGAAATTGGTAAAGTGCTGGGAATTATTTCCAACGGCTTAGGCCGTTGGAAAAGTGGACTTCAAAACGCATCGTATAAATAATTCAGTTCCAACAGCTAAGGCCGTTGGAAAATTGGCAATAAATTCGGCCCCCCCCTCCAGCTCGCGGCATCGTCTTCTTCCTCCATCCGTTTTCGCTCTGTTTTTCCTTCCTTCCCTCTCGCTCTCTCCACACGCACACACAGCACTTTGTGAAGTGTCCTAGGGCCTGATTAACGTCGCTCGGAGCTGATTTCTTGGATCTGGTGGTCTAAGTGGCAGATCTGTAGGTAAGTGTGAATATTTTTGGTTTTGTTTCTTTCGATTTTCATGGTTTTTGGTTTATTAAATCTAATGGGTGTAATTTTTTACTTATTGTAGCAGATTAGAAGAAAGAAAGAACGCATTTGAAGGAAGGATTTTAAGGTATTTTGCGTTTATTACGTATTTTTATAATTTTTTACATTATTTATCTGAAAAATGCTTGAAATATTTGTTATGTGATTTTAAGTGGTTCATGGTTTGATGTGAAGATTTGGTAGAACACCCATTAGAATTTTTAATTTTTACCCATTTTGTTATTTTTTTTTATTTTCGGGTTTTTAGGATTAATTTTATAGTTTAAGTTTAATTTTACAGTTAAAGTTTAATTACTAATATTTAGCTGGGAATATGTTTATAAGGATTTTAGTTTTAGAATTAGTAGAAACGTTGAAAGTATTTATAGTTAACTAAATTTCTTTGATTAAAATTTACCTTTACTAAAATATGTGTCAATAATAAGAATTTTAATAACAAAAATAATAATAATAGTATTATGAATAATACTAATAGTAATAACAGTAATAAACAAAATAATAATTATACTAAGAGTAGTAGTACAATAATAATAATAATAGTAATAATAATAATAATAATTATAATAATAATAAAAATAGTTATGGTAATATTAATAATACTATGTAACAATAATGATTAAAATAGTAATTATTATACAAAGGTACGAGCTACAATAATCATAATAATGATATTAATTAAAGTAATCATAATAATAATTATAATAATAATTTAGGTAAGTTGAAGTATACTCAGAGTAGTACTTAATAATAATTTCAGTAATAATAATAATACTAATAAGTAATTTAGTAATTATTATAGTAAGAGAAGTTATATAATGATAATAATATTAATAATAATAATAATAATAATAATGTAAATAATTATTATTATAGTAGAACTTTAATAATACAAGTAATAATAATAATACTAATAAATATAGTAATAATAATTTCAATAATTATTATTATTCGAAGAGAAGGATGCAAATAAGAATAATATTATTATTAATAATTATTATTATTATTATACTTACAATAATTACTATTATAGTAAGAGTGGTAGTAGTAATAATAATAATACTAATTATATTTATAATTATAATACTAATATTATTGTAATAATAATAATAATAATAATAATAAGAATTATTATTATAATTAATAAAATAATTACTATTATACTAAGAGTGGTAGTAGTAATAATAATAGTAACAATAATCATAATAATGGCTAATTAAAATAATTATTATGAAACTTAGAATACTATAATAATAATTATTATAATAATTATTTAAATAATTATGTATGGTTGGAAGATAACAAAGACAATAATAATATGACTACGAATAATAATAATAAATATTTTAATAATAATAATAATTATAATAAACCCAACAAGATTTGTCGCAATATAATAGTTATCTATACTATGGATGGAATGCCTTCTTATGCTATGTATATTTTGGAGTTATTAATATTTGGTGTTGAATTTGCTCTCGGATTTGATGTGCATAATAAGCATGACACATGAAAAACTATGTTTTCAAAATTTGAAAGATGTGGGCTTCTTGGTTGACATGAATTAGAATGCCACACTTGTTGAACTCACACACCCTAAACACTTAAGTATAAAAGTGTCTATGCCTTGCTGTTGTTGCATGTAACCTCATCAGCCTGTCCTTGAAATGCAAGTAATTGACTATAACAAGTACATACCCTCCCAGGCCTTAGCCTCATTAGAGTAAATCAAGTATTATGGCCGAGCCATAAAGAAGTAAACCACTATAGTTGTGTTATACCTAGATGATAGTCTTCGAACTATAGATGAGTAGTAGTAAAAATATTAATTTTAATTCAGTGAAATATTAATGCATGGCATTAATTATAATATGTATTAATATATAATTTCCATTGGTAGGACTCCATGGAACAAGAACGTAGTTGGATGTATAGTAGTCTTTATTTACCTGGGCGAGTTGGGTACAAGGAGGAGTGGGAGACAGGGGTTGAGCAGTTCATAACATTTGCTTGTAGTAATCCAGGTCATATGGATGGGAACAAAATACGTTGCCCATGTAGGAGATGTAAAAATTTGAGGTTTAAGGATTGTGATGATGTTAGAGTGTATCTATATAAATGGGGATTCATGCCTTATTACACTAACTGGACAGCTCATGGGGAGCCGTTTAAGGACCCGTCTGATCAGCCGTTTGATAATTGTGGTTGGTATGAGCATGCTGAGTGTAGTTCACATGTAAACCCATATGCTCGAATGATATTTGATGCAGTTGGACCAAGTTCCCATCAGAATTTTACTGAAGTCGATGAACAACCTAATGAAGGTTTTAGACGGTTTTCTGATTTATTGTACTCGGCGACTACACCTCTTTGGGATGGATGTGAGACGCATTCTGAGCTATCTGCTGCAGTTCGTTTGTTAAACCTTAAAGCAGAATATCATATACCAAGAGGGTGTTATGATGGTATTGCGGCCTTGATGAAAGAGACACAGCCAAGTGACAGCAAGATGCCGTCGAATTGGTATGAGACGAAGAAATTAGTTTCACAACTTGGTCTTGCGCATCTAAAAATTGATGCTTGTGTTAACGACTGCATGTTGTTTTGGAATAATGATAAAGATGCTACACACTGCAAGTTTTGTGGTGAATCTCGGTTTAAGCCGAGAAAATGTGGACGGGGTAAAGATAGAGCAAGAAAGACCATGCACCATTTACCACTAACTCCTCGTCTTCAGCGACTATATGCTTCACTTTCAACTGCAGAGCACATGAGGTGGCACAGTGAGCATCGATCCGAGCCAAATGTTTTAAAACATCCTTCAGATGGGGAAGCATGGAAACATTTTGATTCCACTTACCCGTGGTTTGCCGCAGAGCCCCGAAATGTTCCCCTTGGGGTATGTTCTGATGGTTTCATTCCATTTGGAAACTCTGGTAAACAATATTCATGTTGGCCGGTCATAGTTACGCCGTATAATTTGCCACCGTGGATGTGTATGAAGAAACCATATATGTTTTTGACTTCATTGATACCGGGGCCTCGTAGTCCACGTCAGAACATTGATGTCTATTTACAACCTCTTATTCATGAATTGAACCAGTTGTGGGAAGATGGTGTCCAAACATGGGATGTATCACTTAAATAGAATTTTCAACTCCGTGCTTCAGTTTTGTGGACCATAAATGACTTCCCCGCTTATGGGATGTTGTCAGGTTGGATGACTCATGGGAGGTTATCTTGTCCTATTTGCATGGAGCAAAGTAAAGCCTTCCAGCTTGAGCACGGGAGGAAAACTTCCTTCTTTGATTGTCATCGACAATTTCTCGAGTTCGATCACCCATATAGAAGAAACAGAGTTGGCTTTAAGAAAGGAAAAATTGAGAAATCATTACCTCCTTACCGTCTTCCACCTGAAACAATATTTGAACGTATCTCAAATGTTCCATCTGTTGTTCAGAATGGAGAGGTTGTAACCATACCAGGTTATGGTGGAATGCATAATTGGTCAAAAAAAAGTATTTCTGGGAGTTGCCTTACTGGAAGAATAATTTAATCCGCCATAATTTGGATGTGATGCATATAGAGAAGAATGTGTTTGATAATATATGGAATACAATGATGGATGTGAGGAATAAAACTAAGGACAACATGAAGGCTCGTAAGGATATTGAGATGTTGTGCAGTCGAGCAGAGCTAAATTTAATTCCTCAAGCCGACGGCGAACATTTAAACCCAAAGCAACTTTTACACTAAATTCACATCAGAGAACTGATATGCTCAATTGGGTTAAAACACTTAGACTCCCAGACGGGTATGTATCGAACCTTGGGAGGTGTGTGGACAGTAATGTAAGTCATATGTCTGGTATGAAAAGTCATGATTGTCATGTAATGATGCAGAGGCTCCTCCCAATAGCCCTTCAAGCGTTACCTGAAAATATTTGGAAACCGTTGACTGAGTTAAGTCAATTCTTTCATGATTTATGTTCTCAAGAGTTAGATGTGAATCACATGGTGGAGTTAGAAGCAAATATTCCTGTAATACTTTGCAAGTTGGAAAGAATTTTTCCACCTGCTTTTTTCGATTCCATGGAACATTTGCCGGCTCACCTTCCTTATGAAGCCAGGGTTGGAGGACCCGTTCAGTATAGGTGGATGTATAAGTTTGAACGTTGTATGCATGACCTAAAAATGAAGGTATCAAATAAGGCTCATGTTGAGGGTTCAATTTGTGAAGCGTATCTAATTGAGGAGACGTCAACATTTTGCTCTCACTACTTTGAATCTCATATTCCACATATGGCTACTAGAGTACCTCGTAATGATGATGGCGAACAAAGACAATATGATGAATCGGTGTGGTCCCGGGTCGTCCATATGGTGTCTCGATATATCGATATCTTGATGACAATGAAATGAGGGTTGCTACTGCATATGTGTTACTGAATTGTAAGGAGGTGAAGCCGTACCTCGAGTAAGTGACATAACACATATTTCCGTTATATATTCTACTATAATAATTATACTTTTCTTCCTTTATACACTTGCATAATCTAGGTACACACTAAACGACCTCTATGTATATCTTCTAGTTTGTTTGTTGACGAAGTGCGTATGCATGCACCAAATATAGCAATGTCGGACCTGGATGTCTACATTGAGAATAACTTTGGTACATGGCTTAGAAACTATGTAAGTTACCTACACTTTCAGCTACTGTCATATTTTGCTTCTCAAGGGAAAGAAATATTCATAAAATTTATGATATGTAACTAGGTGAATGATGTGCGCAACAATATCACGGGCCGCTTTTTGTGGGATGTTGCGTGCGGGCCATCACGTTGTGTCGAGACTTGGCCTGTTTATTTCATAAATGGGTACAAGTTCCACATTAGCGACTGGGGTCGTGACAAAGCAACATTTAACAGTGGCGTGTGCATAAGGACTTCAGGATCAAGTGAGATTGAATGTGATTTTTATGGGGTGTTAGAAGAAATCATTCAACTTGAATATCCTGGATGGCCACAGAAACATGTTGTATTGTTTAGGTGTGCATGGTTTGACCCTACTCCAGACCGTGGCACTCGGGTCCATAAACAATATGGTTTAGTTGAGGTTCGTGATGGTCGCCGATATGGGAAGTTTGACCCGTTCATTCTTGCCTCCCAAGCTGATCAAGTTTACTACACCCATTACCCAACAAAGTCACGTGAAAAAACAGGGTGGTTAGCCGTTTTGAAAATCAAACCTAGACGCATCGTTCATTATAATGTTAATGACATCGATGATGCATTTCAGGAAGATTTTGAAGGTGGCCTGAACAATCCACCCATAATTATGGATGACCCAATCGAGAATTTAGCTGAAACAGGAGTGGGGGAAGCTGTAGACGATGACATGACGAACAGGGAAGAAACTTTGGAACATGACGATGAATCTGAGGAAGAAGACGCCATTGAAGCAAGTGATGAAGAAGATGAATTTGAATCTGAGGAAACTGAGAATAGCGATTCAGAGGCAGGATCTGAGGACGATGACGTCCATTGACTTTCATGTTAACGTGCAATTACTTATAAAATGTAATGTGAACGTGGAATAATTTATAATCATAATATGACTACGTCTAAATTGACTGTGATGGGTGCATTTGCAAGATCAATACTATTGGCCATAAATAATATTTGTAAAATTTTGTAAGGTTTTTAATCAAATTACAGATGCCACCTAAAGGAGATGCGACGTATACACGTCGCCCAGGGAAAGGCCTATTTCAGCAGTTCAAAGAGGCGTTAGCAGAGCCACTTGCCAGACATGAAAGGGCAGGCCAATCACATTCCCGACATTCAGCTTCGCGGCCTATAATAGAAGAAGATGTTCTTCCACATCCCACAGAATGTCCTGATGATATTGGCATTCCTCCAGTCCGCCGTAGTGCTAGTCGATCGACTCCCGCACCTATACCTTCATCCGATGGAGGGAATTCCATTGGTCAGTCAGCGGTATCCGAAGTCCCGAATCAGGGTCGCTTACGGATCAGACCTTACGGTAACACGTAAGTAATGTATCATTTTAAACAAGAATAGTTTATGTTACATGCAGTTCATTTACAATCCAATGAAAACAATAATAATTGTATTCGAACATGCATTCCATAAAGCTTCCTTCCATTTAGAGCAACACGAATGGTGACTAGATGCTTCACCACACACTTCAAGGGACATCATGATTGGCCGAGCGCAAGCCCAATTTATATTCAGGAGTGGTGGCGAGTATTTGAGGTTTGCACTTAAAGTACACATTCAATTTTCAGCTTTATAGAACATCTACATAACTATTACACTCCTTATATTTTATTTTATGTCTAGGGTTTATGTGAGTGGGATCCAGCCCACCATAATGAGGTCTATCGCGTTTGGCATATGATGGCAGCTAATCATTATCGATCGACGCTGGGTGACATTCGCCGCGAGAAAAATCTAGCGAAACGGCGAGGACGGGCATCATTTATGACCGATGCACAGTATGCAGAAATGGAGGAATGGTGGGCTTCAGCAGAGTTTCAGGAGAAATCTTCTCGGGGTAAGACAATGCGAGCATCGTCATCGCAGTCGTCTAACTCCACTGGTGGATATAGTGCTACTTATGCAGGAGACTCTGTTTCAATTACTGAACACCGAGAGCGAATGGTAAAACTTATGAACCTCTTTTACACATAATTCAACTTATTTATGGTGTAATAACATTAATCTTACTAACAACCAAATGTAGCGTGAAAAAGATCCGGAGAAGAGGGACCCTGGCTTGTTCAAGGTTATGCAGCAAACTCATAAGAAAAAGAGCGGGGAATACGTCAACAGACGGACTGAAGAAGTGGCGGTAATAATCATGTTATATAAAATTACATTTTTACATACGAATAAGTATTGACTTACTAATAAATGAAGTTGTACCCTTATGAAGGCGAAGGTAACTGCTGAGATCGAAGAACAAACACAGCAAATGGAAGAGGAAGGCGTCGCACATGACATTGATGAGGCAGCGATAATGAGTGCAGCTGCGGGTGGAAGGAAGAAAGGGCGTGTATTTGGTCTTGGATCAGAACAACATGTTGTGCTTGGACGACGACGACCAGGGAATATTCTTGCAGCACATGTTGATGTCACTCAGACGCCGGAGTTCACTGAACAAGTTGAGCGAGTGGTTGCGGAGCATACAGCACAACAAGCATCATATTATGAGCGGAAGTTGGAGCGAATGAAGAGGAGACAACAAGCGGAGATGAAGTACATATATGAACGACTTGGAATTCCTCCGCCCGCGCACCCAGAGAATGATATTGATGCCTCGGGATCCGATGATGACTAGATCAGGTATATCACTTTACTTTCTGTGTTCATCAACAAACAAACACTTTTTAGGAGAATGGAACTATGTAATTTCAATTATAGATGTTTTTATGTGGATTGTAACTATATTTGTGTCATGATATTGTAAATTTCAATTGTGTATGCTTTTATGTGTATGTTATAACTATATTTATGAAATGATTCTGTACTTTCAATTCTGTATGTTTTTATTGAGATTTACAACTGCATTTATGCACGTGCACCCGTTCAGAATGTGATTACATACGATACAATAATTTTGAACCAGCCTAAGCCGTTTGACGTTTAATCACACGCATTCGAAATGGAACGAGAATGCACAAAATATAAAAAGCTTGATTTCCAACTACCAAGAAAAATTTCCAACGGCCTTGGCAGTTGGAAAATGGAAAAAAAGAAAAACAAAAGTGAGCCGTTGGAAAATTTCCAACTGCTCAAATTCCAACGGCTAACAGTTGGAAATTCCAACGGCCCTCATTTTGGCCGTTGGAAAATTGACTTCCAACGGTGGGTTTTCCAATGTCTTATTTCCAACGGCTTCGCGTTGGAAATGGCCGTTGGAAAAAGTCTGTTTTTTAGTAGTGGTTTAAGAAAAGAGCTAGTACTTCCCACGTAATTTTATTAATTTTTTAATAAAATAATTTCATTTCAATTAAGACTGAACCACAAGACATTATACAAATCAATAATGTAGATATATTATTTTTAAGATATACCATTATAATGGGAAATAAAATTTATCATCTAAGATGAGAAAAAACGGACATAACTATTATTTGGAATACACATACCACTACTAACTGAAATAAATTCAAAAATTTTGAAATACTAAATTCGCTGTATTATGATCTATCTATATTTTCTACGCATTTTTGTAATGATTTTAAAAGTAAGAACTATACTAGAAGTCCTAGATTTTAATCAAATATTCATTTAATTCCTTAAGTTTACTAAAATAATTTAAAGGCCTTTATTTACTATTGCCAATTCATTTTAAGTTGAGTTATCCAAAATGACTTATTTTTGTTTTTACATAATTTTTATTTAGAATCAATTTCATTTGAGAGTTAATATTATATGGATGTAATAATCAATTTGAAAGTAAATTTTAATGATGCTATTAAATTTTTTTATAAATTTTACTAGTTTTAAGAATTAAAAAAATAAAAATTCATAAAAATTTAATAAGATTATAACAATTGTATTTTCAATAGATTATTACACCTATATAATATTAGCTTTTAAATAAAATTAGTTCCAAGTCAAAAATATATAAAAATAAAAATAAGTCATTTTGAATTAAGTAGACTAAAGTTAAACAAATTGGCTCTAAAATATAATACAATTTCATTTTTGTGCCATCAATTAACTAATCTAATCTAATGTATTTTTAATAATTTTCATTTAATAATTTATATTTTATAATTTTCCTTCTGTGGGACGGGCATGAAACTAGTTCTTCAAATGATACTATAAATATGATCTTATGGTATATTGACGTATTAATGCAAAACAGTTCTATATTTATCCTACAGTCAGAAATTTTTGTTATAAAATATTAGAATAAGAAACTTGTTCTATAAA
Organism: Aquilaria sinensis; assembly: GCA_005392925.1. NCBI lineage: Eukaryota > Viridiplantae > Streptophyta > Magnoliopsida > Malvales > Thymelaeaceae > Aquilaria > Aquilaria sinensis. The sequence goes on along the minus strand of SMDT01001473.1, from coordinate 657,653 downwards.
GGGGAATTGAATTATTGTGAAGAAAGCCAATTTAAATTTTAATCCTTCATTCAGGAATTTAAAGTATAATCTCTTGGTGAAATATTGACGCTCATAACAATTGGATAATATAACTGAAAATACTACACTAATATATCATCTCATGCAATCATCTTCATTATAACTATACATATATGTATTTTAATGAAAACTACAAACCCATCCTCATTCTTATTGACATTCAAATGTATTCCTTGTACACATAGGTCTAGTTTGGCATTATAGTTAAAAACTTCAAAACGTCATTTGCATGTGTTCTGATCATGAAAAAGTTGTTTTGTTGATCTAAGCAAATATAATTTTAGAATCCTCTATTTGATATCATAGTTATATTTCCCTATTTAATGGATTATTAATAGGAACCACCAATTAAAAGATGAAAAAGAGGTTGGACGTTGATATTATAAATTTTTTCATACTAATAAACTTTTTTTTCCTAGCAACAACTCATATAGGAAATATCAAATAAGTAGAGATTTCTTTTAATCATACTTTTTTAATTATTTTAACACAATAATTAATTCTTTAAGTAGGAAATGGCTTTACCAGTGATAACTTGATGCTAATAAAATAATATTCATCATAATCATTATCATTGTTATTATTATTTCATGCACTTTTTAAACATTTGACAAATAAAATGCAATTAGCTACCCCTTTCATTTTCAATTTTTTAAAATAACATATACATGGTTAACCACAGCATCTAATCATTCTGTTTGCCCATTATTTTTTCAGAAGCACCATAATACAAAAGTAATAAATAATCACACTTACTTGTACTACATATAGTTAAACTTTCAACTTCTCACCCACAAAAAGTAATAGAACAATTTGTTTATTGTACCTTTACTTGTTAAAACATATTAATCCATTACGTATGGATAGGAGCATAGCAAGGAATTGAGCTTAGGGGGTGGGGGAGGGGAAAGGTTGTTACCATATATAAAGTTATAATAAATAATACAAAACATCAAATAATGTTACATGTAAACCTATGAAATTTGAAAGTCTAAAATAATTAAGTTCAACTCAAAACTTTATACCTAAAAATTTAATACAATGCTTGTTCAAGTCTCTAAAATCAAGTATCGAATCTAACTGAAAGTCTCTTCAAGGTTCTTTTCAATATACAAAAGCAGACAATCAACATGAAGTCCACTATCCATCTAGTTTATCCATCTAGTCTTTACAATTATCATAGATGATGAAGCACATTCTTTAGTAGCAGTTATTGATAAGGCTTTGCATAATGTAGTTATTGATGAAAATCCTTCAAAATCTGACAAGTTAAAAACATCAGCTAAAGAATGTCGTAATTGAAATGGCCTCAAGTCATGTTCATGTCTTGAAAAATCATGAGTATAATATTTCTGTCCAATGATGCAAGTGGAATCAATATGAAAAGACTTTGATAGGAATCAAGCTAGCATGGAGCTAAGCATGCACAAGGACCTCTTAAGAATCACCTCAGCCCCATTACAAAGGTGAGGAGTAAGGAGCTCGGGAAGGTGCTCCAAAAGGTTTCTCCATGGAACATGAAGTGAGGAACATTAGAAGGAGCGAGAATGAGCTAATTGTTGGGTTTCGGGAGCCAAACAGCGCAGCGGAATTTAACCGAAACCCTCCAGGATCCAAGTGAAACGGGGTAAACCGGGTGTTCGAAAATTTTCATACCTAATTTTTGATTGAGATCTCTCACTCAACTGTAGAGTCGAATCACAAAACCTGAACAGTTGACGTGTTCAGGCTCTCTATGGTATCCACACGAGCCTCTCGGGATCACCACGCTTCCACCACGTCCCGGCAGATGCGTTTCTCTTGCGCACGCAGTGCTAGCTTGCGTCCTCCAAGGAATTGCAAGAGAAGAGTGCGACTGTCCTTTTTGGAGGCTAGGGCAAGGAGACCTGCGAATTTCTCACTTAAAAGTTGTATTTATAGTGAGACTCAACTTCCAGGCCTAATGGGTTTCAAAGCCCTAATCCAATTAGGATTTAATTTCGGGCTTAATAATGGCTCAACTCTTTGGCCCATTATTAATATGAAATTAAAGTGAAACCATAACCCAAATAATTAGCCCATGCACTCTAATGATCCAAATAGCTCTATGTGTGCGACCCAATAGGCTCTCGCCACGTTGACAATGATCATAAATCACATTTATGATCATAAGCAATGAGCGGTGTCTAGCAACACATCATTGCTACCCAAGTGACAAGATTGTCGATGATTCGACTAAACCTTTATGATCATCACCGATATATGCCATTGTCCCTTTGTCCAAGATATCAAGACTAAGCACGAGACATGGAATGTGTCACTCTCGTATAGCCCAATCTTTGGTTTCTTGATTACCGAGTAGACCAACTTAAACTGATGACATTGATATCATATATCAACTCATCCGAGCATGGCCATGCATTTTCTAAGTCTCACTCTATCAAGGGGCCCGAAGATATCACTCCCGTTACATAGGAGGGACAAATCCCATCTTGATCATACAAATCCCTCCGCATGATATGTGACATACCCAATGACCTCCTTCAAGTTCACTCAGTTACGAGCAACAAAGGAAAGTATCAAAGTATGTGACTCACATGTAGGGAACCTTGATGATCTTAGGTCGAAGGACTACATATACCATGATCACTATGAGAATCACTTATGACACTCATATAACGATCCATGTAGTGTTCTCATGGTGGGTCGGTCCAGTACACAAGTTCTCCAACTTGTACCCATATGTAGACTACATATCTCATATTAGTCTCCACATATGCTAGTCATTATGTATTATTGCAACCCGCTCCACAATAATACTAGACCAGGGACGTTTAAGAATATCATTATTCTAGGGTTACAATTATGTTTATTACGTTACGCAGAAACAAAACAACAAACATAATTGCTGGATTAATGCCTTAATAAAATATCATGACTCAATGTGCAAAAATACAATCATCTCATGATTGGCTTTTTGGGCACAACACTAACAATCTCCCACTTGCACTAAAAGCCAATCATCCATGTATCTAATACCGATGGACCTAGAATGGCTATCATGCTTCTGCTGCGTAAGGGGCTTTGTCAGTGGATCAGCAATGTTGCTGTCTGTCGAAGTCCTGCATATCCTTACATCACCCCTCTCGATGATCTCCCTGATGAGATGATAGCGTCGGAGTATGTGTTTGGATCGCTGGTGAGATCGAGGTTCCTTAGCCTGTGCGATTGCTCCATTGTTGTCACAATAGAGCTCTATCGGGTCGGCAATGCTTGGAACCACTCCAAGTTCAGTGATGAACTTCTTGATCCAAACTGCCTCCTTCGCAGCATCAGAGGCGGCAATGTACTCAGATTCTGTTGTAGAGTCAGCTACTGTCTCTTGCTTTGAACTCTTCCAGCTCACAGCACCACCACCAATACAAAACACATAACCAGATTGCGATCTAAAATCATCCTTATCGGATTGGAAGCTTGCATCGGTGTAACCCCTTACAACGAGCTCATCTTCACCTCCAAAGACCAAGAATGCATCCTTAGTCCTTCGTAAGTACTTAAGGATGTTCTTAACAGCTGTCCAGTGACTCTCACCGGGGTTCGATTGGTACCTACTTGTCATGCTCAAAGCATATGAGACATCGGGACGAGTACATATCATGGCATACATGATAGATCCAATTGCTGAGGCATATGGAATCTTACTCATGCGCTCTCTCTCCTCGGGTGTACTCGGACACTGAGATCTAGAAAGAGTGATACCATGTGACATGGGCAAGAATCCTTTCTTGGAATCTTGCATGCTAAACCTCTTTAGCACCTTGTCAATATATGTACTTTGACTTAGGCCAAGAAGCTTTCTAGATCTATCTCTATAGATCCTGATGCCTAACACATAGGCTGCTTCACCCAAGTCCTTCATAGAGAAACATTTCCTTAGCCAAGTCTTCACAGACTGTAGCTCAGGAATGTCATTCCCGATGAGTAGTATGTCATCTACATACAACACCAAGAAGACAATAGCGCTCCCACTAACCTTCTTGTAGACACAAGGTTCATCTTCATTTTTGATAAAACCAAACTCTTTGATTGCATCATCAAAACGAAGATTCCAACTTCGAGAAGCTTGCTTCAGTCCATAAATGGACCTTTGCAATTTGCACACTTTATTGGCATTCCCAGGAGTGACAAAACCCTCAGGCTGTGTCATGTACACATCCTCAAGTAGCTTTCCATTTAGGAATGCAGTTTTGACATCCATTTGCCATATCTCATAATCATAGTGTGCAGCAATAGCAAACAAAATTTGGATGGATTTAAGCATAGCAACTGGTGAAAAAGTTTCATCATAGTCAATACCATGAATTTGCTTGAAACCTTTTGCAACCAATCGTCCCTTAAAGGTAATCACATTACCATCCATGTCAGTTTTCTTCTTGAAAACCCATTTGCACCCTATGGGTTTTACCCCTTCAGGTGGGTCAACCAAAGTCCATACTTGGTTTTCATACATGGATTCCATCTCGGATTTCATGGCCACTAGCCACTTCTCAGAGTCAGGCCCCGACATAGCTTGTTGGTAGGTTGTGGGCTCATCCTGATCCATGAGCATCACATCACTGGTGTGAGTCACAAGAAATCCATATCTCTCGGGCTCACGCCGAATCCTACCAGACCTACGTGGGCTCTGTGCTACAGGAACAGACTCTTGAACCACAACATCTTGTGGTGTCTGTTCAGGTTCCATTTCAGGTTCGATGTCTCCTTGTTGTTCTTGAATTTCTTCAAGTTCTACTTTCCTCCCACTAGTTCCTTTAGAGATAAACTCTTTCTCCAAAAAGACACCAGTTCGAGCAACAAACACTTTTTGCTCAGAAGGATTGTAGAAATAGTAACCCTTTGTTTCTTTGGGATACCCAACAAAAAGGCATTTTTGAGATTTGGGCCCTAGTTTGTCAGAGGATTGACGTTTCACATAAGCGTCACAGCCCCAAATCTTCATAAAAGACAAATTGGGACGCCTCCCACTCCATATCTCATATGGTGTCTTTTGAACCGATTTAGATGGAACTCGGTTTAGTGTAAAAGCGGCTGTCTCTAGAGCATGTCCCCAAAAGGAGTTTGGAAGGTCAGCTTGACTCATCATGGAGCGAACCATGTCTAACAGAGTTCGATTTCTCCTTTCAGATACACCATTCCATTGAGGTGTACCTGGTGGAGTGAGTTGTGATACTATACCACACTCCTTCAGATAGTCAAGGAATTCTCGATCCAAGTACTCTCCACCTCGATCTGATCGAAGCACTTTGATACTCTTCCCGAGTTGATTCTCTACTTCATTCTTGAATTCTTTGAACTTTTCAAAGGATTCTGACTTGTGTCTCATAAGATACACATAGCCATATCTGCTGAAGTCATCAGTGAAAGTAATGAAGTATTGGAAACCTCCTCTAGCTTGTGTAGACATAGGGCCACATACATCACTATGTATGAGTCCTAGTAAGTCATTAGCCCTTTCACTTTGCCCTGTGAATGGGGCTTTGGTCATCTTGCCCAACAAACATGACTCACATGTCTCATATGATTCAAAATCAAATGAGTCCAAGAGTCCATCCTTATGGAGCTTGGATATGCGGGTCTCATTTATATGGCCCAAGCGACAGTGCCAGAGATAGGTCGGGTTTGAATCATTTAATCTGACCTTCTTGGTATTCACATTATAGATTGGATCTTCGAGGTCTAGAACATACAACCCATTGCTAAGTTGAGCACTACCATAAAAGATTTCATTCAAATAAATAGAACAACATTTGTCCTTTATTATAAATGAAAAACCTTTCTTGTCCAAACAAGAAACAGAAATCAAATTTCTACTAATAGTAGGCACAAAGTAGCAGTTGTCTAATTCTAAAACTAATCCACTAGGTAAAGTGAGAACATAAGTCCCTACGGCTAAGGCAGCAACCCTTGCTCCATTTCCAACACGTAGGTCCACTTCACCTCGGGCCAATCTTCTACTTCTACTTAGATCCTGCACATTTGCACAAATGTGAGATCCACATCCAGTATCCAATACCCAAGATGAGGAAGTAGAAAAGTTAGCCTCTATAACAAAAATACCTGAAGTGGAAGTCTTACTTCCCTTTTCCTTAGCAAGTTCTTCAAGATAGAGCTTGCAATTGCGCTTCCAGTGTCCAGGTTGCTTACAATGGAAGCACTCCCCTTCCTTTGCCACACCACCCTTTCGTTTCAGTGCAGCTGAAGAAGAACTAGCATTGGACTTTCCATTAACTTTTATCCTTCTTCTTGTTGGCTTTTCCCTTTCCCTTGCCCTTTTGAACCATAAAAATGGGCTTAGCCTTCTTAAGGTTTTGCTCAGCAGTTCTCAACATGTTGAGTAATTCAGGAAGGGACTTGTCAAGGTCGTTCATGTTATAGTTCATGACGAACTGACTGTAGCTTTCAGGCAACGATTGCAAGACTACATCGATAGCCAACTCTTTTTGAGGAGCAAATCCCAAATTCTCAAGATTCTCAATATACCCAATCATCTTGAGCACATGAGGACCCACGGGACTTCCCTCAGACATCTTGCACTGAAACAATGCCTTAGAGGTCTCAAACCTCTCATGCCTAGCTTGCTCTTGGAAAAGCATTTTGAGATGTTCGATCATATCGAACGCCCCCATGTTCTCATGTTGCTTCTGAAGCTCAGATTCCATGGTAATAAGCATGAGGCATGCAACATCCAAAGCATCATCAGAATGCCTCTTGTGAGCATCCCTTTCAGCTCTTGGAGCAGTGGCAGCAGGCTCATTCGGAATGGGCTGCTCTAGGACATAAGCCTTTCTCTCTTGTTTGAGGACTATCCTCAAGTTTCGGTACCATTTGAGAAAGTTGGTCCCATTCAGTTTTTCCTTCTCAAGGATCGATCGCAACGAAAGTGTCGATGTGTTTTGTGCCATGGTTATCTACAACAGTAAATATGCAGTGTAAGAGTCATGTATTTTAATTCATTTAATAAGGACTTTTATTAAACGATACTCCCACTATTTTCCTCAAAATAATAACCCTCGATATTATTTTGGAACACCTCGGCGCTAAGGTATTCTAGTGGGCCAAGATCCATATTTGACCACAACCTGAGTCAGCTTTGGCTTTTCTCTCAAGTTACAGCTATTTAGGTAGGCAACTCCTTGCCAATTGCATCTTATGCAACTCTTGGATAGTTGGGTGAACAACACTTGTCCAAGCTCATCTCATGAGCTTAAGCCCAACTCTATGCCTCTAAGTCCCTAATCCTATTAGGATGACTTAGTTAAGTCAGACCCAAAGTTAGCAATTTGGATATCACTATTATCCCATCGCGCCTTACCAAGATGAACATAGGTGCTTTGCTTTGGCAAACCCACCTAATGTTGATCAAAGTCTTGACGAGTGCCAACATTTGGAAGGCATCACATTTAATGACTTAATATTTGTTTGAGGGATTTTTTCTTTTGATCTCACCAATTTGTTATCTCCGGTTGTCTTATACATGCATCACATACAAATATAAAACATGCATCTCATGCTTACAAGAAAGTAAACGTGACATGGTTATAGCCCAAACTATGCGATATTCTCAAGCCAATGAGAATATCATAAAAGCCTAAGAAAAGAAAAGAGTCTTCACAAGCTCCTTCTCTTCCTTTCTTGGTTGCCCTTTTGTTGTCACCTCCTTGGACATACCACCTTGGATGATCCTTGGACATACCACCTTGGATGATCCCATAATGCACCATTACATCAATAATAGAAACCTCGAGTTACATTCGAGGGGAGTAAGGTGAGAAGAGAATGTACAATGAGAGTGATAAGAAAAGGCACGACTCGCAGGCCGTATTTACAAGTACAACCAATCAAGGGCTATAACCATGCACCATGCTTCAAACACCAATCAGCATATCATGTCAAATCTCATTCAACAAAGATGCATGCCAATTTTCGTGTGTTGATTAACCAGTTTTTATTTATGTGGCGCTTCGCATATGGCGGTCCCGCTGGCCTGTCAGTGGGCGGTGGTTCCGCTGACCGGTCAGCGGACGAGGTCAAGGGGAGCCGCCCTTGCGGGGGGCGTGGGGGGCAGCGCCCCCCTGCGCAAAAAATTTTCTTACAATTGCTTAGCCCGAAATCTTGTATTTTGAGAAAGTAGGCACCCGAGACTCCTCTATTCGAGCCACCAAAAATACCTTACTTTCGGTGCCCGAACAGGCCGAATCCGAACCAAGCTAGGGTTTTTGCAACTATTGCAAGAATCCTAATCCATATAGGTATCTCATACCATTCAATTTGAGATTAATCTCATTAACCAATTTGTGTCGTTTCTTCATATATCTCATATGTTCATTACGAATTCCAGTTTCATGCATCTTGAATCAATCTAATTAATCATGGCCGAAAAGCAACCGAACACATAGCATCATGCGATTCAACACTCAATCCCGATTTAGGGTTTCACCAGTAGCTCTGATACCACTGTTGGGTTTCGGGAGCCAAACAGTGCAGTGGAATTTAACCGAAACCCTCTAGGATCCAAGTGAAACGGGGTAAACCGGGTGTTCAAAAATTTTCATACCTAATTTTCGGTTGAGATCTCTCACTCAACTGTAGAGTTGAATCACAAAACCTGAACAGTTGACGTGTTCAGGCTCTCTATGGTATCCACACGAGCCTCTCGGGATCACCACGCTTCCACCACGTCCCGACAGATGCGTTTCTCTTGCGCTCGCAGTGCTAGCTTGCGTCCTCCAAGGAATTGCAAGAGAAGAGTGTGGCTGTCCTTTTTGGAGGCTAGGGCAAGGAGACCTGCGAATTTCTCACTTAAAAGTTGTATTTATAGTGAAACTCAACTTCCAGGCCTAATGGGTTTCAAAGCCCTAATCCAATTAGGATTTAATTTCGGGCTTAATAATGGCTCAACTCTTGGGCCCATTATTAATACGAAATTAAAGTGAAACCATAACCCAAATAATTAGCCCATGCACTCTAATGATCCAAATAGCTCTATGTGTGCGACCCAATAGGCTCTTGCCATGTTGGCAATGATCATAAATCACATTTATGATCATAAGCAATGAGCGGTGTCTAGCAACACATCATTGCTACCCAAGTGACAAGATTGTCGGTGAATCGACTAAACCTTTATGATCATCACCGATATATGCCATTGTCCCTTTGTCCAAGATATCAAGACTAAGCACGAGACATGGAATGTGTCACTCTCGTATAGCCCAATCTTTGGTTTCTTGATTACCGAGTAGACCAACTTAAACTGATGACATTGATATCGTATATCAACTCATCCGAGCATGGCCATGCATTTTCTAAGTCTCACTCTATCAAGGGGCCCGAAGATATCACTCCCGTTACATAGGAGGGACAAATCCCATCTTGATCATACAAATCCCTCCGCATGATATGTGACATACCCAATGACCTCCTTCAAGTTCACTCAGTTACGAGCAACAAAGGAAAGTATCAAAGTATGTGACTCACATGTAGGGAACCTTGATGATCTTAGGTCGAAGGACTACATATACCATGATCACTATGAGAATCACTTATGACACTCATATAACGATCCATGAAGTGTTCTCATGGTGGGTCGGTCCAGTACACAAGTTCTCCAACTTGTACCCATATGTAGACTAGATATCTCATATTAGTCTCCACATATGCTAGTCATTATGTATTATTGCAACCCGCTCCACAATAATACTAGACTATGGACGTTTAAGAATATCATTATTCTAGGGTTACAATTATGCTTATTACGTTACGCAGAAACAAAACAACAAACATAATTGCTGGATTAATGCCTCAATAAAATATCATGACTCAATGTGCAAAAATACAATCATCTCATGATTGGCTTTTTGGGCACAATACTAACACTAATTGAGGGGGATTCTACACTTTGGCTGAACATGATTGAAGTTCAAGACCATGTGCACTCAAGTGCACATGTGCACCCCTAGGTAGATGCACCTAAGCCCCACCGTGCACTATAAGGGTTCTCGAGCATGCTTAGCATATTTAGTGCTCTAGCGTAAGACACCATATTTGATTTGATCTTGTTTTAGGTATTCTATGCTTCGCTTGAAAGGGCCGAGACATGCCTTAGACACGTTAAGGAGCCCTACCTGTGTGTCTTAGGGTTCAAGTAGGACTCCTTGTAGGGCTTTAACTCCTAAGACATTTTAGTTAAGGTTTTACATACAATTTGGCCTAGGAACATTATTTAAGGCCGTAGTTATGTATTGTCTTTCAATCAGTTTTTGAATAAACCAAGTTGCTGTTGAGTAGTCTTTCAGGTTCATTTTGAACTCTACTTGGCACACTAGGGGTTTCAACTTCTTTCTTGTTCTTTTATACACTAATCGTTTATAATCATAGGCTAGTTAGGGGTAGGGGTAATTATTAGTCTCTTTGACAAGTATTTGAGCTTGAAAACCATTCTAGGCAGGTTTCTAGGTTGATACACATATGGGGTTCACATCAAGTGATATCAGAGCCACAAGTTCCATTTTAAGATATATCCAATCTTTTTGCTTTTGTTCTTTGTCTATCTTTTTATTATTTCTTATTGTTCTTGTGTTTATTCATTTAGAACTTATTCTAAAAACTTGTGCCTTTGTGTTTCAATACCATCTATCCAATTGTAAGCCTTGCTCATCTAAAACCTTAAGTCTTACTCTTCTTGGTTCGGTGAAGCTTTTGTCCAAAACCCTTTCAATTTATATTTGGGTCATTTTAAACTGTTTTTGTTTCTTATTGTTTATGAAAATTAATGTAAAAAAGCCAAAAAGAAAAGGAAAAGAAATAAAATGGTAGTGAATCTAAAGAAATGATCAATTCTTGCATAGTAAGCAATAACATGTCTTATATTGTTTTGGCAGATTTAAAGCTTCAAGGGAGTTGCTCTTACAATTTTCTATCATGAAAACTTTGCTACAACACAAAGAATTTTCATACCAAAACCTTTCTTTTTCTTGTCAAAATTCTCTAGTTGGGGTTTTCTTATGTGCTTTGAGTCTAGTTCACCTTAGCTTTGGGAGACGAGTCTTTGATAATAATTTTCACTAACAAATTAAGTGTGAAAGCTATTAAAGGAGTTAAACATGTGTGTGTGTGTGTGTGTGTGTGTGTGTGCGTGTGTCTAAGGATCTTTGGATTTTAGGCATAATGTTGAGTCATTTTATATAAGAGTCTAGAGTTAAGTCCATATTGTATCAAATCATGACTAGATTGGGGCTTAATGAAAGAAAGATAACTGAGTTGGGTTCTAACATGTCTCGAGAGGAAACTTCAACACAAGGCCAAAGGAAGGCTCCATAAAGGAACAAGCATGCTATGAACCTTAAGGAGGAAGACATTAGATATGAAGATGAGGAGGCACACTTAAATGTAACCAACACCCACCAAAGAGGCTCACGAAGAGGCAGCCTTGATGACAGCCTAAACTCCATGAAGCTCACTATACCACCCTTCCAAGGAAAGAGTGATCCAGAGGCTTATTTGGAATGGGAAGCTAAGATAGAGATGATCTCTGATTACCATATGAACTTTAAGGTTAAGAAAGTTAAGTTGGCCACTGTTGAATTCACTAACTATACTCTAGTTTGGTGGCATAAATTGCTGCAATCTAGGCATAGAAGTGGTGAAGATCCAATCCAAATATGAAAAGAACTCAAGGTTGGCATAAGGAGGAGGTTCATTCCTAGCTACTACCATAAAGAGCTTTACCAAAAGCTCCAAAGGTTGACTTAAGAATCTAGAACTGTGGAAGATTATTTCAAGGAGATGGAGATGGCAAGGAATAGAGCCAACATAGAAGAGGACAATGAAGCTACAACAGCTTAGTTCTTGAAGGGTCTAGACCTAGGCATTGCCAACATAGTGGACCTGCACCCCTATGTTGAATTAGAGAATTGAAGAACATAGCCATCATGGTGAAAGGCAAATAGAAAGGTGGGCACAAGGAACACATAAATGGAGGATCTAATTAGAGGCCAAGTTGAAGCAATGACACTAAGATGGAGCCAACCAAGTTTAAGACAAAAGCACCTATGAGCAAATATTCCCTTAAACACACCAGAGACAAAGGAGCAACCCCATCCATGCCACCCAAGAGGGCTTGGGACATGGAGTACTTCAAATGTAACAGAAGAGGTCATTATGCTAGAGATTGCCTAAATCAAAAGGCCTTGTTCATCAATGCCTATGGAGAATTGTTCCTAAGGATGATGAAGACACTCAAGAGGGTCACTGACACCCTAAGTTAAAACTCAAATGGGGACCAGGAGCCTTACCAATAAGAGGACTATAGAGTAAAGGCCTTAGTTTTAAAGAGAGCTTTGAATGAACAAGCTAAGAAGGATTCAGGCTAGTGAGAAAGCATTTTTCATGTAAGATGTGTCATTGGAGAAAAGTTATGCAGCCTTATTATAGATACATGCATTTGCAATAATGTAGCTAGCACCATTGTAGTTAATAAGTTGCAACTACCTATACAAAAACACCCTAACCCTTATAAGCCATGATGGCTTGATGATGCTAGGAAGGATTGGGTTGTGGTGGGATTCTTCATCCTCACTGTACAACATAGTTGCTAATGGTGTCAGTCAGTTGTTCGTCCAGTGGAAGATTGCCTGAAACAAGGAAAAGGGGAGATAGGGGGGAGTCCCTGAAATGTTTCCGAGGACTCCCCGGAAGCTCGAGGCTCAAGTTAGATATATGTGGAAGGAGAAGGACAATAGTGCTAGAAAGAGTAGTGAGTGTAAGGGTTACCTCAACTAGAAGATAGCCTTGGGTATTTATAGAGCAAGGGAGAGGCTGGGTTGATTGGGCCTATCTGGGACAAGGTTGGCTACATGGTGAACCGGATCCAAAATTTCAGAGTTTGTACTCTAGAGAGCAGCCCTGCAACCAACCCCCTAGAATCGATAAAGACAACTTCTAACACGCCGCCTATAGTATGGTTGTAAAGGCCTTATTGATGTTCCCTAGGTGACCTCTTGCTCAAGATATGTAGAAGCCCTTATGGTGGAAGTGTCGATGTGATACCTAGGCTAAGAGCATGGTTTCCTTGGTACGCAAGTTTTCTAACATCCCCTTTAGGGTTGCCAAGGTAGTTTTTCTGCCGAGGACCTCTCCTTATATTGAAGTAGTTTACTGAAGGGGTTCTTTTAGCTCTGTTGGTTTTAAGGAGAAGTCCAGTAGTCTGGTAAAGGCATCAGCCTTTTGGCCATCACATGGCCCCCCAATTAGGCCTGATGTTTGCTTGGACATCAAGACAAGGTTCCCATTGTTCCACACTCCTGAGGTCATCATTTTGAGGGATGGCTTTTCGGTGAATAGTCCCTAGCTTTGTGTTTTTTCTCAAGTTTCCTGGATGGGCTACAGCTTAGGTTTCTTTCACGCACACTTATATCAACCTTGGTTTTTAGCACTTTAATGAAGTAAACTACATCAAGCATCATTTATTGAGTCTCGAACTATCACTTTGATTGACACCGTGTCAGTCTACGGTTGGTTAATATATACCTGATGCGTAACTTCAGTCCAAAGAGGTAGTTTAATTTCAATGGGGTGTAATTATTGTGACTCTTGGGGTTCCCTGTTCGGGCTATATATACTCCCATCCTTTAGAAGGGCTCCACATTTCTATTATTTGCTCTCATCCTTCCCTTTCTCAATTTCAAGCCTTTTTGCTTTCCTTCTTTCTGGTAAGGTGATTCTTGCAGATGCTTAACCCTCGTTTATTTGTCTAGTAGTGGTCCGGCAACCATTTTTTGGCTATCCATCCTTTTGGTTACTACATTTCCCTTCCTTCCCTTTTTAGCCGAAGTAGGCTTCTTAGCCTTATAGTCCCTGTATTTGTATATCTTAGACTGATTTCCCAAGGACAACGTTTTGTTGTAATAGACTTATAAATATTCTACATTTAATAATTTTAAATACAAAGCTATATAATTTCTATTACTAGACTTCTCACGCAAGTTTTTAGTTCTCTACAATTATGAGCTTTTTTGCTTTAAATCCATTCAACCAAGCATTATTTGTCAAACAAAAAGTTATTTAATTTTTTAAAAAATAATGTTTGACACGTGTTAAGTTCATTAGCCCATTTTGCAAGAAATCTGCCTAAAACCTTGTTACAAGCCATTCTGGGTGCTTATTTGGGCTAGAAAAATAATTTACCTTGTGTTTTGTTTTTAAATCATCTTTTTGGGTTCTTGGCTAGGGAGGGTGTGTCATGTAGTGAAATTCTTGTGGATTTATGTTGGCGAATATTAAGTAGGCAAATTAGTTTTCTTTTTTTTTTTTTTGGATCTCTTACCATAATGATAAAAAGTTTGAAATCCATAAGCTAATTATATACCAGGTTTTCAATCAAGCTAGCGATTCCAGCAGCAAACCTTGTGTTTAATTTCCTTATTAATATAAAATTTCCATGTATTTGTTGCTGCAATGCTATTTAATTATATGCACCGGAAAGTATATTTATCTTCAAGTTAGGGTATTTTTAATCTTGTTCTTCAAATAATAATAAATATGATCCAACGTTATATAGACGTATTAATTCAAAACTAGTTCTATACCCGTTCTTATGGTGGAAGTTTTTGTTATAAGATATTAAAACAAAAAACTCGTTTCATAAAGGGGAATTAAATTAGAGTAAAATTTTAATTTTAATCATTTATTCAGAGAGTTAAAGTCTAATCTCTTGGTGGAATGTTGACACCTATAACACATGGAGAATATAAAAGAAAAAACTACACCCATATATCATCTCATATAATCATTTTCATTAGGATTACACATACATACATAAATACTAATAAAAAACACAAACCCAACTCATTTTCATTGACATTTAGATGCATACCCTCGTACATATAGGTCTAGTTTTGCATGGTGATTAAAAACTTCAACATATTGTTTGCCTGTGTCTAATCATGATACTATTATTTGGCTAACCAAAGCAAATACTGTTTTGGAAAACTCTATTTGATATTCTAGTTATGTTTCCCCACTTAATAAACTGGTAGTAGGCATCACCAATTGAAAATTGAAACAACGATTGATGCTGATATTACAATTTTATTCAAGCTAATCACTCCCTTTTCTAGCAAATCATGTACCAAATATTAAGCCATCAAGAGTTCATTTTAATAATACTTTTCTAATTATTTAAACACAATAATATATTCCTTAAGTAAGAAACAACTTTGCGGGTAATAATTCAGCGCTAACAAAATAATATTGGTTATTGTTGTTGCTGCTGCTATTGTTGTTGTTACTACTACTGCTACTACAACTATCACTATATTATTATTGTTATTATTATTGTTGTTGTTGTTGTTATTTCACGTATATATTTTGTACATTTGACAAATAAAATGCAATCAGCCATACTTCTCAATTTGAATTTTTCCAAACAACATTTGCATGCGATTAACCACACTATTTAATCACTATACTTGATCATTATTTTCTCATATGTACCACACAATGCCAAACCAAGGCATAATCATACATGCTTATATTATACTATATATAGTTAAATTTTCAGTTTCCCACCCATAAAACATTTCAACTCAAATTACGAATAGGGGAAATGCATTTCAAATGGGGGTTGATGAATGCTTCTAACAGCCTTGAAACTGTGTCCGTGTAAAATCTTACGCTGGTTAACGAGAGGAAATTAATTTCAACTCTTCACGAATAGGTTGAGCATTAGCAAAGATTCTACAATAATTTTCTTCCAGAATTCCCTAACCTTTATATTTTGTCCCCATTTTGGTCCCCAATCTCTATATTGTCTCGTTTGGTGCCTAGTCTTTTAATATTCATTTTTATCGTTTTTGAGATGGCATCTATTAGAGGTGACTTAAAACATCAAAACAGCCCCACTTGTGTGCACGATTAGCTATTCTTTGCCATGCAAGATTGCAAAAAAAAAAAAAAAAAGCAAAGAAAGAGGAAAAATAAAAATAAAAATAAAAAACTCTATTAAATAAAAAAAGAAAAGGTAATTAGATGCATTTGGACATTATAAAATGGCAAAGATCGTGAATGATAAGAATGACAAAATCTAACCTGATCCACCTAAATCCACATGTGACTTGACCCAATTGGACAAAAAAAAAATCAATGACCCGAATTTGACTGTACCGAAGCTGACCCAAACCCAAACCCGATTGATACGAAACTCAAGAAACCCAAACCGAAATGATCCGAGCCTTAAATGGCCCAAACCTGAATTGACTCGAACCTAAAATGACCCAAACCTAATGCTGACCTGATCCAAACCTGAGATGACTCGATAACTAAATCCAATAAGACTCGATTTTAACCCTCACCCTAAACCTTAATTTTCCTCATCCATTACCCTCTATATTTAGTAAGTCTGATACATAAGAGCTTATATATTTAGTAACTTCCATTTTTTTTGAAATTCATATTTAGTACGTCTCATATTTGAAGAAGAAACTACTATATTTCCATGTTCTCAGATTTTCATGTTTAGCAAGAGGATTTTCATATTTAGTAACTTTCATTTTCTTAGGACTTCTATACTTAGGAAAGGGACTTCCACGTTTAGTAAGTCTCATATTTAGGAAAGAGACTTTCATATTTAGTAAGTCTAATATTTGGGTTCTTCCAAAATAAGTGACTTCTTTACTTAGTAAGCTTAATTATCTTGATGGCTAATTATCAAAATTAAAAAATTCTCCCCTAAAATTTTAAGTATAGTGTAATAAAGTACCTGAATTTTAAAAAAATTAATTTTAATGACCTATAATATTACAACATGGGTCTCTAAAATTTGAAATCTTTGTATTTTTACCCAAAATTTTTTGAAATTTTATAGTTTAGTAACTAATAGTAAACTGTACTTGTATTTCATAGCAATTTCATAAAAAATTCAACAGAAAATGAACATAGAAAAATTTTCATAGCATGTGTCTAGGTAATAGCTAGGTAAAGGTCTAGGTGGTTTATGCAATGATAGCTAGAGGGCATGGGTCTCGAAAAACAATCAAGCATTATAAAGTATTACCAATAATATTAAATAAGCTAGATATATAATAAACTATATTCTGAAGAAAATTTTTATAAATTTTTTAATTAAATATACTAGGAAAATAAAATTTAACTTAAATTAAATTAAATTGCACAAAAAATTTGAGTTCTTTAATCAAAATTTTAACAAACTTTGAACAAAAAAATGAATCAATTCAGTCATTTTGGCTTATGCACCAGTAACCCAAGTGAACCCAAAGGTCAACCCAAGTTTAGCCTAAAACCCGATTTGAAGTTACCCAATATTGAAATTGATCTAACTTACATTGAACCTGAACACAAATAGACCTAACTCGCCCTAACATAAACCCAAAATCAACCCAAATCCAAATAACCTGACCTAGACCTGAATTCATGATAACTCGATCAAACCCGAACTTGTATGACCTAACCCAAACCTGATCCAACCCACCCAATTACCATCCCTAGTGAATAATTAGGGAATTCAATAAATATTTACTTCAACTGATATTAGTCTGTATCCTATCATGCGGGTAGGTTCCTTTACCAATTAAATAGATATGTAGCGGATGTCAATTTTTTTTTTCATACCTGCTAGATGTGGATAGGATACTACATGTTTGATCATACAAAGCTCATTTCCTTTTATAATAAGAAAAAGGAAGTCCAATATAGGATCGAAGTTTAAGTGTGGTTCTGTATAAATATAGCTTACTTTTACTAGATTTTGTTTTTTATTTGAAGTGGTATAATCAAGTGCCAACATCCACGTAGAAATTGTAATGTCCACGAATCCTAAGTGATTAAGCCTTGGGCGATGAGGATTTAACGCTTCAGAATTTTTTCTAAATTAGGAATTGAGCTCATTGAGCTCGGGAGACACTGAATTAAGTGAGACATGAGACTATGTTGAGTGTTGGACATTCTTAGATTTAAACTTGGCTTAGGCAAAAAGGAATATTGGTGGAAATGATAGTTTTAAAAAATGAGGGACTTAATTGAACTAAAGGAACTTTGAAAGTTGGGCTCAATTGCTCAAATTAAAGAAAATGAGTGGCTAAGTGGGGAATTAGCCAATTTTAAAAGCATTGGATGCCATGGCTGCCACCTCCCTCCATTTTTACCATATTAAAATCATTTCCCTCCTACTATAATCTCCACTCACATTAAAATAATCCCACACTCACAAAATTCGTCCAATTTGTCCCATACTTTTGACTATCTCACCCACCACCCACACAAGTTTTCCAATTTGTCCCCTACTTTTGACTATCTCACCCAATTTTCACCAAAGTCTTCCACTTTGTCCCCACTTTTGACAAATTCTCCCAACTTTCACCAAAGTCTTCCAATTTGCCTCCTATTTGTCTTTCACTCACATGCCCATGTGAATCACATGGCCACTCACTCTCTCCCCCTCATGGCTGGCCATTACATGCCCATTAGGCTACCAAATTCATTCATTTCACTCTTCCCCATCTTTCATTACAACTCCCTCATTCTTTTTCTCAAATTTGGCTATCTTTCTCTTCCCTCCTCTAACTTCTCTTATTCTCTCATACATTCGGCCATAGCTTATTCTTGAGCTTCCAAGATCTTAAACCAAGAGTTCTTGGTTTCTAAAGCTCATAAGAATATTCCAAGAAAGCATCAAGAAGAAAAATTAAAGAAGGAGACGTTTCATGAAGCCATCATTTTAAAGAAACTTTCGACCAAGGCCATTTCTTGGCATTCTTGAATTTGAAGCAAGTGTCTTCATGGGCATGAGTTTCTAAAGCCTTGCAGGGCAAGGAATCAAGTGGTGGTTCGAAGAAAGATCAAGTGGAAGCTTGAAGGAAATCAAGCACAAATTCGGCCATACCTCCTTTGTTGAGGTATTATGTGTTCCACCAAGTTTTCTTGCTATATGTAAGCTTTTGAGTCATAGTAATATAAGAATATACTCGCTAATTTTTTGGCCATTGTAGGTTCTTGAGCTAGAAACCAAGTTCTAGCTAGAACAAGCAAAAAAAATTAAGAAAAACAACCTTCTAAAGCTTTTGGGAAACAAAGGTTGCAAAAAGCTTTTGGTAAGGATTCTTATACTCTTTGAGTATTAGGGCCCTTAGGTGATATATATTGGATTCCATATGATCCTAAGAAGGCTATAGAGGGTTATGTTTTGTTATTTAGGCAACTCTGCACTAGCTAGCTCTGTGCAAGCATTACGGTTAGGAATTGAGTCGGCCAACTCAATTCCCAATCATAAAGAGCTCAGATTTTAAAATGGATTAATAAAATGGTTAACCTAAGAAATGAGAAATATGGGTCATGCTTGCTCTGTCCTTCAGGGGAATAAGGTGTTAAGTGGTGTGTGTGTTGTGTGCTTCTATGTTTGGTTGTGCACGCTAACCCCCGATTATTATTATTATTGTTATTGCTATATGTCTTCTATTTTTTCTGTTTTAGTGTTTGCCTTGCAAGAGCATGGAATATTTATTACCATGTTATTCTTGGCTATGTTAGGCTTTTGGAAGCCATTGGAATCCTTACTGAATTTATAACTCACCCGTTATTCTCTATTTTTGTAGGAAAAGGCTTACTTGAAAGGCATTAAGGTTAAGAGTATTTTATATTCTTTCTGTTGGCAAAGGTTTGTGTATGTATGTATTTGCTCAATATTCTAAGTATTCTAAGTGTTATGGGTTATTTATGTAACAAGCTAATAAGTATTGACTTTATGTGCAGGACATGGTGTTTTAGAGCTAGTGGGAACAAAGTCTTAAAATGGAAATTTGTGTTCTATGGCATTTTGGAACTATGGCTTGCTTGATAAGCATGTATATTTAGTTGGTCTCACTTTAATGACCAAACTTATGGACTACCTAAATTCAGCCATGCATGTGTTCTAATGGCTTGTATGTTGGACTTTGGATTCTTGGTGTTTTTGTTGCTCTTGGTGGACTTGCCAAGGCCTATGCATGATTGATGGAATATATGCATTCTTGGAACTTAAGCATGTTGGAAATGAATCTAAATGCATGTCTTGGCTTAAATAAGATTTGGTGAAGATAAGTATATTCTATGGCAATTTTGGCCACTTGCTAACATTTAAGTGCTAAAGAGTCCACAAGCCTATGTTTATTTTGAAAGCATACAATATTTGGCCATGCATGTGCACTTAAGGAAGAAAATGAAAGTGAACTTAGAAGAGCATAAAATAATGGGTGCACAAGTGCTAATTGGCATCTAAAGGAATTAAGGATATATAAGTGTATATGTGCACTAGTGATCTCCAAGACACATGTAAGCATGTAATGCATATGCATGAAAAACAAGTTTCAAAATTTGGATTGGTGTTTTGGTTGCTATGCATGTACTTGGCTATGTATGACATTGAACATGGAATGAACACATAAATTCCACATAGGTGCTAACTTGTTTTTGAGAGCAATAAAATCTCAAGAGAAAGTAATTAATGAGCTAACACCAGTAATGTCCTAGGGTTCCTGCCCGTATGTTTTGATAAGGATTAAATACCCCTTATATGGAAATTCCGCTGCATGATTAAGTAATTGGGCCTGAATGGGCCAGGGGCTAAGTTGGCATGACAACTTGGTATCAGAGCATGGTTGCTCTTAGGAGCAAAATTTTTGGTATATGGATTGTTTGTAGCATAGACTTGTTCCCACATTAGGTTAAGTCCACTAATGTGTCTACTTATGAATATTGAGCATATGTGTACCTTGCTTGTTGTTTTGTACATGATGAGAACTAGGAACATGGAAAAAGAGAATAGAGGCCAAAATGAGAATGGAACTGCCCATCAAGGGGGATGAGCATACTGGCTTTGTGTTAGAAGCGCAAATTAGGGCTATTGAGCCCATTAGGCCCAATATGGCTAGACCTAGTAATGATGGTCAAGGAAGAATGGAACAAATTATGGAAGTTATGCAGGCAACAATAGCCCACTAGTTATGGGTACACAAGCCCTGACTAGAGGTCAAGCACAAGTCATAGAACCTACTGGGCAAGAAAAAGAACCTGAAGTCAGAAGAAAGCCAAGAAAGGAACCCATGCTTGGTGATCAAGCTAGTGGAAATGGGAAAGAGCTTAATGATGAAGATGATGATGATGAAAGGAGAAATCAAAGAGCCAGAAAAGTAAGGTTTGAAATCAGATAGGAGGCCTGAGTTGAGCGAGAAATGAGTCCAACAGCACAAGAGCTGGACGTAGATGAAATAGAGAGGTCCACCCAACTCATTGTCACCACTGGAGTAGTAAAGGGTCGAAAAGGGAGGCACAGAGATGAGAAGGCTCCTAAGCCAAATACTGGAGGCCTAAGATGAGGCCAACTAGATGGGTTTCTTGCCTTAAAACCCTCAGTTTTCAAATGGAGCAGTGGTCCAGATGAAGCTGAATTCTGGATTAACTAGGTTGAGAAGATCTTCAAGAGAATGAAGGTTTTGTCTTCTCAATGGGTCGTTCTAGCAACCTTTAGACTAGAAAGCATTGCTGAACTATAGTGGTGAGCAGTCCATATGACTTATGTTAGCAAAAATTCTAGAAGGCCCGCTTCCAGAAGAAGGGCAATGAAATGGGCTGAGTTCTTGCAAATGTTTTAGCAACAGTATATTAGTGAAGCACTAAAGGATCAAAAGCAAGTTGAGTTTGATTTGCTTGAGCAGGGGGAACTTTCAGTGTTAGAGTATGAGCAAAGGTTCAACAACCTCATTCGCTATGCCTGACAGTATGATGGCCAGGAAGATCTAAAGGCCAAGAAGTTCCTTCGAGGACTTAGGCCAGAGCTCAAACAAATATTTAGGGCAGTAGGTGCCCATAAGTATTATGACATTCTACAGAGGGCTCTAGAGCAAGAATTTAGAGGGCAAATAATGAGTGGCACTAAAAGTGCTAATGGGATGCAGAAGCCATCCAAGAAAAGAGGCAAGGAAGGCTTGGCATATAAGCCAAGAAAGGATAACAAAATAAAGAAGAAAGCATCCCACTATGGACCTCAGTGCGAAACATGTGGAAAGTTCCATGGCCAAAAGCCATGTTATAGGCTCACTGCTGGATGCCTTAAATGCGGTTCCCAGGATCACTGGGTAAAAGATTGTCCTGTAAAGAGTGAGGGACAAAAGAACATGGGGAGATTTGAAAACAAATGGGCTCAAGGGTAACCACGCATGAGGAGGCAAAATATAATTCTACCTCCATTAAGGAAAGATTTGGGCCCTAACATGCCTCTGGACAAAGGAAGACAAAATCAAGCTCCTAGAAGAGTATTCCAGATGGAGGCTTCAAGGAAGACCCAGAAACTTAGAGAAGCTAAGGCCGAGAAGGAAGAGATAGACTAGGCCAGGCTGATGAAGAAATCCTTAAAAGGTACCATTTTAATTAATGTTTATAAAGTATCAGTTTTATTTAATACTGGTGCATCCCTTTCCATAATATCTTCTACGCTTGTTAGAGCTCCAAATCTGGAAGTATGCAAAATGGGTGAAATGTACCTAGTAAGAACTACTGAAAATGAAATGCTGTTCACCTACCGTGTAGTAAAAAAATTGCATGTTTAGGCTTAGTGAACTAAAACTTAAAGCTAACCTAATGGTCTTGGATACTAATGGCCATGGCGTCATTTTGGATATGAACTGGCTTTGTGCCAACAAGGTAGTCATACATTACTATGCCAGGCAAATTTTTCTACCTGGATATAAACCTCAATCTTTAGAAAGATCATCTAGGTTAGTCCTAGAGAGTCAGTTAAAAGTGGTGGAGCACAAACCCTTGGTAATTGAAGGTTAATGCCTGGGGTTGAATGGAACTGAGGTAGAAGTTGAGCTAGGTAAAATACTCATAATCCAAGAATTTCCTGAAGTGTTTCCTATAGATCTTCCAGAACTCCCTTTCTCAAAAGAGGTTAAGTTTAAGATCAGTTTGGTGCCAGGAGCTACACCTATGTTCATTGCTCATTACAGGATGGCTATTCCTGAAATGGTGGAGCTAAGTAAGCAATTGGATGAATTACTTGAGAAAGGTTTCATAAGGCCAAGTACATCTCCATGGGGAGCACCTATACTTTTTATGAAAAATAAATATGAAACATTTAGATTGTGCATTGACTATATGAAGCTCAATGCACTAACCATTAAGAATAAATACCCCCCCCCCCCAGGATTGAGGATCCGTTTGATCAATTGAAGGGAGCTAGGATTTTATCCAAGATAGACCTCATAACTGGATACTTATAGCTGAGAGCCAAAGAAGAAGATATACCAAAGCTAGCTTTCAGGACTAGATATGGTCATTTTGAGTATACTGTGATGCCATTTGGGCTCACTAATGACCTAGCCTTTTTCATGGACCTCATGTAGAGGGTATTCAAGGCTTATTTGGACCATTTTTTTGTGGTATTTATTGATGACATATTGGTGTGCTCAAAGGATGAAGAAGCCCATAAGGAGCACTTGAAAGTGGTGCTAAGCTTGCTAAAAGAGCATGAGTTATATGGCAAGCTAAGTAAGTGTCAATTTTGGGCTAAGGAAATTGGATTTCTCTGGCATATGATCAACGGGCATGGTTTAGCTATTGATCCCCAGAAAATTAAGGTTGTCTTGGAATGGAAGCAACCTCAAGCTATGAGGGACATAAGAAGCTTCCTAGGACTTACTGGCTACTACAAGAGATTTATGCCCAAGTTTTCTATACTAGTAGCCCCACTCACTCAATTAACAAGAAAGGACCAGAAATTTGAGTAGGGCGAGCAATGTGAGGCTAGTTTCCAAGAACTTAAGAAAAGATTGGCTATAGCCCCAATACTAGTTGTACCAAACCTTACTAAGGAGTATGAAGTATTCACTGATGCTTCTTGAGTAGGGCTAGGATGTGTCTTAATGCAAGGGAAACAAGCCATAGCCTATGGATCAAAGAAATTAAGGCCTCATGAAAAGAATTATTCAGTTCATGATCTAGAGTTAGCAGTAGTGATCTTTGCTCTCAAGCAGTGGAGACACTACCTGCTAGGAGAAAAATTTCAAGCCTTCACAGACCATAAGAGTCTGAGATACCTATTCACATAAAAAGACTTGAACATGAGGCAGAGAAAATGACTTGAGTACTTAAAAGATTTTGAGTGCAACATCGAGTACACAGCTAGGAAAGCTGATGCAGTAGCTGATGCTCTCAATAAAAAGTACACGGGAGCACTTAAAGCCACTAAAGAGCCTGCTGAGGTAGAGGTACTCAGTATAATTGAGTTAGCCTAAAAATGGGGACAGTGGGAAGTGGACCAAGTGAAGGTTCTAACTATTAGGTCTGAGTAGAAAGACCTAATTCAGGAAGCTCAGATTCAAGATGAGGAGATCCCCAGGATCTCTGGGCAAATACAAGGGAAATAATATCAAGGATTTTCTTTTAAGGCTGGAATACTATATTTCTAGAACAGGATTTATGTGCCTAGTAAGGATGGACTTAGGCAACAAATCCTAGAAGAAGCCCACTCCAGCTTGATGAGTATGCATCCTGGAGCTCAGAAAATGTACAAAGATCTAAGATCCCATTTCTGGTGGCCATATATGAAGCAAGAGATTGGTGTTTATGTGGCTAAGTGTATGACTTGCCAATAAGTCAAAGTGGAGCAACAAAGACCTGGTGGTAAGCTACAAAGCTTGCCTATACCAGAAAGGAAATGGGGATCAATATCCATGGATTTTGTAGTGGGTATGCCGCCAACTTGAAGGAAGTGTAATGCAATCTGGGTCATAATGGATAGATTGACCAAGGCAGACAACTTCTTGCCCATAAACCTTATAGACTCACTGGAGAAATTGGCTCAGTTATATTTTAAGGAGATTGTAAGATTACGCGGTGTACCAGATAACATTGTCTCAAACAGAGACCCAAGATTTTTGTCTAGATTCTGGAACTCTTTGCACCATGCCTTAGGTACTAAGCTAAGGTTCAATTCTGTATACCATCCTCAAATGGATGGACAGACTAAAAGGACCATTCAAACTCTGGAAGATATGCTAAGATGTTGTGCCATAAACTTCCAAGGAGAATGGGATAGACATTTACCTTTAGTGGAGTTTTCATACAATAATAGCTATCACTCAGTGATTGGCATGACACCTTATGAGGCATTATATGGGAAAAGGTGCATAAGTCCACATTGTTGGCATGAGCCGAAAGATAAGTTGGAAATTGGCCCAAAACTCATAAGAAAGACTACTAAGAAGATTAAGCTAATCCTAGAAAAGATTAAGTCTGCCAACAATAGGTAAGAAGCATACGCCAACCAATGTTCCT
Organism: Aquilaria sinensis; assembly: GCA_005392925.1. Classification (NCBI taxonomy): domain Eukaryota; kingdom Viridiplantae; phylum Streptophyta; class Magnoliopsida; order Malvales; family Thymelaeaceae; genus Aquilaria; species Aquilaria sinensis. The sequence continues at coordinate 632,234 of SMDT01001473.1, read as the reverse complement.
ATTACCCAAAACCTCACCTATGAGGAGGAACCAATTTGGGTATTGGCCAAGGACACTAGAAAGCTCAGAAGTAAATGGATACCTATGGCAAAAGTCAAATGGGCTAACCATTCTGAGGAGGAGGCCACATGAAAGGTTAAAGCTGAAATGCTTAAGAGTTATCCTGATATATTCCTTAAACTCTTAGGAAATTTGGAGGACCAAATTTCTTAATGAGGGAACTGTTGCAACGTCTGTGAATCCTAAGTGATTAAGCCTTGGGCAATAAGGATTTAACACTTCAGAGTTTTTTCTAAATTAGGAATTGAGCTCATTGAGATCGAAAGACACAAAATTAAGTAAGACATGAGACTATATTGAGTGTTGGACACTCTCAGATTTAAACTTGGCTTAGGCCAAGAGGAATAGTAGTGGAAATGATAGTTTTAAAAAATGAGGGACTCAATTGAACTAAAGGAACTTTGAAAGTTGGGCTCAATTGCTCAAATTAAAGAAAATGAGTGGCTAAATGGGGAAATAGCCAATTTTAAAGGCATTGGATGCCATGGCTGCCACCTCCCTTCATTTTTACCATATTATAATCATTTCCCTCCTACTATAATCTCCATTCACATTAAAATAATCCCACACTCACAAAAGTCATCCAATTTGTCCCCTACTTTTAACTATCTCACCCATCACCCACACAAGTCCTCCAATTTGTACCCTACTTTTGACTACCTCACCCAACTTTCACCAAAGTCTTCCAATTTGTCTCCCACTTGTCTCCCACTCACATGACCATGTAAATCATATGGCCTCTCATTTTCTTCCTCTCATGGCTGGCCATTACATGCCTATTAGGCTATCAAATTCATTCATCTCACTCTTCCCCATCTCTCTTTACAATTTTTCACTACAACTCCCTCATTTTCTCTTAAATTTGGCTATCTTTCTCTTCACTCTTCCCGCTTATCTTCTCTTCTCATACATTCAGCCATAGCTCATTCTTAAGGTTCCAAGTAGTTAAACCAAGAGTTCTTGGTGTCTACAGGCTCATAATAACATTCCAAGAAAGAATCAAGAAGAAAAATTGAAGGAGGAAACATTTATTGAAGCCATTGTTTTAAGAAGACTTTAGGCCAAGGCCATTTCTTGGCATTCTTGAATTTGAAGCAAGTGTCTTCATGGGCATGAGTTTCTAAAGCCTTGTAAGGCAAGGAATCAAGTGGTGATTCAAAGAAAGATCAAGTGGAAGCTTGAAGGAAATCAAGCACAAATTCGGCCATACCTCCTTTGTTGAGGTATTGTGTGTTCCACCAAGTTTTCTTGGTATATGTAAGCTTTCGAGCCATGGTAATGTAAGAATATACTTGCTAATGTTTCGGCCATTATAGGTTCTTGAGCTAGAAACCAAGTTCTAGCTACAACAAGTACGGAAAAGTAAGAAAAACAAGCTTCGAAAGCTTTCGGGCAACAAAAGTTGCAAAAAGGTTTTAGTAAGGATTCTTATACTCTTTGAGTATTTGGGCCCTTGGGTGATGGATAATGGATGCCCTGTGATCCTAAGAAGGCTACAGAGGGTTATGTTTTGTTGCTTAGGCAACTCTGTGCTAGCTAGCTCCGTGTAAGCATTATGGCTATGAATTGAGTCAGGCAACTTAAAGAAATATAGATCATGCTTGCTCTGCCCTTCAGGGGAATAAGGTGTTAAGTGGTGTGTATGTGTGTGTTATGTGCTTTTATGTTTCGTTGTGCATGCTAACCCCCGATTATTGTTATTATTGTTATTGCTATATCTCTTGTGTTTTCTTTATCTTAGTGTTTTCTTTGTAGGAGCATGGAATATTTGCTGCCATGTTATTCTTGGCTATGTTAGGCTTTGGTAGCCATTGGAATCCTTACTGAGTTTGTAACTCACCCATCCTTTTCTACTTTTGTAAGAAAAGGCTTACTTGAAAGGCATTAAGGTCAAGAGTATTTTATACTCTTTCTGTTGGTAAAGGTTTGTGTACGTATGTATTCGCTCAATATTCTAAGGATTCTAAGTGTTATGGGTTGCTTGTGTAATAATCTAATAAGTGTGGACTTTATGTGCAGAATAAAGTGTCTTAGAGCTAGTGGGAACAAAGTCTTAAGGTGGAAAATTGTGTTCTATGGCATTTTGGAACTATGGCTTGCCTAGCAAGCATGTATATTTAGTTGGTCTCACTATAATTACCAAACTTATGGACTACCTAAATTCGGCCATGCATGTGTTCTAATGGCTTGTATGTTGGACTTTGGACTCTTTTGTTGCTCTTGGTGGACTTACCAAGGCCCATGCATGATTGATGGAATATATGCATTCTTGGAACTTAAACATGTTGGAAATGAATCTAAATGCATGTCTTGGCTTAAATTAGATTTTGGTGAAGATGAGTATGTTCTATGGCAATTTCAGCCACTTGCAAATGTTTAAGTGCTAAGGAGTCCACAAGCCTTTGTTTATTTCAGAAGCATGCAATATTTGGCCATATATGTGCACTTAAGGAATAAAATGCAAGTGAACTTAGAAGAGCATGAAATAATGAGTGCACAAGTGCTAATTGGCATCTAAAGGAATTAATGTTATATAAGTGTATATGTGCACTAATGAAGGCCAAGACACATGTAAGCATGCAATGCATATGCATGAAAAATAAGTTTCAAAACTTGGATTGGGGTTTTGGTTGCCATGCATGTACTTGGCTATGTATGAAATTGAACATGAAATGAACACATAAACACATAGGTGCTAACTTGTTTCCAAGAGCAATAAAATCTCAAGAGAAAGTAATTAATGAGCTAGCACTGGTAATGTCCTAGGGTTCATGCCCGTATGTTTTGATAAGGATTAAATGCCCCTTATATGGAAATTACACTGCATGATTAAATAATTGGTCCCAAATGGGCTAGGGGCTAAGTTAGGCATGACAGAAATGATGGAGATGAGTTTGGCTTGGTGACCTAAAGTCGTATTCTTACATGTATTATTTCTTCTTGTGAGGCCTCATGTAAGAAATTTTTTTGTTTGGCTATATTTATCTTTGTTGCACTATATATATCTCTTATTATTGATACCATTTTTCTCCAAGATCATTTTAATGTTTTTTATTATGGTACTCTATTATAAAATTACTATTTTCTATTACGATAGTACATGGTGGGTTGGTGGGTGTTACCTAATCCTATCCATCTTAGATGGATAGGATATGAATTTTAAAATTATAAATCTGATTGGTGGTGGATAGGATACATATTGGGTATACAATATGATGGATAGGATGCGGGTTTAGCACTATTCTACCCACATCCATCTTTCTCTTTCTCATCACTATCACTCTTCTGCCCTCTTTATTCCAACAATCATGCCATCAATCGCTGCCACTTTTTATTCTAGATCAAGTGTCGGTGATCAAATCATGTAGCTAACATGGATAATTGCACCACTCCGATCTCCGATCAATGCCTAACCTCCTTATCGATGCTCCAATCTCTGGCCTCAACCTCTTCACCGTCACGCAGATCAAAAGCCTAATCTGCCCGACAGCCGCCTCCTTGATGCTCTGATCTGTCACCTCGACCTTATCTCATCACTTGAATCCCCAGTTGGATCTCTTCAATGCTTGACCTTCTTGATGCTTTGATCTGTCGCCTTGGCCTCCTCACTGCCGCTTTGGTTCTTGGCTCGACTTCCCAAACTTTTGAGCTTTTTTATGCTCCGGTCTCTCACCTTGACCATAGATCCTTGGTGAGGTAAAAGGTCCAAGAGGAAGAAGAGATGGGTAAAGGGCTCAAACCATTTTGTTCAAACATTTTATACATTTGTCACATACTTTTATATATATTTTTATACATTTTTATATATTTATTTAGACTCTTTAACTTATTCTTTTACACACTTTTAATTTTAAAGATAACAAATTTTCTACTTATTTTTATACTCATTTTTATAGTTTTCAACAAACACTTTTGCTTATTGATTTAAACACCTTCATTTCTTATGATAATAAATCATTTGCATATTACTCAGACACTTTAATATATTTTTGTATACATTTTAACATATTTATTCAGACACTTCTACACATTTACATATCATTTTGACAGAGAACAAATAGTTTGTATATTATTAAAGAGAACAAATAGCCTACATATTATTTTAGATACTTATACATACTTGTTCACACACTTTTTCCAATTGCTTTGGACACTTTGCATCTTTGTCCTTAACACTTATGTAAATGCGAGTAATGATGGAAGATCTGGAGATAGAGGCGGCGGCCATGTTGGCGGCAACCTCAGTGGCTGTGATAATGAGGTAGGATTTCTGAAAGGAGAGAATGTAGGATTTCTTAAGGGAGAAAGTATATATTTTGGTGAGAGACAATTTTGTCAAATTTTTTTTTATGGGGGTGGACTATATATGGAGAGTTAAGGGTAAGTTAGTATGTCTAATTAGATATGTATTTAGTATAATCAATATATATATATATAAGAGAAACCCACATATTCCCCAAAACTATTTACTTTAGCATTAATTTCATATTACATTTGTAGCATTAATTTTAGAATTTATTTGTAATAATTAATACTTAGGTCCTTATATAACTCTCACTCCAAAATTCACCAATTCCCCAATACTACTTTTTTTACCATTAATTGCATAGTGTATTTGTATGGTTTAATAACTTAGGCCCTCATATAGTCATGACTTCAAAATTTAGAATTTAAATTATAATTCTTGGTGAGTACTTTTTATCATAGTAAAGAGTCATTCAAATTCTATTTTTCATACATTTTAGCAATTGAATATATATATAGGAAAAACCCACTTACCTCCCAATACTACTTCCTTTAGCATTAACTTCATAGTACATTTGTAGCATTAATTTCATAATTCATTTACAATAATTAATACTTAGGTACTTATACAGCCCTCACTCTAAAATTCACCCATTTCCCCAAAACTATTTCTTTTATCATTAATTGCATAGTACATTTGTAGTGTTTAATAACTTAGGCCTTCATATATTCATGACTTTAAAATTTAGATTTTTAAATACTACCTTCGTCTCACAAAAGCTGTCCCCTTTACTATTTATAGCAATTAATTTGTGATTTTATTTCTTTTAAGATTTATCATAAAAATATGAGATTTTTACATGAAAATGGAACTTTAAATATTAAGTTTCCAAATATCATTTTTGAGAATTTTTTTCAATTCATATTAATATAAATATATTCAAGTCAAACTTTAGTCAAAAAAATATAAAAGGGACAACTAATATGAAATGGAGGGAGTATAATGTTTAGATAGTTCTTTGTGTTATAGTATAGATGTAATGCCCGCAAAATCCTAAGTAATTAAGCATCGGGCTATAATGATTTAGGGCTTAAGAATTTTTCCTAAATTGGGAATTAAGCTCCTTGAGATTAGGAGACACTAAATTAAGTAGGACCGGGGAGTATGATGAGTGTTGGACACTCTCAGAATTTAAACTTGGCTTCGGCCAAGTAAAATGATGAAAATTTAATGTGAAGGACTCAATTAGACAAAAAGAACTTTTGGTGGTTGGGCTCAATTGCCCAAATACAAGGAATTGAGGGACTAAGGGGGGATTAGCCAATTTTAAAAGCATTAGATACCATGGTTGCCACCTTTCTCCATTTCTCATTATTTTAATCTACCTCTCATCTAACACATCACTTAGGATTCCTTCCTCAACCTACTTGTCCTCCAGTTTTGACAAATCCACCCAACTTTCACCAAAGTCTTCCAATTTACCCCCTACTTTTGACTATCTCACCCACCACCCACACAAGTCTTCCAATTTGTCCCTTACTTTTGACTATCTCACCCACTACCCACGCAAGTCTTCCAATTTGTCCCCCACTTGTCTCCCACTCATCCAAGCACATGATACACTCATTCTCCCCTCCCAAATTTGTCCATTATATGCCCATTAAGCTCCCAAATTCATTCATTTCACTCTTCCTCATCTCTCTCTTCAATCTCTCTCTAAGTTTGCTCTTAAACTCTTCAAACTCTTCTCTCCCAAATACCATTCGGCTATAGCTCGTTCTTGGGCATCCTTGAGCTTTTACCAAGTGTTCTTAGTGTCTATAAGCTCTTAAGAACATCCCAAGAAAGAATCAAGAAGAAGATTGAAAGAAGGAGACATTTTTGGAAGCCATCAACTAAGGGAAGTTTCGGCCAAGTCTTGTTCTTGGCATTCTCATGTTTGAAGCTTGTGTTCTTGATGCACATAAGCTTCTAAAGCCTTCCAAGGCTAGGAATCAAGTGGTGAATTCAAGAAAAGATGAGCGGGAGCTCTAAGGAAATCAAGCCAAAGGATTCGGCCATACTTTCATTGGTTGAGGTATTGTGTGTTCCACCAAGTTTTCTTGGTATATGTAAGCTTTTGAGCTATGGTAATGCAAGAATATACTTGCTAATAATTCAGCCATTGTAGGTTCTCAAGCTAGAAATTAAGTTCTAGCTATGACAAGCAAAGAAAAGGCAAAGAAACAAGCTTCTAAAGCTTTCGAGCAACAAAGTTGCTAAGGGTTTCGTGGTAAGGATCCTTATACTCTTTGAGTAATTAGTGCCCTTAGGTGATGGATAAAGAATGCCATATGATCCTAAGGTGCTATAGAGGGCTATGTTTTGTTGCTTAGGCAACTCTGTGCTAGCTAGCTTACGGCTAGGAATTGGGCTAGCCAATTCAATTCCCAAGCATAAAAAGATCTCAGATTAATACGGACTAATAAATGGTTAACCGAAATTAAAGAAAATATGCTCATGCTTGCTCTGCCCTTCATGAGAATATGGTGTTAAGTGGTGTGTGTGTTTGTGTGCTTTTATGTTTCGTTGTGCTTGCTGACCCCGATTATTATTATATGCATATATCCTGTATTTTCTTTGTCTTAGTGTTTTCTTTGTAAGAGCTTGGATTATATTTTACCAAGATAAGTTTGTGCTATGTTAGGCTCCATGAGCTGTACGGAATCCTTACTAAGTTTTACTCACGCCCTTCTCTACTTAATGTAAGGAAAGGAGCACTAGAATGGAATTAAGATCAAGAGTATTTTGTACTCTTTCTATTAGTAAAAAGGTTTGTGTGTGTACATATATATTTTCTCAATATTCTAAGTATTCTAAGTGTTATGGGTTGCTCGTGTATCAAGCTAATAAGTGTGGACTTTATGTACAGAACTTGGTGTCTAGATTGTGGGAACAAAATCTCTAAGGTGGAAAGTGTGTTCTTTGGCTCTTTGTGTGGTTTGCCATGTTTGCACATGTGCTATGATGTTGGTCTTATCTAAATGACCAAACTTGTGTTAATGGTTTGTACATGGATGGTTGGGCCTAAGTAAAGTTGATGATGGATTTGCATAATTGTACGTTTATAAGCCTATGCTTGTTTATGAAAAACATGTGCATAATAAACAAGTTCCAAAACTTGGATTGGTGTTTTGGTTGTCATGCATGCACTTGGCCATGTTTGATAACGAGCTTGAAATGAACACACAAGTTCCACATAAGTACTAGCTTATTTCCGAGAGCACAATATAAACCCTTAAGTAAATAATTAATTAGCTAGTATTAGTAATATCCTGGGGTTCATGCCGGTATGTTTTGATGAGGATTAAATGCCCCTTTTGTGGAATTCCACTACGTGGTTAAGTAAGTAGGCCCGAATGGGCCAGGGGCTAAGCTGGGCATGACAATAGAACCCTTAAAATTCTAATTTTTATACATTTTAGTAATTGAATTTAAATTTCTATCCTCTTAGCATAATAAAACACTATTAGCTTTTGTTCTCTTCTTAATGACTCATTAATAATATTGTCCCTTAATCAATTGTTTTAAATAGATTCCATCTCTTTGTTGCCTTTTAGTAGCTTTAATTTCCATTAAAATGCTTAGATTACAATTGTACTTGATTTCAATGGTATTAATATTGTCTATCCAACTTCCCCAAGACTAATTTTTTAGCATTAACTTTATAGTGCATTTATAACATTAATTTTAGAATTTATTTGTAATAATTAATACTTAGGTCCATTAGAATGCTTTCATTAAAAATTTATTTGGTTTCAATGGTATTATCCAACCAACTCTTATATATATATAGATTCACATACTTGATTCCAACACGCACTCAATATTATCATCCATTCCTTCCTATCATTGCTTGCTACTTTTTTTTTTATTTCTTCACTAATTTATATTTTTAGATCCTCCCCAATATCAAAGATGAGATAGTTATTTAAAAAGATTGATGTATTTTTTTTATTTTTTATTTCATAGTATTTGAATTCACACAATGGACAAATGTGTTCTTTTATGAATATTTTCTTATTTTTATAGTCTTCTAACAGAATATGTTACATTAGAGGAACTATTTTCTGAGATGACTGATTTGACTATTCAAGTAAGAATATGTCATGTATGTGATGTTTTAAATTTTTGAAAAGATGACCAATTTATCAGTACGGATTTTGTTCTTGTGGATAAGAAGATATTTTTTCCCCTCCATTCTACTAAATTTTACAATTTATTCTTGTCTCCCTACTATAAATATATGTTCATGATCTATTATTGGCTATTATGTCTTTGATTTACATATGCAGGGTGTGGTAATTCATGGGTCTATAAAAATTTTTGACATACAAGTTTAAAGCAAAGCTTCATGAAGAAAGTATATATATTTTCAAGAATTTTACAATTCTTTTAAAGAAGAAGATTTACTAGATCATAGATACACACCCATTTATAATCCACTTTATTCATAATACATAAATCTATGATGTGAACCCTGAACCTCATGATTTTCCCATACATAAATTTGAGTTTGTTGTTTTTGACCAACTTAGCACATGCATGGACCAAGAAGAATTCTTTATAGGTTTTCCTAAAAGTTTTTTAAAATACAATCGGATGCTACATGTACTATCTATATATTATTATTTCAATTCATTTTTGTATGAAAAATGTTGTAGGAGTTGTTATGAAGGTTGGTATAATAAAGCAACAGATTGTTAAGGATGATTCAGTTGACAACTTAACCATAAAATTACAAGATTTCAAGTATTTTATACACCATGGTGTTCAATGTTTACCCTTAGACCATTTGTGTATTTTTTTTCTAATTTTTATATTTTTTTTACAGAAAGAATAAAATTTTACTTACATTATGATCAAAGTTCTCCAAAATTTTTATGGCAAACAAAGGAGAAATTGATTATCATGTGTTGTAAGAGTTTTTACTTCTTTCGTCATCAAAACTTTCAAGGTTTCCAACATGTTGTATGTTTTTTCATCCATATTTAGCTTTACTTCTCATTCTTCTATGATGTAAACTTTTTAACTAACTTATTTTTACATATAGGTCGATGAAGCTTAGGATTCAAGATCGAGTAAGATTTATTTAAATATTTAAATTCTTGAGGTTGACAATATAAGGGATGATTTTATGTAGGTTTCTAAAACCAATTTTTGGCTTACAGTATATATCTTACTTTGATTAATAACTTATCATCCATGATTTTATATTATATATTTGAATATATATATATATATATATATATATATATATATATATATTATATATATATATATATATAATGGTTAAAGCACTACAGGAAAACCAACGCAATGGCTAAAGCACTAAAAGATTATGTAAATGAAATTATGGAAGATTTGTAATCTTATAAACAAAGATCTATTTCATTACAATTACAGGTTCTACAAGGAGTAATGTCTCACATCGAATAATACTATTAATAGAAAGTAAGAATTTGGATAAGTTTTATATTATACAACTAGACTACATATACAAACAGTAAAAACATAACTTACATTCTAACATATAAATTCAATTTCAATTTAAGGAATAATTCTCGTGCATCGCACGGGTTGCTTAACTAGTAATTAATATATGTTAGCTACTACTCGGGGAAGATTTTGGTGTTTTGTATCCTCAATTTTAATTTCATTTCTTGGCACATACTTATTCATCCAACATAATGTTCTTATGGCTATAATCGTCCTTTTAATGACATTCAAGAAAAAAAAAAGGAAAAGTTTCAACAATAAAGTAAAAGACCAAATAAACATGTGAGTTCATAAAATCATTTTATTCATACTTTGAAATCTTTTCCCATTCAATAGAATCACTTTCGAAAGGACAATTAATTTTTTCAGCATTGCCCACGAGTTATTCATAATATTGATAATACGTAGCACGTACGAGAAATTTAGAATTAGCATGATTGGTTCATTAAGGTGTTGCCAAAGCGGCAGTGGAGTTGTTGGTGTCCAGGGGCGTAGTGTCACGTGGGCAGCCAGCAGGATCATAGCAGGTGCATAGAGGTGGGGTGATTGGAGGGGGACTGCGTTCTCCTACTCCACGCCCCTTAGTTGCTTTCTTGCATCGGTCACTGCAATCGTTGCCTTTGCCGCATGCACCCGGGGCTATTGTGCAGTTTGCACCTTCAGATGCAAGCAATCCTGTGATAATAACAGGATGGATTCTTTCAATGCATTTATAAAATTTTGAGATTGCCCATGGGTTGTGGGGCAGCTGATATTTATCACTCGCTAGCACATACCAGCGAAGTGGCAAGTAGGAAAAATTGCAGGCAAGGGCAGTGGGAATGGATATGCGTGCCCGATCTGCCTTGTTAACATTCCTACACAGAATAGAAACTAACAATATAATTGGTAGTCAACTTAGTTAATGTGGTTGTGAAAGGTGTGATAATATACCTTGGGTGAGAGGCATTAAAGAGAATAGAAGACACAAATAAGTGACTTTAGCCATCTTTGATCAAACAATATACTTAAAGGGTATTTGAATTCTGATCTTAATCCGTGCCTATGTATGATGGATTTGTGATCGATTTTTACAGTGAATTTTGTAGGGATTTATGTTGGTGGAATGCTAAGTAGGTGAATTAGTTTTATGTTTTTGTTGGATCTTTTGCCTAAATGATAAAAAATTTGAAATCCATAAGACAATTACATACCAGAATTTCAATCAAGCTACTGACTCAGCAGCAAACCTCGGGATTTCATTTCCTTCTTAATATAAAATTTCCATGTATTTTTTGTTGCCATGTTATTGGATTTTATCACTGGAAAATGTCTCTACTTTTTAATTTTTGATACTTACAAATAAGATAAGAGAAGTAATGAACATATGAGAAGATAGCCAAATTGGCCATGTGCCTCTGAAATGAGCATCCTTTTTAGGGCCATCCAATGCATAAAATTGTTAATGCTTCACCGTTAATCGATTAATGCTAGACTTTCAACGTTTGTATCCTAAGTTGTTATAGACTATTTATAACCTGAATTTCCAATGTTACCTCAAAATGAAGAAGAAGTTTCAACTCTATTGCCTATGTTCTTCCTAGTTTGAAGACCATCACCGTGTGACACTAACTTAGAATTCTTTCTCTTTCCTTATCGACCTTGGCATTGGGCATTGAAATTAAAATGAGATTGAAAAGGAGAGGAAACCATGCTTTCTCTGTCAAATGAATAACTTTGACTACATGTCATTGAAGAAAAAGATGACTTAGCTGTAACATGCTCTAAAGGTTCTTCAAAGTACTGATTGGTGGAATATTTGTGACAAGTATATATCTTGGTTTACCATGCTACTATATTAGGAATAACAACATGGTTCTTCAAAATATCTTTATTTTGAAATTAGAGTATTTTTAATCTTATTCTACAAATGATGCCATAAATATGATCTGATAATATAGATGTATTAATTCAAAATTCTAAAGAGCTAGTATTACATGCACCTGGCTTATTCCGTACGTGATCCCTTAAAAGTTCAGGGATTGTTATTATTGTCCCGTGCACATTGAACATACTTATAAATTTTCTGTACAATTCAAAGAAGCTTCAAGGGAGGGCAGGGTTCAAGCCTCTGGTACGGCTCATTGATTCTCCACCTTTTTATTATTCATTTTTTTTCTCTTCCTCAATATTTTTTTCTACATTTTTATCATTTTTTTTCTAATTAATTTGCACCTCTTCATTTTTATTTACACTTTCTAATATCAATTTTTTTATTTTCATTCTCTCATATTTTTTTATTTTCCTTTTATTTTTCTATTTTTGTATTATTTTTAGTTTTTCTCTTTTTTTTTTGTTACTTCTTTATTATTTTACCCATACATTTAATTTTTATTTTCTCTAGCTTCATGTTAACTAATCAATAAGATTAGTCCAAGTAACTTCAGAAATTTTCTTTTGATAGATGAGTTGCTTGCAATTAGTTATTATTCTTTTATTGATAAGTATTTGTTCTTTTACCAGTTCATGCTTATTTTTTTAAAAGAACTAGTTATTCTTTTTTAGTAGCTATCTGTACTTTTATTAGTAATAGTTTGTTCTTTTAGAGAAACTATATTTTGTTCTCTTATTACTAGTTGTCTGTTCTTTTATTAGTAGATATTTATTTTTTTGTCAGTTCATACTTATTTATTTAGATGAATATTTATTCTTTTATTAATATCTCTTTGTTCTTTTATAAGTAGTGTTTGTTCTTTTATTTGTTTATATTTATTCTTTAAATGAACTAGTTATTTGCTCTTTTATAAGTAACTATGTCTATTTTTATGAGTAATAGTTTGTTCTTTTATAAGTTTCAGCATGTTCTTTAAGAGAACCTATATTTCATTCTCTTACTACTAGTTGTTTGTTTTTAATTAGTATATATTTATTCTTTTATTAGTTCATGTTTCTTTATTTAGATGAACTTGATGTTTGTTCTTCTATTAATCTCTTTTTTTTTATTAGTATGTGCTTATTCTTTTATCAACTCATATATATTCTTTTATACATTGCAAATTATTATTTTATAAATTTGTTCTTTTTTAATTCCTATATTTTTTCTCAGTTCTAATATGTTCTTTTATATAGTGTTATTTATTCTTTTATAATTTTTTTTATTTTTTGTATAATATTTTGTTTTTGTTCTTTTTCCAGTTCCAATATGTTATTTTTTGTTCCTATATGTTCTTTTTTCTATTATTTTTCATGTAATAAGTTCTTTCATGGATTTTTGTTTGTTCTTTTTCAATTGCTAAATGTTTTACTTGGACGGAACAGGGTCCCAGGGCCTTGAATTTACTTCCACTTGTAGGCTTTTAGGAAACTATGATCCCACTTGGTTATAATTAGCTAATTATTACTCTTAAAGTATCTTAAATCATTACGTGCAGCTAGTTACTTAGCCTACCTTACATAGGAAATATATGTGTTGTCTTGGCTATGCAATGACAATAAATACAAACAATACTGAAAACAGTGACGCGGCCGTTAACGGAAACATAATTCAAAATAAGCCAAGATATAAGAACTTTAGCTGCTTTAACTACAAGTAATAACTATATGCATATATCTCAATCTTATATGCACCCAAATGTAACCCTAGTGTTATACACACCAATGGACACTAGTAGAGGCAATCCTTTTGTATAAAAAACCATACATATAGAAGAAGCAACATTTATCTACTAAGATCCATCCTTAGCTCTTCACTCAAGCAAGCTAGCTCCAAGTGATGAGCCACACTTTCCTTGAGCTCACTTAGCCTTAAACTGTAAGGTAAATATTTTGGCCAGTACTAGCTTAAGGTATAAGTAGCTTAGAAACTTGAAGTTTTCTACTTAAAAAGTACCTTTAAACCAATAAAACTTATCCCTAATAGTCACCTCTTCTCAACTGCTAAGGCTGACTAACCCACTTAACACCTACACAACACTTAAGGGGTGAGTACTCAAAAAGTACTCGGTAAAGAATTCAGCTCCTGCAGGGGAAAAAATGCAAGAATGCAAAGCACGACAAACATATGTATGTATGTATGTATGTATGTATGTATATATCACTACTAAAAAAATCATTTTTTCCAACTGCTTTTTTTTCCAACTGCCAAAGCCGTTGGAGGCAAGACAAAAACTTTTCCAACGACTAACAATTACGAAATTAAATTCCGGGGTATGTATATAATATTTCTAATGGCTTTAGCCGTTGGAAAATATAAGTTTTAAATGGCAAATTAAAGTAAATTTTTCCTAGTTTTAAGGAATTTATGGTGTTTAAAGCTGTTGGAAAATATATGTTTTTATGGCAAATTAAAGTAAATTTTTCCAACAGCTTGAGCAGTTGGAACTAGTTTTAAGTAATTTATGCTATTTTATTAAAGCCATTGGAAAATACTTGGATATTAATATTTGTATTTTTTAGGTTATAATTAAGATATTTTCAGCTGACCAACGGCTTTGACCGTTGGAATGTCATTTTTTTAAACACACCGTTTTGAAAAAATAGCAATTTAAATCCCCCCAGCCCAGATCGTCTTCTTCGTCGTACCAGAGTTCCAAAATCATCTCTGTCTTCTCTCTCCTAGGGCACATTCAGCTTCCTCGAGATCGTCATTGTTTGATCTGGTGTCATTGTTGTAGATCTATAGGTTAGTTTTGATTTTTTTTCATTTTAAATTCATTTTTTTTTTTTGGATTTTCATGCTTTGATGTTTAATATTGATAATGGGTTGAAAATTTTGCTTGTTGTGGCAGATTGCAAGCCATTCCCATACATTTGAAGGAAGTAAAATTTCAGATTTGAGGTAAGCTGGTTTAATATGTATTTTTTAAGTTTTTTAATTTTTAAAATCCGGATTATGTAATGTTAATTTGGTTTGAAATATGTGAAATGTATGTGATTTGTAGTTATTGATGGCTGGATGTGAAGTATTGAGGTTACCCATTACAATTTTGAATTTATGTCCATTTTCTTACTTTTTTTCTTATTTTCAGGATTAATTCAAAAATAGGAAATAATTAGTTTTAAGTCAATTGTTTAGGTAGTATATTTATGTGTGAAATTAGTTAGTATATTTAAAAATAGGAAATAATTAGTTTTAAGTCAATTGTTTGGGTAGTATATTTATGTGTGAAATTAGTTAGTATATTTATAAATAGAAAGTTTTAAGTAATTAGTTATTAAGTGTGAAATTGTTTATATTTGAAAATAGGAAATAATTAGTTTTAAGTCAATTGTTTAGGTAGTATATTTATGTGTGAAATTAGTTAGTATATTTAAAAATAGGAAATAATTAGTTTTAAGTCAATTGTTTAGGTAGTATATTTATGTGTGAAATTAGCTAGTATATTTAAAAATAGGAAATATTTAGTTTTAAGTCAATTGTTTAGGTAGTATATTTATGTGTGAAATTAGTTAGTATATTTAAAAATAGGAAATTTAGTTTTAAGTCAATTGTTTAGGTAATATATTTTGTTTAACTAACAATGTTTAATTGGATTTATTGTTACAATGTTTTAAGATTTGGAATTAATATAAAGGTGCAAAATATTTATATTTAAATAAGTTTGTTTGATTAAGTTTGACCTTGAATATAATAATAATAATAATAATAATAATAATAATTGAAATAATAATTATTATACTAAGAGTAGTACTAAAGTAATAATAATAATAATAATAATAATAATAATAATAATAATAATAAATCCAATAAGAGTAGTAATAATTATAATAATAATTATAATAATAATAATAATATTAACAATAGTAGTAGTAGTAGTAGTAGTAGTAGTAGTAATAGTTGTAGTAGTAGTAGTAAAAATAATAATACTAATAATAATAAGAGTAATATTTATAATAATAACTATAATAATAATAATAATAATATAATAATAATAATAATATTAATAGTTAGAGTAGTAGTAGAATAATAATAATAATCAATAATAATAATAATAATAATAATAATAATAATAATAATAATAGTAGTATTAGTAAGAATACTAATAATTAAAATAATTATTATTATAGTAAGAGTAGTAGAAAAAAAATTAATAATAATAATAATAATAATAGTAGAATAATAATAATAATAATAATAACAATATTTTTTGCAACTAGTAGTAGTGTTAGTAGTGGTAGTAAAAATAATAATTATAATAATAATAAGAGTAATAATAATAATAATAATAATTTTATTAATAATTATAAGAGTAGTAGTAGAATAAAAATAATAGTAATAATAATAATAAGAGTAGTAGTAGAATAATAATAATAATAATAATAATAATAATAATAATAATAATAGTTGTGGTAGTAGTATTAGTAATAATAATTATTATTATAATAATAATTATATGGATAAAATATTGAAACGTTCATCCTATTAAGTAGTAACAGTAAACCTTAAATAAAAACCCTAAACCCATATGCGTTGACAGCTTTTATTGATGAATTGTAATTGAATTCTCGTACACCCTAAACCTTAAACCTAAGTACTATTAACCTTAGCTAAACAATAAATAGTAAATACGCATTGTTAGTTTTAACTGACATTGTTTAGATTAAATGAAATATTAATGCATGCAATTAATAATAATATGTTGGCTATTGATACATGCAATTCGTGGATTTAATTTTTTATATGATTTAATTTACGAAATTAATTTTATGTGTTCATGCTTTCGTATATGTCATAAAGGTAAATATATAATTTCCATTGGTAGGACTCCATGGAACAAGAACGTAGTTGGATGTATAGTAGTCGTTATTTACCTGGGCGAGTTGGATACAAAGAGGAGTGGGAGGCAGGGGTTGAGCAGTTCATAACATTTGCTTGTAGTAACCCAGGGCATATGGATGGAAACAAAATACATTGCCCGTTTAGGAGATGTAAAAATTTGAGGTTTAAGGATTGTGATGACGTTAGAGTTAATCTATACAAATGGGGTTTCATGCCTTCTTACACCAACTGGACAGCTCATGGGGAGCCATTTAATGACCCTCCGCATCAGCCGTTTAATAATTGTGATTGGTATGAGCTTGCTGAGTACAGTTCAAATGTAAACCCATATGCTCGAATGATATTTGATGCAGTGGGACCAAGTTCCCATCAGAATTTCACTGAAGTGGATGAACAACCTAATGAAGATTTTAGACGGTTTTCTGATTTACTGTACTCCGCTAGTACCCCTCTTTGGGATGGATGTGATATGCATTATGAGCTGTCTACTGCAGTTCGTTTGTTAAACCTTAAAGTAGAATATCACATACCAAGAGGGTGTTATGATGGTATCGCGGCCTTGATAAAAGAGACACAACCAAGTGACAGCAAGATGCCATCCAATTGGTATGAGACGAATAAATTAGTTTCACAACTAGGTCTTGCGCATCTTAAAATTGATGCTTGTGTTAACAACTTCATGTTGTTTTGGAATAATGATAAAGATGCTTCACACTGCAAGTTTTGTGGTGAATCTCGGTTTAAGTCAAGAAAAGCTGGCTGGGGTAAGGATAAAGCAAGAAAGACCATGCACCATTTACCACTAACTCCCCGCCTTCAGCGTCTTTATGTTTCACTTTCAACTGCAGAGCACATGAGGTGGCACAATGAGCATCGATCCAAGCCAAATATTTTAAAACATCCTTCAGATGGGGAAGCATGGAAACATTTTGATTCCACGTACCCGTGGTTTGCCACGGAGCCCCGAAATGTTCGCCTTGGAGTTTGTTCTGATGGCTTTGTGCCATTTGGAAACTTTGGTAAACAATACTCATCTTGGTCGGTCATTGTTATTTCATATAATTTGCCACCATGGATGTGTATGAAGAAACCATATATGTTTTTGACTGCATTGATACCGGGCCCTCGGAGTCCACGTCAGAATATTGATGTGTATTTACAACCTCTTATTGATGAATTGAAGCAGCTATGGGAGGATGGTGTCGAAACATAGGATGTTTCACTTAAACAAAATTTTCAGCTCCGCACTTCAGTTTTGTGGACCATAAATGACTTCCTGGCTTATGGGATGTTGTCAGGATGGATGACTCATGGGAGATTATCTTGCCCTATTTGCATAGATGATAGCAATGCCTTCCAACTTGAGCACGGGAGGAAAACTTCATTCTTTGATTGTCATCGTCAATTTCTCGAGTTGGATCACCCATATAGAAGAAACAGAGTTGCCTTTAAGAAAGGAAAAGTTGAGAAATCATTGCCTCCTGAGCGTCTACCGCCTGAAACAATATTTGAACATATCTCAAATTTGCCATCTATAGTGGAAAATGGACAGGTTGTTACCATACCAGGTTATGGTAGAATTCATAATTGGACAAAAAAAAGTATTTTCTGGGAGTTGCCGTACTGGAAGAATAATTTAATCCGCCATAAGGACAACATGAAGGCTTGTAAGGACCTTGAGATGCTGTGTAGTCGATCAGAGCTAAATTTAATTACTCAAGCCGATGGCCGAACATTTAAACCCAAAGCCACTTTTACACTAAACAGACATCAGAGATCTGATGTGCTCAATTGGGTTAAAACACTTAGACTCCTAGACGACTATGCATCGAACCTTGGGAGGTGTGTTGATAGTAATGTAAGTCATATGTCTAGTATAAAAAGCCATGATTGTCAAGTAATGATGCAAAGGCTCCTCCCAATAGCCCTTGAAGCAATACCTGAAAATATTTGGAAACCGTTGACCGAGTTAAGTCAATTCTTCCAAGATTTATACTTTCCATAGTTAGATGTGAATCACATGGTCAATTTGGAAGCCAATATTCCTGTCATACTCTGTAAGTTGGAAAGAATTTTCCCACCTGCTTTTTTCGATTCGATGGAACATTTGCCGGTTCACCTTCCTTACGAAGCAAGGGTTGGAGGCCCCGTTCAGTATAGGTGGATGTATAAATTTGAGCATTGTATGCATGACCTCAAAATGAAGGTATCAAATAAGGTTCATGTAGAGGGTTCAATTTGTGAAGCATATCTAATTGAGGAGACCTCTACATTTTGCTCTCACTACTTTGAATCCCATATTCCACATATGGCAACTAGAGTACCTCGTAATGATGATGGCGGACCTGGACCATATGATGAATCGGTGTGGTCTATCTTTAGATACTCAAGTCGTCCATATGGTGTATCAAGATATCGATATCTTGATAACAATGAATTGAAGGTCGCTACTGCATATGTCTTACTGAATTGTAAGGAGGTGAAGCCATACCTCGAGTAAGTGCAATAACACCTATTTTCTTTATAAACTCTACTATAATAATAATACTTTTCTTCTTTTATACTAAACTCATCAAGTTTATGCTCCATCGACCTCTATCTATATCTTGTAGTTTGTTTGTCGACCTCTATCTATATCTTGTAGTTTGTTTGTTGATGAAGTGCGTATGCATGAACCCAATATACATATGTCAGACCTGGATGTCTACATTGAGAATAACTTTGACACATGGCTTAGAAACTATGTAAGTTACCTACACTTCAATTTTACCCATATTTTGCTTTTGAAAGGAAAGACATATTCATATTATTGATATATGTAACTAGGTGAATGATGTACATAACACTATAACGGACCGCTTCCTGTGGGATGCTGCATGCAGGCCATCCCATCGTGTTAAGAGTTGGCCTGTTTGCTTCATAAATGGGTACAAGTTCCACATTAGCAACTGGGGTCGCGACAAAGCAACATTTAATAGTGGAGTACGTATAAGGACTTTAGGATCAAGTGTGGTTGAATGTGATTTTTATGGGGTGTTAGAAGAAATCATTCAACTCGAATATCCTGGCTGGCCACACAAAAATGTTGTATTGTTTAGGTGTGCTTGGTTTGACCCTACTCCAAATCATGGCACTTGGGTTCATAAACAATATGGTATAGTTGACGTTCGTGATGGTCACCGATATGGGAAATTTGACCTGTTCATTCTTGCATCCCAAGTTGATCAAGTTTACTACACCCCTTACCCAACAAAGTCATGTGAAAAAATGGGGTGGTTAGCGGTTTTGAAAACCAAACCTAGACGCATCATTCATAATAATGTAAATGATGTCGAAGATGCATTTCAGGAAGAATTATTGGCCGGCGTGAACAGTCCTCCCATAATTATGGATGACCCAATCGACAATTTAGCTGAAACAGGAGTATGGGAAGCTGTAGAGGATGACTTGCCAATCAGGGAAGAAACTTTGCAACATGACAATGAATCTGACAATGAGGAGTCCCTTGAAGCAAGTGATGAAGAAGATGAATTTGAATCTGGGGATACTGATAGTGGCGAATCAGAGACAGAAACTGAGGACGATGAAGTCCATTGACTATAATGTAAACGTGCAATTACTTATAAAATGTAATGTGAACGTGGAATAACTTTTAATATGTAAATACTAAGTCGAACTTGAAAGTGGTAGGTGCAATATCACATAGCAAGATTTTTTCCCAGAATGTTATTTTTGTAAACTGTTGTATGCGTTTTTAAAATAATGCAAATGCCACCTAAAGGAGTGCGACATATACACGTCGGCCAGGGAAAGGCCTATTTCAGCAGATGAAAGAAGTATTAGTAGAACCAATTGCTAGACATGAAAGGGTAGGCCAATCACATTCCGGTCATTCAGATTCACAGCCCTCAACAGAACAAACAATTGTTCCGAATCCAAACCCTCGCACAGGTGATATTTGCATTGCTCCAGTCGGCCGCAGTGCTAGTCGATCTACTCCGGCCCCTGTAGTTTCACCCAATGGTGGGAATTCCAATGGTCAGTCAGCGGTATCCCAAGCCCCGATTCAGGCACGCTTACGAATTACACCTCACGGAAACATGTAAGTAATGCACCCTTTTGAACCCTAATAGTTTATTTTACCTTCAGTATGTGAAGTGTCAGTAAAAAAATAAGATTTATTGTGTCGAAACATGCACATCATGTAGCTTGCTTCCAGCAAGAGCAACACGGTTGGTGACTAGATGCTTTACCACACACTTCAAGGGACATCATGATTAGACGAGCGCAAGCCCAGCAGATATCCAAGTGTGGTGGCGCGTATTTGAGGTTTGCACTTTCTTCTCACAATTTCAACTTTATCAACCATGTTGCTAACTATTTGACGTTATATATTTTTTTAACGTGCAAGGATTATGTGAGTGGGGATCCAACTCACCATAATGAGGTCTATCGTGTTTGGCATATGATGACGGCTAATCATTACCGATCAACGCTGGGTGACATCCGCTGAGAGAAAAATATGGCAAAACGGTGAGCAAGGGCATCTTTTATGACCGATGCACAGTATGCAAAGATGGAGGAATGGTGGGCTACAACGGAGTTTAACGAGCGATCGGCAAGGAGTAAGACAATACGAGCTTCATCATTGCAGTCATATAACTCCACAAGGTGCATACAGTGCTACTTATGCAGGACGTTCGGTTTCAATTACTAAACATTGAGAATGAATGGTAAAATTATCAACCTCTTTTACACAAAATTCAACTTACTTACGTTGTAATAAAATTAATGTTACTATGTTTTCAATGTAGCATGAAAAAGATCTGGAGAAGAGGGACCCTGGCTTGTTCAAGGTGATGCAGCAAACTCATAAGAAAAAGAGTGGGGAATACGTTAACAGGCAGACTGAAGAAGTTGCGGTAATTATCATGCTATAGAATTACAGCCAATATTTCTAATCTTGTTACTAATAAATTATCTTTACTCTTTATCAAGGCAATAATAACTGCTAAGATGAGGAAGAAATGCAGCAAATGGATGACGAAGGTGGCGCACATGACATAGATGAGGTTGCGATCATGAGTGCAGCTGCTGGGGGCAAGAAGAAAAGGCGTGTATTTGGCCTTGGATCAGAACAACATGTTGTGCCTGGACGACGACGACCAGGGCTTACTCATGTAGCACATGTTGATATCACGCAGACTCCGGAGTTCACTGAACAAGTACAGTGAGTGGTAGCAGAGCAAACTACACAACAAGTATCACATTATGAGCGGAAGCTGGAGCGTCTGAAGAGGAGACAACGAGCTGAGCTCGAGTTCATATGTGCATCAATTGGCATTCCCCCACCCGCACCTCCTGTAGATGATGATGATGCCTCGGGATCGGATTAAGAATAGATCAGGTATATCATGCTACTATGTGTGTTTATTAACAAACAAACACTTATTAGGAGAATGAAACTATGTAATTTCTATTATGAATGTTTTATGTGGATTTATAATTACAGTTATATCATGACTTAGTAATTTCAATTGTGTATGTTTTTATGTCGTTTTATATATATTTTTATGTAATATCAGTTAAAAATTTGACTACATACAATATAATTATCTGGACTATAATAGGTTGACGTTCAAACTAAACATTCAATTGGAATGAATAGCACATGTATGAATAATATAAATAAAAAAAATATGGCCGAATTTCCAACTACAAATTTCCAACGGCTTAGGTAGTTGGAAAAAGCAAAAATCTCCAACTGCCTAGGAAGTTAGAAGCCGTTGGAACATAAAAAAAATAATAATAATTACAACCGTTGGAAATTTCCAACTGCTTATTTTCCAATGGTTGACAGTTGGAAAGTCCAACGGCTAAGATCTGGGCTGTTGGAAGTTTTACTTCCAACGAAAGGATTTCCAACTGCCAAAGTTCCAACGGCCAGCCGTTGGAAACTTAAAATTTCCAACTGCCGGCCGTTGGAAATGGCAGTTGGAAAAAGACAATTTTTAGTAGTGTATGTATGTATGTATGTATGTATGTATGTATGTATGTATGTATGTATGTATAACGTACAAAACAAAACAAGCAATCAACATCACAACGAGAAACAAGAATAAGAGTAACAAACAATGCAAAATAATAAATGGGTGGATGGATGGATGAAATATGCACATGCAAATGCACTTAGGGCTTCCTTACACTCGTAGGTGCTAGACTTGCCATGAGCTCTTATGGCTAGAGTAATTGGATACTGGCCTTCGCATCCTACGCTAGCACTTAACCAACCCCATGAAGTCCTCTTATGGGCGCCTTAGAGTAAGTCATTGCTTACTCAATCCTTGCCTACCTCTAACGAGTTACTTAGGGTAAGCCGTCACTTACTCCCATCTTACCCATCTCTTCCCTTAACTTATCGTGCAGGATAGTTGCCTTATGTGGTCCAACTTACCAAGCTCTTAGAGCTCAACTTAGAGCTCCTTTCATTGCCCGAAGATCTAAGACCTCCCACGTAAGCTAACAAAGAATCTAAAACCTACCTGAATCCCCTTTGCGCTTCCTTAACAACTTAAGCACTTTAACCCCCTTAGCCATCATTCATTACCCTACCTTAACCATACCACTTAGCTACCACCTAAATAATGCATAATTTCCAACTTAGGAATGAGTTCTACACCCAACCGAAGCTATGGAACATCTTAGGATGGCCTAGGGATGATAACCAAGAGATTGAGATATTCTTTGGATGCCCCAAGCTTGAGGGACTTAAGCCTTGGTGACGTCGTCGGTGACGTATCACCAAAGGCATCAGTTCTTAGGTTTCCTTAGAAGTCAACTCACCCCTCAAGTATTGTGCAGGTGTTAAGCGGGCTAGTCAATCTTAACAGTTGATAAGGGGTGACTGTTAAGGCTAAGTTTTATTGGTTTAAAGGTACTCTCTAAATAGGAAACTTCAAGTTTCTAAACTACTTGTACCTTAAGCTAGTACTGACCAAAGTGTTTGCCTTACAGTTTAAGGCTAAGTGAGCTCGAGGAAAGTGTGGCTCATCACTTGGAGCTAGCTTGCCTGGGTGAAGAGCTAAGGATAGATCTTAGTAGATAAATGTTGCTTCTTCTATATGTATGGTTTTTCATACAAAGAGATTGCCTCTACTAGTGTGCATTGGTGTATATAACACTAAGGTTACATTTGGGTGGATATAAGATTGAGATGTATGCATATAGTTGTTATTTGAAGTTAAAGCAACTAAAGGTTTTACGTCTTCTATTATTTGTTAATTTCTATATGTTCTTTTATTCATTGTTGTTTGTTCTTTTTTTAGTTCCTATATATTCTTTAATGTTCATTTTTTTCTTAAACTACAATTTCTTTGCTCATAATCAAAATAAAAAAAAATAGAAAATAAAAAAAATAAAATAATACACAAATTTAAAAGAAAAGGAAAACCAGAAAAAGGAAAACAAAAAAAACTGAAAACAATAAAAAAAGTAGAAGTGAAGAAGAAAAGGAAGAAAAGAAAGAAAAAAGCATACAAAGATGAATTAAAGAATAAAAATATGAATATGAAAAAAACAAAAAAACATACAAATAAATGAGGTCAAAAAAGGAAAAAGGAAAAATAAAAAAAGATTAGGAATAGTAAAAGAAAATGAAACAAAGAAGAAAACTAAAAAGGAAAAAAGAAAAGAAGGGAAGCAAAGTAAAAAAAATTAGGATTTTGAATAATGAGATTTGGGATCGAATCCTAGTTCTCGCTCTAGTTGCTACAAACAATCTAATCAGGCCAGCTCTCCTACAGGCACTAGTTGTCTGAAATGCTAAAAGAAATGTCTATATTGTTACACACATGGCCTAGTGTATGCAAGATTCACGTAATTCAAAAATTCTATATGTATATCAATTTTTAGCACAAGTCGCAAATAAGAGTACTTGCTATAAGGTAGCTAGCACTTGAAAGAATATGAAAAAATTAACTTCACGAAAAAAAAAAAGAGGGAAGGAAGCCATATGTGGAGGAAGTTGCTTGTATCTTCTAACTTACAAATATTTAAATGATGGATGCTACATAATTATAAGCAAAATAGAGGAAGGGTTGGCTAACCCTAAGATCATCCCCGAAAAGCAAAGCTAGCAATAGAGTTGTGCCTCTCTGTCATTGTTCTCTACCTTCTATCAGTCGATTTCTCATCTCGTTTCTCAGTTCTTCTGCATATTCCTTCTTCCTTTGTTCATCCCCAAGTTATAGGGTTTGATTATTTTAGTGTAGTATTTTTTTTTTGTTAGTTCAATTTCATAGTTTGTTTTCTCTGTACTCCCCTTTCATTCTCTGCCTCTTCTGATTTATTTTTTCATAGTTTGAGTTTAGGAATCATTTTTAACCTTTCAACAATGTCTTCATTGTTTCTCTATCTCTTGTTCTTGTTGTTTAGCTTTTACTTTGTGTTTATTGTGTTTGTCTATGACTTGCCTATTCTATTTGCATTGGTGCTTGTCTTGCATTCGTCTTTGCTCATAGTTTCCCCTATCTTTGTCATTCTTATCATCCTTTATTTATTTGTAGTCTGGAACCCCTTGTTTGATTACTCTTAGTTTCTATTATCATGATTCTTCTATTCTGCAATTTCATTTTCTTCTGTCCCATTGCTAGTCTTGTGTTTATTCCTCTCTATTGCTTCAGTCTTTGGGCTCCTTTTGTCATTCTCTTGTTGGTATCTTTAGCTTGGGCTTTGGATTTTCTTGTCTAGTATCATCTAGCTTGTGTCTCATACTCTTGTTTGTCTCGGTTGTAGTCTTTTCTCCTATCTTTTATCACTCTTTTGTCTATCGCTTGATTGCCATTTGGTGGCTCTATTTCTAATGGTAGGGTTGAGGAAAGGGAACATTATTTGTGAAGGAGTATCTTCTTCTTTGAAGCCTAATCCCTGCCGTGGCAAGGGGAAGAAGCCACGAAGGCCTATTAATCAATATTATGAGTCTGTTGATATGGGTTTTGATAATTTCTTTGATGTTGGCTATGGAGACTTTAAGGATAATGGCATATCTAGTTATTTAGAGTCATAATCTCTTTCAGATGTAGCTGCACAAGGCTGGGGTAAATTTTTGACTAAATTATCTGGATTGGAGGATGCAATCCTCATGGTGTTAGTCCACAGGAAGTTATCAACTAGTGTAAGTTAGCCTGTGCTTAACTTTCTAAATATCCTGGGAGTAATGGTTGATAACTATTTCCCTCATGGATATCAATCTCCATCGAAGTCCCAGATATCATCTCGAATAGCAGCATTGGAAAACAAAATCTCCTGCCTTAAAGATCAATTTAAGTAAAATGAGCTAAGATTTGTAGCCAAAGTCACATAAGTCGATACTCTGATTCACAGGCTTGAAGATTTAAACTCTACTTTTCTTCATCAAGCACAAGAATTATCTCAATAGAATAAGGACTGCAACTCCAAATATCATGCATCTCAAACTTTATTAGGAGAATTAGAGGATAAGTATAGTACTCTTTTACAAGAGTTGGATGGGCTTAAGGAACAATTTAAAGGCAAGGTTTCTTCAATTGCATCTCCTTTGGCTACTCTCACTACTTCTCAAATAATGTCAACCAATAAATTAGTAGTGATAATTCCTATATCTAGTCAAGGAGGGAAATGGATTTGCTTTAGACAAGAAAGGAAAAGCTGCATATGTTTGATTTGTGGTTTAGTTACTCATCATGGATTCCCCCTGTCATAAGCCCCTCAATCAAGCTACTATTCCAAATTGAGTGACTCAATATAATCAAGACGATCAACACAAAGTTTTACTAGTAAAAGCTATGTTGAACCTCTAAAGCATGCCACTACTCAAACAACTTCTTCTCCCTTGGTATTTACTGGTCAAGTTTCTTCACTTGAATTAGAAAGCTCAACTGTATCTCCTCTCTAGATAAAATATCAGTTTAATGCAAAAGAGCAAGATCCATAAGGGAAAAGGAAGAATTCTAAATCAGTGTCTCATCTCACGGTCTCCATACTAGAAAGAAGGTTAGAAATAGAGTTGGGAGCATTTTACCAAATCAAGCTTCTAACTATCAAGGTGGTGCTTAGAGTGATACGAGCTCTAATTACTCTATTTTGTCTATGCTAGATTTTGAGAGAACATTGGACACTTTGTTTACCAAACAATCTAATCACCTCACAAAAGGTGGCAACACAAGGAGCAAACCTAGGAGATCAAGAACCAACAGACTAATTGCTAAGCACCAACACCTACATGCTTCATATGACCTTCAAAAGGCTGCTCATACATCATTTACAAGGCAATGGGAGCAGCAAGTATTATTGAGTGTGGAAGATCCAAAGGACGCTTACACCTATATAAACATTTGCATGTAGCCTTTATGACTTCCCTCATTTCCTTCTTATTATTCTTCTTTTATTTCTGAGTATAAAAAAATTACAAATATTTTAGCACTCCCAACAATATTGTATATAAATTTATACAAAACAACCATGTGTAGCTTTAGTTAACTGTGATTTTTTTTAGAAAAAATTTTTTTCATCTTTTTTGTGGAAGTATAAACTGCTACCTAATCATATTAGCCATTCATTGTTATCTTGTTTTATCATGTTATGTTTTCCAAAATCACTAATTTGAGGATTCAAGTCCTAGTAAAAGCTAATGCACAAATTATTGAATCTTTACACTAGAGATTGTGACAATAAATTATAGTACAAGGCTGATTGAGTCTGCTAATTAGAATGTGTAAAATTTAAATTCATTAACAAAGATTCTTTTAAGAGCAAGTATAGTGGCAATAGTTGTATTAATTACAATTCCAATAGCATATATATAAGTTGTCGTTAATTGTGGCAATATGTCACATGAGTCCAATCCCACATATTTTGTTATTAGGCCACAAGTGAAAGAGAAACCAAGTTGGTTTTAGGGTGAAATAGCTATGTGATATGGCTTGTGGGAATTAAAATCCAATTTATGTTGGAGATTGGCCAAGGCTTATAGAGCCATTAGTTGGCCTAGTGTTGGACAAATGTGTCAAAAAGAAATGAAAACAAGGCAAGAAAAAATTAGGGACTCAAAATAGAGATTTCGCTTTGTGTATAGATTTTCTTTGGCAGCAATTTTTGCTCCAGAGTATGAGCTTTGATCTTCTAATTTTGGAGGTTATTCTCTTGGATTTCTGAAGCATTGATAAAAAATTTTGGTGCTTTGAGTTTTCATAATGTAAGATTGTTGCAAGAACCCTAGAGTGTTGAAGTTGCAGTTTTTCTCAAACTACAGTAATAGGATTTGAGTTTGAGCAATAACTTGGATCTCCAACATTTTACTATTTTTTTTAATGGATTCTTCTGTCGATTTATCTCATGGTTTTTCCCCCAAAACTTGAGGTTTTCTCATGCATATCATGTGTTTTGATTTATTTCTGCTTACTACTGCTTTTCTAATTGTTTACACTTTGTTGTGATTTATTGTCTTGAGTGATTATCAATTTTATCTTGTAGATTTGATGGTAATTCTTTTGGATCTATCTGAACAAATGGTATCAGAGCCTATGGAGGATTTATTTTTATTGACTTGATTTGTATGAACCAATTTTAGGTGATTCAAACAAGCCAAAGGACAAGTCTGATGACGATGATAAGAAGTTCAATCGCAAAACAACTAGCACACCATTAGAAGATGGCTGGATATCAGCGTGTTCCATCATATTTCTACATAGACAATGCTCAAACTTTGTGGAAGAAATTAAAGGGCTTATTTGAGAGGAAGACAACTCAAAATAAAGTTTGAACTATACGAAAGCTTATGATTTTAAAGCTTAATAAGGGATAGTCAGTATCTGAACACTTAAATGATTTCCAAATTTTGATTAATTAGTTGACTACCATGTAGTTGGAGCTTGACAATGAGTTGTATGCATTACTTCTTTTGAGTTCGTTAGTTGAGAGTTTAGAAGCCTTAGTTATTACTATCAGTAATTTAACCACCAGATTGAAACTTACCTTTAGTTTGGTTAAAGATAACTTGTTCAAAAAGGTAAAAAAGAGGAAGGA
Organism: Aquilaria sinensis; assembly: GCA_005392925.1. Lineage (NCBI taxonomy): Eukaryota > Viridiplantae > Streptophyta > Magnoliopsida > Malvales > Thymelaeaceae > Aquilaria > Aquilaria sinensis. The sequence continues at coordinate 603,573 of SMDT01001473.1, read as the reverse complement.
TGCACAATATCTTGTCATTGAGAATAGAGGTAGAAGAAAGAAGAAAAGACCTAAAGATGGTCGTGGCAAATGTAGTGATCATGGTATTGATGATTTGACACCTACACCTATTCCATCTGAGAATGCTATAGATGGAATAGCTACACAACATATAATAAAGTAGTTAGCCAATGTTGATGAAGAGGTTGATGGTGATATAGCTAAGCATAGTTGTGTTATAGAGTAGGGGGAGTAGCTCCCTTACTAAAATAGGTAGAATCTTAGCTGAGGAGATCTTCTAAAAAGTATTGTTCATCTACCAAGCATTCTATTTTGATTATGCCATGTTTGTTCATGTAGGAAAGCTTAAGAGCTTCCTAGATGTACGGCTTTGTGCAGATAATGATCAATGTATCACTGCAATGCAATAGAAGATGAATTCTCTCTGGAAGAATAACACAAATGAGTTATGGATTTACCTAATGGTAAAAGAGCATTGTAAAACAAATAGGTGTCCAAGTTATAGAAAGATAGTGATAGGTTAGTAAAGTATAAGTCTCATTTGGTAGTGAAAGGCTTCCATTATAAAAAGGGAGTTAACTTTGATAAGATTTTTTCCCTTATGGTGAAGATGTGTTTCATTCAAGTTGTACTTAGACTAGCAACTAGTCTAAATCTTAAGCTTGAGAAGCTAGATATGACAACTATATTTTTACATGGTGACTTAACGAGGAAATTCACATGGTTTAACTAGAAGGAATTGAAGTGAAGAGGAAAAAGCTCACGGTCTATAGATTGAAGAAGAGCCTTGATGCTTAAAGCAGGCCGCCTAGACAGTGGTACCAAAAGTCTGATTCTTTTATGGTTGGTGAAAACTATAAAAAAACTAACACAGATTCTTATGTCTATGTCAAAACATTTCTTGATTATAACTTCATTATTCTTCTGCTTTATGTTGATGATATGCTTATTGTTGGGCAAGACACTTTGACGATTCACAAGTTAAGAAAGAAGTTGTCTAAGTCCTTTGACATGAAGGATTTATAGCTGGTGAAACAATTTTTGGGTATGAGAGTTGCCTGTGGTAGGAAAACTGGTAAGTTGTAGTTATCACAAGAAACTTATGTTCAATGACTTATTGAAAGGTTTAACATAAAAATGCTAAGCCAATTAGCACACACCTTATGAATCACTTCAATTTAACTAGGCAATCGTGCTTGACTACAGCAAATGAAAATGAATAAATCTCAAGAGTTCCTTACTCCTTTATAGTTGGTTCTTTGATATATACCATGGTTTGTGCTCAGCCAAATATTGCTCATGTTGTTGGACTAGTTAGTCAGTCTCTATCCAATCTAGGGAAGTCTCACTAGGAAGCTTGAAGTGGATTTTTAAATATTTGAGAAGTACTTGTAAATTGTGTTTTGAGTTTTGGTAGTGGTGAACCTATCTTGGAAGGCTTTATTTATACATACATGGCAAGTGATCTTGATGGTAGAAAATCTACATCAGTTAACATTTTTACTTTCACTAGGGGACCTGTCTTATGACAGTCAAAGTTGTAGAAGTATGTTGCTTTGTCTACAACTAAGGCAGAGTATATAAAAGTGAATAAAGTGGGTAAAGAGTTGTTTTCTATGAAGAGGTTCCTTCATGAGTTAGGTTAAGTTAAGGAGTATGTGGTACATTGTGTTAGACAAAATGCTATTGATTTGAGCAAAAATGCAATGTATAATGCTTGCACTAAACACATTAAGGTGTAGTATCATTGGTTGCCTAAAGTAACAGAAAATAAGCTTTTGAAACTTGAGAAAATTCTCACCAATGATAATACAATTTGACGTGTTAATAATGGTGGTTCTTAAGAAGAAAATTGAAACAAGCAGCCAAACATACTACATGTGTTTCATGTAAAGAGCCATGATGGTATCTCTTTCCCAATGTGATTGGAGAGGGAGATTGTTGTGGCAATATGCCATGTAAGTCCAATCCCACATATTTTGTTATTGGCTATGTGTGGAAGTGAAACCAAGTTGGTTTCGATATGAAGTACCCATGTGATGTGGCTTGTGGGAATTAAAACCCAATTTATTTTGGAAACATAACCCAAATCAAACTGAGATTGGCCAAGGATTATAAAGCCTTTAGTTGACTTTCTATTGGACATATGTTTCAAAGAGAGATGGAAATGAGATAAGGAAAGGAAAAAAGATTATGACTCAAAGTAGAGGTTTATGTCCTGTTCAAATTTTCTTCGGTGGTAGTTTTTGCTCCAAGTTTTGAGCTTTGATATTGTAAGTTGGGAGCTCACTTTTTTGGGTTTGTGAAGCATTGATCATGGGGTATTGTGCTTTGGATCTCTGTAGTGTGAGATTGTTGCAGGAACCTTAAAGTCTTAGACTTGTAGCTTTTCCTAAATTACTGGTAGCATTTACGTTTGGGCAATAACTTGGATCTTGGATTAGATGTTTTATTATTTACCTTAATACTAGGTTTTACTATCAGTTTGCCTAGTGGTATTTCCCTCTATACTAAAGGGTTTTCCATGTATATCATGTGTCTTTGATTTATTTCTACGTGATGTTGCTTTTCTAATTGCTTATGCTTGGTTGTGATTTACTGGCTTAAGCAGTTGTCAATTTTGTCCTATGGGTCTAACAATACTTATGTCGGATCCATCTTAACAATTATAGTTAAAACTTCAAGTGGTTTGATTTGTCCACTAATCAGTGTGCATCGATCACCTCGTCATCCCTGCCAGATATGCATTCATAACCTTAACTAGCTAGGTCGTGCTGCTGGCCCTATTACTTTGAAGAATTATATTGCTTAAAGCAGGCCTACATTTTGGATACATTAACATGGGATAACATCATATAGGATTTTGATCTTATTGTGTTGAGTTCAGAGACCAGAATAATACTTAATAATGATAGTTAGAGGCATTTGATTTTCATAATCAAAGGTGATAACTATTGGAGACCCATTTTTTAAATAGGAAAACTGATAACTTAGGCCTGACCTTGTTAAGGATAATTAAAGAACACATAAGAAAATATTTAGCTAATTTCAAAGAGGTAGTCTTTGTGCTGCTAAAACTTCTACAATAGGTATTCTCAGTGTATGACATAGACAACAATGAGATAATATTAGCCGAGGAGCTCCATGAGAACTAAGGAGTTTTACCAAAAATTGTTCATTGGCGGAGAGCCAAAGATGATCAGCGACATCAACAATATGAACGTGGGTTCATTGATTTTAAGAATTTAAGGTTATGATGATGGTGGAGCTGAATATTAATCATTTTGTTCATTTTTACAAATGATGATGATAATGAATTGCTAATAATTATCATATTAACCAATTAATTGATGTTTTGGGGATTTATAATTAAAATTTATCCAATTGGTAATGGTTTTTTTATTGGTTTCTTTAATTTGGGAAGATGCTTGGAGAGAATTATAGAAAAATGATATGGAGGATTTGTCATTTTTTTAGTTAAGTGGCTAATTTCGATTGCTTTTGAAATGTCAGAGGTTTATTTGGGTGAAGAAAAAGTAATTAAAAAAAACAGCTACTGCTGATTAGAGCTGA